>JAQPZY010001472.1:2360000-2957500 GCA_029931535.1 Margaritifera margaritifera
AACCGGAAGGAATCAAAACGGGCATCTTCACTAAATCTTGTATTACTTGTATTGGTAATATTTATATTGTTGTCGTTTTTATTAATAATATTATTATTTATATTCATATTATTCATATTATTCATATTATGCATGTTCATATTCATATTCATATTCATATTATTATTATTATTATTGTCGTTGTTGTTGTTGTTATTGCTATGCAGTGAGTTACATGTAATTAATATTAATTTATCACAGATTACGTAAGTATTGGAAGTGGCTAACGCGCTTACTTTTTTCTGCAATATTGTCAAGTATTAACATTATGATCTGATTATTTACATCTTTTTATTTTCTGTAAAGATAAAACATTTGTGATCAATTTAAAGTAGTCGTCCTGAAGGAATGTAAACATTGTCATTCGTTTAATCAGAAAACAAACAAAGAAAACAAAAATACACGTTTTCTCTGAAATACACATGTAAAACGTATTTGGACAGGATTTAGAGTGTCTAGTATATATATATATATATATATATATATATATATATATATATATATATATATATATATATATATATATATATACCAGGAAGTTCTAAACTTTCAGTGCATTATACAGAGAATAAACTGCTTTAAGTACGCAGGTGCGCGGCTGGATTCTATACATATAGACTCGATCGTATGACATTTTCCAAAGTCATTTCGTCAAATTAAATTAAAATTATATCCAAATTGATAAGCTCGTTAGCCAGTCATAAATTAGGTGGCATGGAATGGAAGAGTTTTCTATAAAAAAACAAACAAACCCCATTAAATATCAGTTGATGCTTTACTGGGATATTATTTTCAGTGTTAGTCTCCACCCCCACCCACCCCACCCCAACCCGGCCAAAAATAAAAAAAAAATAATTCAAAAATTCGACGAAAAAAAGAAAAATAACAAAAACAACAATGAAGAACTTAACCCCAAATCAAAAGAACTTCAATTTACCTCTCTCCCTATTTAACTATATCATGTATGCCCAGTTGGTTCCAGGATGATAATTGTAAGTAACGTTGATAATTTATGCATTTAAGCAAAAGTCTATACCTTTCCAGCAGGTACTATTTCTATTTAAATTAACATCGAAGAGACTTATGTGCATAATTGGCAACTGCTAAGTCAGAAGTAAATGTGTGTACTGATGAGCATCGCATTTTCTTTAAGATAGATGATTTTCTTTTGAAAATTGTTTTGCTTTATTTGAAGGAAATTCTAGGTCTAGAGTGAACAAGTCAAAAAATGGAATGAAAGATAGTGAAGTTATAACAGTTGAATTTGTGCATAGAATAAAATTGGCCAAAGTGTCGGACCATCAGTAAACCACATAGTCCGAAAAGATAGCACCAATACATTATTACGTAATCTGCACACGTTATAGAGTAAAATTAGCCAAGGTGTCAGATCATCAGTCAACCAGGCGGTTTTGACGCTAGACAGACTTAACACCCCCGATGTTATTACGTAGCAAATCAAACAGAACCCGACTTGACTTTGAACAAATGTAGATTGAAATGTTAAGTAAGTAAACAGTGTTTGATGTACGACAGAGCTTGACGTTTCCTTAATTAATCTCCTAAATTCTATTCCTTTAATTTTTCTAAACGAGAACTGTCATTTCCAAGATGACATTATCACATTTTGGTCATTTCAAATTCAAACGGAGGAAGTGAATATCGACTGCACCATTTTGTAGACATATCGGTGTCTAATATGCTCGAAGTAACCCGAATATCGTCCACATTGAAATCTTCAAACAACAACGCTAGAGTGGCATCAGATCTTGGTGATTATTAAGTTAATGTATACAATTCTGTTTTGTTTTTTGTAACGACGCAATTATTGCTATTTCCAACAGGTTATATCAAAGCTTTCGCCATTTCAGATTAAAGAGAAAGAGACGAATATCGACTGCACCATTAGCGGACAGATCCGTGTTTACTGGTGTTATATAAGCAGAGCACTCACATCCTTCAATAGGGTTTGGTTACAATAGGGTATTATTGACAATAGGGTTTGGTTAGAAAAGGGTATTATTGACAATAGGGTGTGGTTACAATAGGGTATTATTGACAATAGGGTTTTGTTACAATAGGGTATTATTGACAATATTGTCTAGACATGTGTCTACAAAAAGAAATTGAATCATATATTGCGTTCAGTTTAAATTTGTATACCTATTCATATGTCTCCAAAAGGAAACCAAATCATGCACTGCATGCATTTTAAATTGTTATATCTATGCATGTCTCTCTTTCAGACACCCCGGCAGCTTGGTGTATAACTTACCACAGACTTATGGAATACATTTTTAACGATTTACCAATCGGTTAATCCCATACAATTGCCGTGCTGATCATTATGTGGGAATATATTATAACCTTGTCTTTACATCACAATGTGGAATTTATTTTGAGAATATAATATCTGCGTCTTAATCCAAGGTTTGCAATTATTGAAGTAGCCGTCTTAGACGAACATATTTAGTGTTCCAAATAATTGTTTTACCTACGTACTTACGTAATACTAGTTACCAAATGGCAGATTTTGGATTAATAATTTTGTCTATGAAAACCACATGATTAGCAATCAAACATTAGGACCCACAAAAAATCTGTAGACCACTGATATTTTGTGTATTGTAATCTCTTGTAGTTACCAAATGGCAAATTTGATATTTTGTGTATTGTAATCTCTTGTAGGGATACAATGACGTTTCTGGAGGAATCATATTTTTACGTAATGTTTGGGTCGACTTCTTTCATGCGCCTCTTTTATAGTAACTACCCTCATCTCAATATTCAGAATGTCCTAAAATGCGATCAGAAAAAAAGACAAAAACAAATACAAATGACAGTCAAAATATGAAGGTCAGTTTTGTTTTAATAAAAAGGGTAAAAAAGGTTATTTTTGTGATACTTTTTTGTCGAAATTTGTGGCCCATATGGTGATGGACACAAGGGGTGTGTTAAGAACACGGTTTGTGTTTCCATTTTTCTTTTCGTTACGGAGGAGAGCAAACTACGAGGCGTATGAAATTTGCATATGTGTTAGATGGTTTTAAAAAAAGTGTTTATATCAAAACATAAAACGTGCTGAATTGCGCTGCTACATTTTGAGATCATTAAACATGCAGAAATATGGCAAAATTTGCGGTTTTTGACAAACCTACGCCTATTTAGGAACAAAATTAAATGTTTATTTCAGTGTTTCACTATGCCATATGTATATATGTTACAGTAGACATGTAGCCATTGTGGCATAGCCATAAATATGCTCTTACAACCACTTAAATTTATCACTAATTTTGGGGCCAAAATTGGCCCTTATATCTCCAACCTTATCCTTTAAACTTTGATGACATAATTGTAAATAGGTAATAAGTGTTGTCTCCATGCAATTCTTAAAAGTGTCGGTAAAAATTATTGTCTGTAACAAATTCTTCATCTATAACGAGGGTTATTTCATAAGAATCTCTCTATTTTATGTCAAAATCATTTTATCCGTTCACGGCAGCATAAACGTCAGTTTCGATGTAGTTAATACTTGACCGTTATAGAGATGCGTGGTACCAATGAACGCTGACGGACTTAAATTTTCTCGTTTTTCACATGGTCCACATCCGACACCCAAAACGATATTCTAGTAATAGGTTATTCACACATGGATATATTTTCTGTAAAAATATGAAATTGTTTGTCGCATGTAGACCACCTGATTTTTTTTTAAATAGCTCATATTGTAGCACAAAATGACTTTTTTATAGCAAAATGTGACGTCATGAGCACGTGTCTATGACGTCATATCTAAATAATTTTTAAACATCAATTACAATTTAAAGTTTTTCAAATGTAGATAAATATTTTGCTATGGTATTATCAGTTCAACTACTTTTTTGAAACTTTTCAAATTTTGGGGCCAAAGTGAGGCCTTGTAGTACAGCTTATGGTTATTTCAGCCCAAAATCAGTTCAACCCGGGTCGACTCGGCCCCAACACTAATTTCTGTCGGGTCGATTCGGCTGGGTCGTTTCGGCCCACATACGTTTCATTACCGATATACTGTGTTACGTTAATAAAGATGTTGTCATTGGAATAGTATAACGTTGAGCAAAAAAGTGCCAGTGATCATAGTGACATACCAGCTTATTATGTATTTTGATGAAATAAAAATAACTTAAATTAAAAGTGACCTATTCGGACCTTGCTAATTCTGACCCATAGCCAGGCTGATTCGGACCATATTACGGGCTGATTCGGACCATGTCAAATATTATTAAGTTTCGTATTAGATTTAAATATGACATTTACAGTTGTTTCACATATGATATTTCTCAATATTCCCAGGTACGTTGAGCAGTTTAAAACTGCATTTAAGGAAACAAAAACCCCCGAATTTACGTGAGATAATGGAACCTACCACTTTGGAATGTAGCAGTTATGGCAATAAATGATTTTAATGTCGACCTGCTATTATCACTTCAAGATACACTGTCAGATATAAAATATTCACTTCCTTTTATTCATTTTATTGCATAATTCACGTTATTTTCAGTTTTTATAACATTTGACTTTTTCATAACATCTGATTTTTGAACCTTTAACTTTTAATTTCTTCTTCTTATTCTAAGCATGGAAGTCGTGTATGGTCTGTACAGTTATTTTGATAAGGGTAGGACTCGGTGCCTCGGGTATTGAGTTGTACCTTTTTCAGATCATCAAATTGTTAGTCCAGCCTTGGAAAAAGCCTGGGATATAATTGCAAACATGAAAGGTGGGCATTAATGCTCTAAAAAGACAGATATCAAACAAGACAAAAGACAGAAAGTGTTTATTTTATGTTTTGTGACACGACTCATCTGTGAACACGTTATAAGACTTGCCATGTCACGACTTCTGTCATCATAGAGAACCCCCTCTACGTAAGAGAATACATTTGTGCATTTTCAATCTGTGAAGACGGAAGAGGCACAACAGAGGACGCTTCTGGTCAGAGATTGACAGAGTGACGCTCGAAAATACACTTCCAACATGACTTCTGGAGAAACTCCAGACTACTCCTCTCAAGATAAAGTTCAAAATACTTGTTATGTATGTCAATGGAAAAGACATTGGGGTCCAGAATGCCCACAAAGTCCAAAAAAAAGGAACATATATGACAGGAAAAAAGATATACAAACGTCGAGAAACCTGTTATAATTGTCAAAAAAGAGACATTGGTCTACGTAGTGTCCCAGGAAAGTGAGATAAGGTGAAAAGAAGGAAATTTCAGAAGAAGAAGAAGAAGAACAACAACAAGAAATAAAAGAACAAAGACATGTAAAGCAAGACAAGCACAAGACACAGCAGAATAATCCATATTAGTGAACAAATTCAAAAAAGAAAGACACACAAAGAACAAGAAAAACGAACTTGCGTGATGTGTCTTGAAATTTCATTATGATTTTTATTCGCGATAATATACGAAACGACGTAAGCGTCTGTGTGTCTTGATTTGCCCTTTCAAGCATGGACAAGATATTCAAACAGTCACATACAAAAATTTATAATAGAAGACTTTACTGTTTTATTTGTTTGTGTTTGTTTTTAAAAAAATTCAGCAATCATTGGAGTAGTATCTCTTTTCCAAGAGATCTAGGTGGGAGCAGCTGAATAGGGCCTTTGCGTTTTGAACAAAGTATAGACTTGACAAAATCATCAGTAGCTGCCTTAAACCTTTTCCGCACCCAGTTGCTATGGTGGTAGTGATTGTTGCTGCCGCTGCTCAATTTCTTCATTAATGCAGTCTTGGCTTTCCATTGACCATGTGCCGACTTGTGCTGGAAGTGATTTCTCTAGAAACGATGAAAAATTAGAAAAATGTTAGCTATATATTTTCTTTAGCACCGATTCGCAGTGTCTATCTATGGCAAAATGATACTATACTAGATCATTGAAAACTTAGTCTTACTCCACAAGGTTTTCGACCTTGTAAATACGTTCATCTTTAATGTCTGGTATTTTTACACGAAGAGGAATGGACTAGTCCTAATTTCCTTCTTCGTTTGTTTGCTGCTGCTTAAACTCACAGAGCTTTTTAAAAATATTCATTGATAAAAAATGGTGCTGACTATTTTTTAATTTGTACTTTCTCTCTCTCTTTCTCTCTCTCTCTCTCTCTCTCTCTCTCTCTCTCTCTCTCTCTCTCTCTCTCTCTCATTTCAAACTGTGAAAAATATGGAAGAGCCACAGCAGATAACACTTCTAATTAGAGATTTGCATACAGTCATGTAAAAATACACTTCTAATAAGACTTTTGGAGGAATTTGGTTTTGTTTCATGCTGCTGTGGTGAGTAATATCTCTTTTCCACGAAATTTAGGCGGGTTGTGAAAAGTACTACATAGATTCTAAAAGAATAATAATAATTTTAAAAAAATGTAGACTTCGTAACATTAAGTGACGATGTCTTAAGTTTTTCGCTCCCAAGTTCCTGTATTGGTCGTAACGGTTGCTGCCGCTGTCACTTTCAGGAAGAGAGAGAGAGAGAGAGAGAGAGAGAGAGAGAGAGAGAGAGAGAGAGAGAGAGAGAGAGAGAGAGAGATAGAGAGAGAGAGAGAACAGGTTAAAAAAAAAAGAACTCCAAACTTTCGTAACAAGTACAAACACTTCATGCAAGATGCAATTAGTTTTTCCATTTTCACACTTGAACAGAACAAATGTCACAACATTACAAGAAATTTTCACTTCAGCATGTTAAATGCTGTCTTAAGTCTGAATATGTAGCAAATTAACTTTGGTCTCAGCAGCAATAATTTTAATCATCGTCCTAAATCTAGACCCCCACCCCCAAAGATACCTTAGATAAGCCAAGATCAAGTCCGTGTAGGACTGGTAAAATAGTAAAATTTGTAACAAGGACTTGATAACCGAATCTGGCTTATACCAAGTTCTGCCTTCGTTTGTAAATGTTGTTACGACTCTAGGTCTTACAAAATATGTAACAGAAATAAATTGAAACCAACAATTTAAGTAAAATCAACAAGCAATTTATTACCCTATAATACAAAGTGAAATTCAAGAGACACTTACAATTTGTGAATTAAATTCCAAATAATCCTAAATGTCCTAATCACAAGTCCAAAATATGGAAGGTTCCGAATGAATTCCAATAGTCTTGAATGTCCTGATATACCACAATGATGTAATTCAGAATATCTCTGAATGAGTTCACAAAAGTCCAAAGTAGTGTATTAATCCAAGAGTCAATGAGCACTTTAGTAATTCCAATGAATATATTTAAAATAAATAAATCCTCCCGAATTATATCTGATTTCAATGGCACAACTATAAATTCTGATCATAAACGGATTCCCACAGACGTATCTAAAACAGGAATTAATTATTTGTTTATCACATTCCTATTTATACACATCCCCACATGACCTTTATCATAACAGGATATGAAGCAATCCAATGAAAAAAAAAGTCTAATTGTAAACAAGAATGGCCTTGAACTCAAATACTATGTAAACATTCTGTTTACAAGTGACCATAATCTAAAGTACAAACTTTCGATCATAGACAAAAGTTAAGCACACATTAAAGATTAAATATAC
Organism: Margaritifera margaritifera; assembly: GCA_029931535.1. NCBI lineage: Eukaryota > Metazoa > Mollusca > Bivalvia > Unionida > Margaritiferidae > Margaritifera > Margaritifera margaritifera. The sequence continues at coordinate 2,367,622 of JAQPZY010001472.1, forward strand.
ATAACAATGTAGTGAAAATAACTCTCTTATCAACAGCAATAGTTTCACTCAACGCACTGAGTAAGTTGAAAGGTCAATCAGCATACTGAATATATAGCTATTCTTGCATATCGTACATTTGTAACAAAACTTACGAACAATATCTGCATGACATGACACTGGATTATTTTTTGAAATACAGCTTGCTGCTAATGTTTCGATAGGTAGTAGTATTTAGTGAGACAATTAAAATGATGAAAATATAGAAATGTTGTTATGTGAACATTATGGTTATCTATTTTCTTTAGCACAGAAACGTGATTTATATATATATATATATATATATATATATATATATATATATATATATATATATATTGCAAAATGACACTATACTAGATTGTTGGATGTCTAGTCTTAATCCACAACGGTGTCAACGTTGTAAATATGTTCATGTTTAATATGTGTTAGTTGTACATGAAGAGGAAACGACTAGTACTAATCCTCCCTCTTCATTTATTTATGCTTATATTAGCAGGAATTTTTCACAAACATGTTGCTTTTGAGTAACGAAAATGATGTTGACAAGTTTTTTTTGCACTCTCTCTCTCTTTCTCTCTCTCTCTCTCTCTCTCTTTGAAAAAGTCTGCGTGACTTTCCGGTTTATCTCTTAGTACTGAGTTGGCTATTAGACCTTTGTCATGAACTCATTTTCTCTGGCATTGAGGCAGTTCTTTCGATCTACATTCAAACGTCTCGACGTCAGACCAAATTCTGTGCAATCTCAATGCCTGGCTGTGCTGGATGCTCTGAATACTGTGTTTAGGGTGAAAGCTGGGTGGGAGAAGATATTGATGTTTGCCCTTTCATTTAGATCAGATGTCTATCTGAGGTTTGTTCTCGAATATTTAGGTTGCTGTATCACAAACAAAGTTGTTTGTGTTGGACATTTCAGCTGTAACCTTCATGGAGTAATGAAAATTTTTACTTGAGTGATGAATTCATCCATTTCTCCCTTTGAGCAATAGTTAATTGATTCCAGTCGTAAGAAGTGTACCTTACTGTAGTCAAGAATTGAGCCTCATGTTTGTCCATTAACATATGTGCATAGGAAGGGACGGTTTTTGTTTCCATGACTCTCCCATATTTTGGGAGATAATTTATTCCATTGAAGTCAAACTTGTTAATTCTTTTAATCAATAAAGGATGTTTGACCAAGCAGTATACAGAAGGCTTTTTCGCAAATCTTGTTTCTTATGCTGTATACTAAAGCCTGTATATTCTAAATATTTCTTATGCTGTATACTAAAGCCTGTATATTCTAAATATATTTTATGCTGTGTACTAAAGCCTGTATATTCTAAATATAGTTTATGATGTGTACTAAAGCCTGTATATTCTAAATATTTCTTATGCTGTGTACTAAAGCCTGTATATTCTAAATATTTCTTATGCTGTGTACTAAAGCCTGTATATTTTAAATATTTCTTATGCTGTGTACTAAAGCCTGTATATTCTAAATATATTTTATGCTGTGTACTAAAGCCTGTATATTCTAAATATATTTTATGCTGTGTACTAAAGCCTGTATATTCTAAATATATTTTATGCTGTGTACTAAAGCCTGTATATTCTAAATATAGTTTATGATGTGTACTAAAGCCTGTATATTCTAAATATTTCTTATGCTGTGTACTAAAGCCTGTATATTCTAAATATTTCTGTTGCTGTCTACTAAAGCCTGTATATTATAAATATTTCTTCTGCTGTGTATTAAAGCCTGTGTATTCTAAATACTTCTTATGCTGTGTACTAAAGCCTGTATATTTTAAATATTTCTTATTCTGTGTACTAAAGCCTGTATATTCTAAATAGTTCTTCACCACTTGAGCATAAAATTAGAAAATCGTCAAAAATAATTCCGAAGAATAAAATCTTTTAGTGCCTCATAGACAGAATTAATTCCAAATATAGTTGTTACCATCAAATATACTCAGAATCTTGTATGTATGTATGTATGTATGTATGTATGTATGTATGTTTATCTATCTATGTATATATCTGTGCTTTAGTTTTGTTCATAAATAGCGACACTCCGGTTGATTAATTCATTAAATGGTGCTTAATGGTACATTAACACATGGAAGGTTATTTAGTGCAGAGGCGATGGGAGTAAAGTATATAGCCCAGAAAAACACAATGACGACCCACCTGGCCTGGTCTGGACATATTTATCTATGAGAATGTAACATTTGACCCAAAAATTGTCCCATCAGGGGCGGATGAACTTAGGATGCTTAACAGTCATTGTCATCTACTCGTTTGAGACAAATACAATGTCAACTATGATTATGTAGATGATGTACAGGTTGCAAGGAAAACTCCATATTGTCTATATAAACTGACTTTCAATTCCATCCACTTCTTTTCCCGAGGGCTGCATCTGGGATCTGAAATCTTCATGACCATCGCCTATCCTCCTGAAGTGTCAACACAAATATGATCACCCTCCATTTTGGTGTATACAGAATTCGGGTTACAAGGAAAACAGTAACTTACGTACGGCGACATTCATTCATTCACCACCTGATTGACTGCCTGACAGACTGACTTAAAACAATATATCAGACAAGACGCAAATAAGATTAAGAAGAGATTTATTACAAACCGTAGCGTTGTGCATGCTACATATAAATTGCAATCTCGATTTCACAAAATGGCAAAGTTAACATTATCACAATTAATGTAGAAATGTAAACATCAAGTACAGGTAGTGAACTAAGTCACTTTTTGCTGATTACCTTTAATATTTTGAGCATATTAAATGTAAGGGCAAGAACGTTTCTCTTATTGCGGTCAAATGCTTTATAAACCCATAATGTATATACTGTTCAAAACTCAGTTATGCATCATTTGCAAGGCGTGGGATCCTTTGTGTGATATTACGGCACGACCTTCTGTTCTTTATATCCCTAGAAAACCATCTATTCTTTATATCCCTAGAAAACTGTAAGACACGATCTTCTGTTCTTTATATCCCTAGAAAACTGCTTGCAGACTAATATGTATACAACATTTAATGCGCAAGTAATCATTATCCTGTATTTAACATAGCGTCCATTTCTTTCTGCCGAAAGTATATGATAATTCTCTCTCTCTCTCTCTTCGTGAAAGAAATACTTTACAAACACGAACCAAACACCAAACACAAATGCTAAGAAAAATTCTTGACTCCCATGTTTGATTTACGGGGTAATATACAAGCAAAGGAAGCCAAATAGAGGAAAGAAAGCAAAAAAAAAAAAAAAAAAAAAAAAAAACAAAACAGTCTCAAAATTGGCAAACTGCACATTTATTTTATGCTGCCACCATTTAAACAAAGTTGTATAACAAAAATCAAAGAATGGAATATGGTACCTATCACTAAGAATACCAAAATGATTTGAATGTGTGTGTGTGTTCGGTTATGTAGTGCACTTTGTAGTCCTGTGCAAAACGCCGCCGAGCATGAGCTGATTGGTACAAATATTGCATAACGTTGTTTTAAATATTTTTCGTACGCTAGTAGAGGTTGTTTTCGTCCCCACGTGATGTTTGCTGGATGGAATGGGTATAATTACCTGCTTGTTTCATCTGTTAGGAGTTTTGTGTAATAACCTATCTATTTAAAAAGAAAAAAATAATATACAAGTATTGAGTTATAACACATCGATACTAGATGAATAATCATAATGTGTTTTAGTACAAAGACTACAAAGATGTTTACCCAAAAGGCCTGCATTAATTATATGCCCTTGCTATGTACTCTCGTAAGATAATATCCAACTTCACAACCCTGTGTGCAGAAAAAAAGTCTACTGCATCGAATGTAAACAATAAAGTGCGTGTAATTAGTATTAAACATCCATTGAATACAGAGAGGCTAGTGTCACGACACAATACAAACGAGCCAAATTTGTTAAAAGTTTGCCTCCAAACCGTATAATTTCTTTTAATTTATCTTATCACGCATCTAGAAAACTTTAAGGCAGAACAATTACACCCATAGTAATTCGAATCTTATTTGTGTAGCTTATCAAACAAATGTTAATTGTCAAAAATGCTACATTAAAAAAAGAAAAACTTTTGTTAGATAAGTAGTATCTTACTAAATCGTGTATACCTGATACATTTTCGTGGCGATTATCGTGTATACCTGATACATTTTAGTGGCGATTATCGTGTATATCCTTATAAATTTGTTTGATTTTCGTGGTGATTATTTTGTATACCTTATACATTTGTTTGATTTTCGTGGTGTTTATTTTGTATACCTTATACATTTGCTTGATTTTAGTGGTGATTATCGTGTATTTGAAGTTTCTATAGAATTGTGCCTTTTTAGTTTTGTCTACTACAGATACGGCCATTATGCTTTAAAAGTGGGAGTAAATAACTAATGGAACCTTTAATGAGTATTACGAATTGTTGAATTTAACAATATGACCTTTCATAGGCATAACGTCTATTGTGTTAGCCACTGTATAGTATACTCTCCTGTGTTTTTTGCTGGTGTTTAGAAAATCTTTAGCAATTTATTTACCAAGAACATTTCTGTCCGTTAAGAGTTTTGTGATTAATATTTTTTGTATTCTATCGTAATGGTACTTTCCACCTTTGCAACTTCTCACTCAAATGATGGGACGGACGGTAGCGCCATCTGTGTGCACATCACATATAGAAGGTACAACATTGTGTCTCACTCAAATGATGGGACGGACGGTAGCGCCATCTGTGTGCATATCACATATAAAAGGTACAACATTGTGTCTCACTCAAATGATGGGACGGACGGTAGCGCCATCTGTGTGCACATCACATATAGAAGGTACAACATTGTGTCTCACTCAAATGATGGGACGGACGGTAGTGCCATCTGTGTGCACATCACATATAGAAGGTACAACATTGTGTCTCACTCAAATGATGGGACGGACGGTAGTGCCATCTGTGTGCACATCACATATAAAAGGTTCAACATTGTGTCCATCACGTTGAAGTATTTTGCGTCTTGCTTTTATTTTGTTTGTTTGTTTGTTTGTTTTTTGTTTATTTTTTGGTTCCCTGTTTTCTTTCAAAAATTAAAATATAATTTTGAACATTGGCAAAACAAAAAATGTATTTATATTATTTGTCAAATATCTGTAAAGTTTGCATTCTTCACAAATTAACCAATGTGAGAATACCGGCATATGTTGAAACAAGTAATGAAAGTCAATCTACATTAAGATTTAGTAAAATAAATAATTGGAAATGCCTGTATACCTGAATTACATTAACAAACCATAACACTGGTAACATCGTCATCATAGAAAGCATTGATGGAAAAGATAGGAGGAGTGGCACATTTTTTATGTTCCTTCAGACGTTTTCCAAAATGCACTTTTTAAGATAAACAATGAAACATTTTTGTTGCAAAAATATAATGCGTCTTTGCATTGTTTCAAAGTGTTTTGAGCATGCTGTTTTCAAGTTTGATTAATCAAATCTTCCTGGGTGAGAAAATATAGCGTTGTTTTGCGTTCATTTAAAGTAATTCGAGAATGTACTTTTTAAGGTTAAATACTCCAATACATCTTATTGACAATTCGAGAACACACCTTTTTAAGGTTAAATACTCCTCTTGACAGATATTCATATTTTATATTTATTACGTTGTATACGTTTTTACTCTTTTCTTTTGGGTATGCGGGGAGAGGGCGATGTGTGTGGGGGGTGGGGGGCAATGTGTGTGTGTGTGGGGGGAATGTGTGTGTGGGAGGCGATGTGTGTGTGTGTGTGGGGGGGGGGCGATGTCATTTGTTTACATTTGTCTACACTAAAGTGCATATATACATTAATATTGCTACAAATATACAATGATAAGTCAAGCATAATACAGGTTATGTAAAGTGAAAGGATGGGTAATTCCATGTTTTTTGGAAATATTTATGTTACCGTACATTATTGATTACTGTTGAGAGAATGCATGGTATATATATATATATATATATATATATATATATATATATATATATATATATATATATATATATATATAATGATCATAATTACAAAGTTGAAAAAATATGCTGCCGATTGCAGAAACCTACCACTCTCAACTATGTACACAAATCTGGATTAATTGTATGTAAGCATTATACCTTCGCAACAGGCAAGGTGTATAGGTATATTGTAGATGCCTCTGTCCGAAAAGATAGCTCGAACGTTTAGATAACATGAACATAGCGATTGAAGAAAATATTGAAGACGTCGAAAAAGAAAAAGGGAGAGAATGAGGAAGAGAAATAGGATTGTGTGGCCCTGATGTTTTCGACTTATTATGGTTGTGGTTTATTCTAGAATATAGGTTTTAATTTCAGTTTAAAAGAACAAAACATGGTTTGGCTGCACACAATTATGTCTGGCGTCAGCATATTATATTGCACGCTACCCAAATATCTTACGTTTTGGACCTTGTTTCTAATTTGTAGTTCAACACCTGGACAGGTACATACAATTACAATTATCCAATCAGTTAGTAGTTACCACTTCCTAGACGAGGAGACCAATGAAAATTATCCCCATACGTTTAATAATCATATCACGTAGTATTTAGGGGTATAAATAGTCTCGTTCTCGTACCAAATTCACGAACAACGCTCTGCGGCGAAAAACATCCTGACTTTACTGGCTCTCTTATCATGAAGCCGATGGCAACCGAAACCAAACCAGAGGTAAGCACAATCACTGTGCAAACAGCCCCGGAACTAAAGGTAATATTGGAAATTTGTTTTAAAACGTATAATTACTTGATAGCATTTGGACACTTTAGCAAATAAACATGGAAGAATGAAGTTAAAGTCTGTCAAATTGAAAAATATATTACTTGATATCTTTCTTTCATTTGCAAACATGACAGGTATTTTTTTTATTAAATTGGTTTCACTAGTGAATACTTAGAACTCTAAACCACCCCTGTGACAAAATTTGCATCTGCAACTTATATTTGTTTACATGCATCCATTGCTATTTTTTTCAACATAACTCTGTCCATTGCCCCAATCTTTTTATTTTTCCTTTTTCTCTTCACAAATATTTCATTTAAACCAAATTACAATGAACGTCTCTGTGTTGCACCAGGGCTACGTTAAGGGTACCAATAGTTTGCTCTCTTTAAAATGTGAGCACCCATAGCCAATACGGCTTGAAAAAAAATGCTTCAAAATCAATAACAGCAACAACAATCTTTGATTCTCTCAAACCTTACTTTCCCTTTGCTAATTTTTAGATGTACTTCATTATGCTTTCTTCCAATGCCACTGCCTATATCTCATAGCATCATCTACCATTGGTACAGAGACCGGAAGAGGTAAAAGAAAAGAGAAAGAGGCTTAAAATAATTGTCATATTAGTTGTTGTCCTTGTTCTCATCGTGACTGCTGCAATCATCACGGGTTTCTATCTAGCAGGAAAGTAGGCGGAAAACAATATCAAGGTATTGCTGACTGACATCATGTTCAAAATGTAATTATTATTTAGTTCATTATTTACTCTTGTTTTATCTTATATATATATATATATATATATATATATATATATATATATATATACACATATATATATATATATCGAGAAAGAGAGAGAGAGAGAGAGTGAGAGAGAAGAGAGACAGACAAAGAGAGGGGGAGGGAGAGAGGGTTGATATGATATCTACGTTGTTAAGTTAACGAAATATTTATTCAATATTTATCCAGTCTGTGCGTGCCAATGTAATTAATGGTTGCATTTCTACATTGATAAAAAGAAGTTCCAAAATTTCACAATAACTTTAGGACAGCGACTTTTTACAAGTTTAGCTTGTATATATAATGCTTCAAATTGTGTACTTTGTTAAATTAATAGCAGTGTTTAAACACTAACACCATTCCTGCGCGATCGATACAGTGAACACTGTTGGGGTAGAGTACTGTACAGCATTAAAGAGTGATCGTATCCGACAGACTTCAGAGTATAGCATCTTTAAAGAAAATATTTTAATTAATTCCAGTTCTTTTGTCAAAATTTCGGTTCTTCATTTCGTTTATTTTTGCATTCAAGCGTGATATTTTGTGTGGCCTTGGCAAGCTTGCAGTCGAGTTAGGTAACGGATGCTGCACACACATTTCGATTGTCACGTAATTTCGGTTTGCAATCAACACTCAGCAATGACCGATTTCTCCGTCGTTTTCGATCATAATTGCGATTGTCATGGAAGTTACAATTGCTGCTTAGACAATGTTATAACTACATTTAATCATGGGGTTGTGGGTTGCTTTTTTTTTTTTTTGGGGGGGGGGGAGTATGCAAATGTGTACCGTTTGTCATAGAGAGTGAAAAGTATACGACAAACACACGGACTACTGAATAGCAGCAGGTCATATTTGTTCAGTCACTGACACTTTGCATGATTCATGTGGAACTAATTGTTGTTTCGAATTCGTTTGCAGTCATTTCTTGACGGCGCCTTCTAATAAATTACATAAAATGCATACAAGATTGTCTACAGTCTTCACACATTTTAGGATCTGTTTATCTCGAGATGGAGAGAGAGAGGGAGAGAGAGAAAGAGAGATGAAGGGGGTAGAGCGAAGGAGCAGAAGAAGAAGAACAATGAAACAGACCTAAATATAGAAACAGAGGTTTGAACAACATGCGTAAGGGAAGATATATTTTCTGAATGTGAAGAATAAATTAGTTTCAAAAGTTATACAGCCTCTGTGGCTATAAAAGTTGTATCACCGCTGCGGCGACATCATTTCATTTCTACATTTATTTCAATATCTCATTATGAAATAATATATATATATATATATATATATATATATATATATATATATATATATATATATATATCAGTATTTATTTACTTATATCATTCTAGTGATCATAAGTATTAAATGTGTTTAATCCTTAGGTAGTATTTGTGAATTATGAATATTGATACTTATGATATTGGAATTAGTCATAGGACTATTGCAATCCTAAGTCACATATTTTACCTTTTCGAATGGTTTGCATACGATCTAAATCTGCTGAGATTTTGTAATTTTCCATACGGTTTATACTAACCATCGCTTTTACAAAATTTCCGATACAGGACAGGTTCACTTCATTCCAAATGATTAAACTCTTTCTTTCTTTATGACTTTATTTTTCTTCGTGTTTTTAATAGCGACGAAATTTTGTTAGGCGTACAGATTTCTTTATACAACCATCACATAATTCGACCAATTGAACGCAAGAAGAACCACTACTATTACTACCAATACCATTCCAACCAATTGGACGCAAGAAGAATTACTACTATTACTACCAGTACCATTCCAACTTCTTATACAATAGATACAGTTGGTAATAAAACAAGTTTTAACATCATAACTATGAGTAAATTCTTCTGCAATTATATCATAAAAATGCAATCTATTACTTGTTTGATTGTTTGTTTATAGACTGCGTGGCTTACGTACAAGGACGAATCCGGACAGACAAGTACACAGAAGGTTACTGTCACCTCGAGAGAGGAGAAATTTGAAATTACAGGAACCGGCACGGCAGTTTTTGATTTCGATAAGGTATTTACAATACTATGAGTTTTAGTAGGATTACAGCAATAAATGATGTAAGCTAAATATGAAACATAAGCAAATACCACCCTCGGTACGGTTTTCACAGCACATGTTTGTGTGCCACATTTTTTTTATAACATTGTGTTATTGTTCAAGTATAAATTAGACGGTGCGCATTCAGGTAAACATTACGATCTCACTATTACTGTTTATGCTGCATAGCTAATCAAGTACGATCGTGTAGCGCGATATACATAACGCATAAATTGGAAAAGAATCCGTGCAAAAGGAACAAAAAAGAAAAGAAAAAAAAAGAGGAAAAACAACAGGAAAGATTTGGTTTATGCAGATCTCATATACACGTATACTGAAATGTAATGATTGACAGTCAGTTTAAGGTCCTTTGTCTCGATTGTAGCTAAAGAACTTGAGTGTCTGCACTATTCAAGTCACGAGTCCAAAATCACAACTTATCGAACTGTAAAGTTTCGTGGCTCATGCGTCCATACATATAAATGAATGGATGAGTCGCAAACATTTACAATGCGAGAAGTTTGGGATTGTTGACTTGAATAGTGCAGAAAAAAGTTATATCGCTACACTCCAGACTTGATACCTTAAAGGATGAGGGAGTGAGGGGCAGGAGAGTGAGTGAGTGAGAATCTAACGGTAACTCATTCTACCTGAAAAAGATATATAATTCATAGAAGACTATGAGTAGCATGATTCTCCAAGATTGTTATTGCTGCATTTAATCAAGGATTTCATAAACAAGCCCAAATACGATCATTGTCTCATGCGGTAATACCTTAGGGATTCACGTTTGGTTATTAAACAACAAGTCATGATCAATTAAAGTCATAATATGTTTTCAATTTAAAAACTAAATGTATATTGATTATTACTGAAATATTTCTCTCTCTCTCTCTTTTTCTCTCTCTCTCTCTCTCAAATTAGATTCCATTATATGGAGCACATAAACCACTTCTTTCTGGCAAATGGTAAATATTTATGTGCATGAATTAAAACAAAAACAAAAATCAGAACTATGTAAATATTGCAGCCAATCAGAAATATAGCGAATGCAATTTTGTATGGACCATATTTGCCTTCTATTATTGAGCAACACCGAAACTAATAGAACATTTTTTTCTACTCAACTTTTTAGAAACTCAAAAAGTACATAACATAGTAAGTATGTTGTTTCAACATCTGAAATACAGTTCAAATGGTAGCAATATATTTTTTCAGAACTTTTCCTTTGTCCTTTTTTAATTCTCTACCTCTCATTCGTTATCATCATCTTCTTCCTCTTCGTTGTCATCATCACCTAGTAATATACATTACATTTTGTTGGCATACGTTATTCCAATTTTCAGAGTCTGCTCGTGTACAGATATGATAATATGTCCAAACCAACCTGCTACATGACCGCCATCAACTCGTCTAAATTACTTTCCCCAGAAAAAATGAAAGCTTTCTTTGGAGACAAAATGGTGAGTTTAACATTTTCAATTTTGAAGACATAGTGCGACCATCTATCCAAGCTTTTAAGTCTTCAGCCTTATTAGTTTTGCTGGACGTTTATTTTTCCTACTGACTAAACTAATTGTTTAATTCAGAACATTTAATACAAATATAACTTTACATAATGGAGCTATGTTTGTCATTGTATGCAATTTATAACGCACTAGATGCACCAACATAAATGAATTATTTCTTAGAAACTAAATCATCATATGATGAATTCTGGAACTAAACCTTTTATGGTAAAATATTTACGATTATGAGTCTAATACAAGTGTGGTCCTGTTAACCTTTTTAAGTAAAGGCCGAATTTCGAAAGCATTCGTCGCTAGTGTAAATGTGTACAAAGAAAAAGCGTATTCCTCAATCTAGTGTTGTTTTGTTTTTCTTGTATGTGTGTGTATGTATTTAAATGCATACTAGAATAATTAGTCTTCTTCTATACAATTATAACATTGACAGATGGTCAATTAGGTGTCAATCGTCACCTGTCAATAGCCGTGTAATGTAGTGTCCAATGTTTTGCATCTAATCACGACCGGGAGCTAGCTTTCTCGACGACAAGTCAAATTCAGATTGAGCGAAAAGGCTAGATCGTTCCCTTGTATAATTGGGCTTTGGCTGTTGCAGATTATGTTCCATATACTGTTGTTTCCAAATAAAGGGCACATGTCAGCACTTATGTAGTGGTTGCATACTAAAGACGACTAAATATTTATATTTCTTAATTTTCTAACCGGAATATCACAATATATGTAGGTAATTCTGGATAGTATCTTCATCTATCTGTCTCGCGGTCTATTTTATCTATATATGTACTTTCTTACCTACGTAACTACCTCCTGTGTGTATGTTTATTGTTGTCTCCATTAGACGTGTCCTCGAAGCCATCAGATCATGCTGAGTTTATGAGTACAGACGTTGTATTGACTAGCAGGGACTTCCTCTCGCCGCTGTCAAAAGAGCTATGTAAGGACACGGACTTGATCTGGATGGTGCCCAAGCCAGGTTAGAATACTGCTACATACATACATACATACATACATACATACATACATACATACAGGGGTAGATATGTACATCTCCATTTATGTGTGCGTGATATTTATTGGGATGAATACGATTATTTAACTAACCCGTCACTTTGTTCCTTCTTTTGGCAACGATCATCCTCTGATCCGTTTGAGTCTGAAGTGCATTTTCTTCTGACAGACTTGTCGTAATTGTGAGTGTTTCTCTGTGATAGTATCACGGCATTTTTCTCCTTTCCTGACAGAGGCATGGGGCCGTTCCTTCTCTTGATAATAGAGTTATCACAATATTTCTTTGAAATTTTAATCTCTAAACAAACAGTTTCCTGTGGAAGAAATAGCATGAAAACTATCAAAGGATTTATTTAAGCTCCCACATTTTGTAAAGTTTTGGCGGTGAGCCAAGTTCTTCAACTATTATCATCACGCTTTAGAAAGGGATATTGTGATATCCTCCGTATGTCCGTCTAACTTTCCGTATATCCGTAACTAAACCGCTGGGTGGAAATTTCCCACATTTTGCACATAGATTGCCTATGTATTACTGATCGGCGAAAGATGTATATTTTTAGTGTCTTCCCTGGGCTCCCTTGGGAAGTGAGGGTGGGTTGGGGGTCAAATGTAAGTATGCATACATTTTCGTTACAGTGACATTTTCTATTACCAAACTTTAAATCTGCAGGACATGTAATCTGTGTAGCGGACTTGGGGTGAAAACCCAGAGTCAAGGTCCTGGTGAAGGCGGGGTGTGGGGGTGACGCGGTGGAGGGGTATCATAGTCGGTGGGGGAATATTCAATAAAAAGCGGTGTGACTATCATGTAAGTAGCGAGTAATACTAACTGTTAGCTTTCAATTACTACTAACAGCATGTAAAACATTTTTGTGTCATTTTAAGGAAACTGCATTCCGCTTAACAATAAATAGCTTTAAAGGCACACAAGACAAATATATCACAATTGAAAGGGCCCACGAACAACACGAATTAAGTGTCACGCAATGTCTTTGATAAGCACCAATATTCAAGATTGATTAGAAAAATGTTTTAAACTTTTCCTGTTTTGTCGATGAAGACAAAATAATATACCATACATCTCTACTCTTCTTCGAATTTTCAAGTTATTTTTCATCAATATGTACTGATCAACACATAATTTCTAAATCATATCTTAATTCTACACGTAGAATAAACTTAACAGTTTTTTCTTACTGTCTGATCCTAAAACCCTTGCAACGACTTTCACTTGTGCATTTACGACTTATATACATGTGTATATATATGATTTTTTATGCATTTTCATTTTCGTCTGTGTAGACCCCACATTTATTGCTATGTTTTCTGTTGTTCTTTTGTAAGTGAGTATATGTTTGTCTCTGCCTCTATGTCTGTGCTAGAGCCAGTGTTTGTAGACGTTCTCTATTCACTTCATAAACAAGAAAGCGATATACGCTTCGATCAGGACCAAAATCTAGAACGACAATGTGTTCTCACTTTGAACAGCATACCAACATATTTTCCCGTATATTCTTTGGACAAATTATTAATATTCTATTTACTGCAAACTACTGTAACCTTTCTTCTGTCTTGCATTAGCATCATATTATTTCTTCTTTGCACATAAGATGAAAATATGCAATCTGCATAGTTAACGAACTTCCTCGTGAAAAGCCTACATATTCCATGTGTCAACATTACTTTTTTCCAGATTGTGTCGATGAGAAAACACTGAACCGAGAAAAGAGGGCTACAACATGTCAATACTACTTAGTGACTATTAGATATCCTACTTATATTGTGTGGTATCTGATCAGAGTTTGCAAATAATGTGATCGACAATTAAACAGTGGCATAAAGAGGACCCAAGATGTGACCTAAGCTTAATGTAAATACACAATATATATTGCATAGACTCATATCAAACAATTGCTGAGGCAGCCTATCATTTATTATGCTAATATCAGCTCTATGATATATTCGGCTGAGAAAAAAAGTACAAATAATCAGCTTACTTGGCCCATGTCTTGTTAACAAATGTTCAACTTGGATTTTTTAACATTGCATTTATAGAACTCAAGAAAAATTGCAAAGTTTCAGTTTTATGCAAAGCTTATCAATTTAAATTACTTGTTCTTTTGTTTACAGTTTACACATGATATATAGTAATAAAAATATCCATTACCTTGATTTTGAGTTTTCTTTTGTCTCTATAATAAAGATTGTTTACGTGAACATTTAATTTGTTATTCTGTTTCAAAAATAAAGTTCAGGAAGGTTTAAGGAAAACTCATTAATAATATGAAAATTCCAAGCACATTTTGAATATTCACATGTTTTACTGTGGAGAAATTAATATCTTTTTAATCGCACAGTTCTCATTTAAACAACTGTTTACAGGTAATATTTTGTGAAGTATCACGCGCACTACTAATGCTTAACATTTGCCTTGGACGAAGTAGGGCGAATTCTCCCTTCTTCGGGGATAACGATACTATATGTAGTTTGAAGTTATTCCATACCACGCTTTCATATGCAAATCTTGGCTCACTAGTATTATTGGTCTTTTGGAACATATAAGTTGATTCCTTGTTACGATTTGTAAACCAAGGAAACACTGATGATAATTTATTTCAAATATGCTTATCCCATACCAGTCTGCTCAGACGTATGTATGTATGTATGTATGTATGCGTGTGTTTGTTTTTGCATAAAACTACATCATGTTTCAATACCGCGCATCTATTGGTTTTCGAATGGAAATATACTTCCTTTCCGCATCAGTTGTGCTTTTAACTTTTTAGAAATGATGGCTGCATAACTTCTGTTAGAGAAAAACAAAATAATAGGAGTTGTAATAAGGTATGTTAAGAAAATATTGAATCTGATCACAGTCTAGTAAATGTGCAAACTAGACACTGCTTGAAATCGTTGACAAGGCAAACATAATGTCGTTTATTACTTGTAGAAACTAGACACTACTTGAAAATCGTTGACAAGACAAACATAATTGTCGTTTCCTACTTGTACAAACTAGACACTACTTGAAATCGTTGACAAGGCAAACATAATGTCATTTATTACTTGCAGAAACTAAACACTGCTTGAACTCGTTGACAAGGCAACCATAATGTCGTTTATTACTTGTAGAAACTAGACACTACTTGAAATCGTTGACAAGGCAAACATAATGTCGTTTATTACTTGTAGAAATTAGACACTGCTTTAAACTGTTGACAAGGCAAACATAATGTCGTTTATTACTTGTAAAAACTAGACACTGCTTGAAATCGTTGACAAGGCAAACATAATGTAGTTTATTACTTGTAGAAACTAGACACTACTTGAAATCGTTGACAAGGCAAACATAATGTCGTTTATTACTTGCAGAAACTAAACACTGCTTGAACTCGTTGACAAGGCAACCATAATGTCGTTTATTACTTGTAGAAACTAGACACTACTTGAAATCGTTGACAAGGCAAACATAATGTAGTTTATTACTTGTAGAAACTAGACACTGCTTGAAATCGTTGACAAGACAAACATAATTGTCGTTTCCTACTTGTACAAACCAAACTAGACACTACTTGAAATCGTTGACAAGGCAAACATAATGTCGTTATTACTTGCAGAAACTAAACACTGCTTGAACTCGTTGACAAGGCAACCATAATGTCGTTTATTACTTGTAGAAACTAGACACTACTTGAAATCGTTGACAAGGCAACCATAATGTCGTTTATTACTTGTAGAAACTAGACACTACTTGAAATCGTTAACAAGGCAAACATAATGTCGTTTATTACTTGTAGAAATTAGACACTGCTTTAAACTGTTGACAAGGCAAACATAATGTCGTTTATTACTTGTAAAAACTAGACACTGCTTGAAATCGTTGACAAGGCAAACATAATGTAGTTTATTACTTGCAGAAACTAGACACTACTTGAAATCGTTGACAAGGCAAACATAATGCCGTTTATTACTTGTAGAAACTAGACACTACTTGAAATCGTTGACAAGGCAAACATAATGTCGTTTATTACTTGCAGAAACTAAACACTGCTTGAACTCGTTGACAAGGCAACCATAATGTCGTTTATTACTTGTAGAAACTAGACACTACTTGAAATCGTTGACAAGGCAAACATAATGTCGTTTATTACTTGTAGAAACTAGACACTGCTTGAAATCGTTGACAAGACAAACATAATTGTTGTTTCCTACTTGTACAAACCAAACTAGACACTACTTCAAATCGTTGACAAGGCAAACATAATGTCGTTATTACTTGCAGAAACTAAACACTGCTTGAACTCGTTGACAAGGCAACCATAATGTCGTTTATTACTTGTAGAAACTAGACACTACTTGAAATCGTTGACAAGGCAACCATAATGTCGTTTATTACTTGTAGAAACTAGACACTACTTGAAATCGTTAACAAGGCAAACATAATGTCGTTTATTACTTGTAGAAATTAGACACTGCTTTAAACTGTTGACAAGGCAAACATAATGTCGTTTATTACTTGTAAAATCTAGACACTGCTTGAAATCGTTGACAAGGCAAACATAATGTCGTTTATTACTTGCAGAAACTAGACACTACTTGAAATCGTTGACAAGGCAAACATATTGTCGTTTATTACTTGTAGAAACTAGACACTACTTGAAAATCGTTGACAAGGCAAACATAATGTCGTTTATTACTTGCAGAAACTAAACACTGCTTGAACTCGTTGACAAGGCAACCATAATGACGTTTATTACTTGTAGAAACTAGACACTACTTGAAATCGTTGACAAGGCAACCATAATGTCGTTTATTACTTGTAGAAACTAGACACTACTTGAAATCGTTAACAAGGCAAACATAATGTCGTTTATTACTTGTAGAAATTAGACACTGCTTTAAACTGTTGACAAGGCAAACATAATGTCGTTTATTACTTGTAAAAACTAGACACTGCTTGAACTCGTTGACAAGGCAAACATAATGTAGTTTATTACTTGCAGAAACTAGACACTACTTGAAATCGTTGACAAGGCAAACATAATGCCGTTTATTACTTGTAGAAACTAGACACTACTTGAAATCGTTGACAAGGCAAACATAATGTCGTTTATTACTTGCAGAAACTAAACACTGCTTGAACTCGTTGACAAGGCAACCATAATGTCGTTTATTACTTGTAGAAACTAGACACTACTTGAAATCGTTGACAAGGCAAACATAATGTCGTTTATTACTTGTAGAAACTAGACACTACTTGAAATCGTTGACAAGACAAACATAATTGTTGTTTCCTACTTGTACAAACCAAACTAGACACTACTTGAAATCGTTGACAAGGCAAACATAATGTCGTTATTACTTGCAGAAACTAAACACTGCTTGAACTCGTTGACAAGGCAACCATAATGTCGTTTATTACTTGTAGAAACTAGACACTACTTGAAATCGTTGACAAGGCAACCATAATGTCGTTTATTACTTGTAGAAACTAGACACTACTTGAAATCGTTAACAAGGCAAACATAATGTCGTTTATTACTTGTAGAAATTAGACACTGCTTTAAACTGTTGACAAGGCAAACATAATGTCGTTTATTACTTGTAAAATCTAGACACTGCTTGAAATCGTTGACAAGGCAAACATAATGTCGTTTATTACTTGTAGAAACTAGACACTACTTGAAATCGTTGACAAGGCAAACATAATGTCGTTTATTACTTGTAGAAACTAGACACTACTTGAAATCGTTGACAAGGCAAACATAATGTCGTTTATTACTTGCAGAAACTAAACACTGCTTGAACTCGTTGACAAGGCAACCATAATGTCGTTTATTACTTGTAGAAACTAGACACTACTTGAAATCGTTGACAAGGCAACCATAATGTCGTTTATTACTTGTAGAAACTAGACACTACTTGAAATCGTTGACAAGGCAAACATAATGTCGTTTATTACTTGTAGAAACTAGACACTGCTTGAAATCGTTGACAAGACAAACATAATTGTCGTTTCCTACTTGTACAAACTAGACACTACTTGAAATCGTTGACAAGGCAAACATAATGTCGTTATTACTTGCAGAAATTAAACACTGCTTGAACTCGTTGACAAGGCAACCATAATGTCGTTTATTACTTGTAGAAACTAGACACTACTTGAAATCGTTGACAAGGCAACCATAATGTCGTTTATTACTTGTAGAAACTAGACACTACTTTAAATCGTTGACAAGGCAAACATAATGTCGTTTATTACTTGTAGAAATTAGACACTGCTTTAAACTGTTGACAAGGCAAACATAATGTCGTTTATTACTTGTAAAAACTAGACACTGCTTGAAATCGTTGACAAGGCAAACATAATGTCGTTTATTACTTGCAGAAACTAGACACTACTTGAAATCGTTGACAAGGCAAACATAATGTCGTTTATTACTTGTAGAAACTAGACACTACTTGAAATCGTTGACAAGGCAAACATAATGTCGTTTATTACTTGTACAAACTTATAATTATATGATTGTCTCTGATTCTCTATATTTACACATATAACAATATGTCACTCAGCTAATATATTAGCCTTTGCTTTTTGTATCGACATATATCATGTCTTTAAAAATATTGGAGAAATATTATCTTTCTTTAATTTCATCCACACGCATGGTTCTTTGTATTAATTATACTTCATGTCAAATGAGTGCCCAAGTAATAAATGGAGTGTGTCTTCATACAAGAGCGTGAATATATATGCGTACATACATACATATGGATCTGCGCTGTCCCGGTGATCTGCGTGCCAAACTCGTGTCCGAACTGGTTTGGATTCGAATTCAACCTTCAGATCAGGCTAGGTCGGCTTCCGTGGTATGTCACTGAGCAAGGCACTTTACTCAAATTGCCTTCGCACTCTAAATGTGTTGATGTGGCTTAAAACATCAAAACATACATTACACATGTGTGCATTCATACATGCATACTATATATATATATATATATATATATATATATATATATATATATATATATATATATATATATATATATATATATTGTTACATGCAAGGGTCTCTCTAGCAAGCGAATCAAACACCAGCATGAGTCCAGCTTGAGGACTACTGTTTTCCCTTATTTTCAAGGGCCTCAGGACAACAGTCGTTGTCGACTGAAAGGTTCTTAAACGCGCAAACACTGCAAATAATTTTCCTCTAATCACCTAATGGCCACATAATACGAAACTAAAATAATTTCACATTTGCATGGTTTTTCTAGTTCCAGATTTGTATGATGCACGAGTAAGCCTTTCTAAGCCAAACAGTAGTACTTTACGCCATGCAATACAAAACACGACCCAAACACCCAGCACAAAGAATTATTCTTATCTCAAATTACTAAACACGTATACCTAAAAATATCGGAGAATTCCAATATGTTAAGAAATTAGGGAGGGTCCATTTTACGAAACTAATCCATGCTGTCATAAAGTCCCATGAATGCTGTACATTATGACGTCTGCTCCTAGAAATTGGTAAATTACTCTGGTTGAAAGATATTTTCCCAACACTGACTCCCCATAATCAACAAATAATCGCTAAAATCTAACAAAGCTGTAAACGGAGAAGTAAATACAAATAGCACATACCCTAAGTTTATTTCAGTAGTCACACCTCCAAAAATCACTCGTCCCCGAGTGATCACAAACGTCATACTCTTGGACATGAATCGCAATTGATTACTCCCGGAGAATCAACCACCAACTCGATCCGTGATTCCCAAACATGATTACAGATCTAAATCAGAATCGATGGATCTGATCCCCCTAGATCCGCCACTCTCTGTTGAACCAAATGTAAAGCATAATCACTCATCGCCTAAAAATAAAGTACATCAAGTTCAACCAAACATGGCATATCTTTGACTGGGCTATCAAGGCTGCAAATTCTCGTATATTAATAGGTTACAAGTTCATTCCAACGATTCAGGATCTTTTCATGCGAACTCATAAAAAGAGAAAAGACAATAGCCACTTCAGAGTAACAATGATCTCTTACTAGTCGATCGATAAGTCTACCTAAGTCTACTTCCTACACAAAATTTGGCTAACCTTTAGCACATAAGATTCTCACGTGAGATCTAACTCATGTTAGTTTCATGTGCATTTTAACATGCAAATTAGGTAGAACTCACATGAGCAATAGAATCTAACAAAATCTGAAAATCACATGAGCAGGAATTGTAAATATGAGCAAGATTTTGCTCACGTGAGCAAGCATTTCCTCTCATGAGCAAGAATGGTTAATGTAAGCAAGAGCTTGCTCACGTGAGCAATAGGAAAAACAAAATGACTAGGATTTGATTTGTATTTGATAAATATTTTTGACAAGAATGAAAAAGAACCAAATTCCTATAATAAAACTTTTTTAGCTGCAATAAAGAGATTTTCAAAGTGATATTAAAATCTAGTGAAGATGAGCATATTCAAGTTCAATTATGCATGTTTTTGTGAGGTTTCTCATATGAGAAGAAGACAACCCGTATATAAATATGTGATACTAATAATTTTCAATTATTGTAATTATTATATCGCATGCATTATGTAACAATAAATGCTCGCAGCACAAATGGGCAGGTGTAAAACACTCATTCACTCATCAAGCAAATTAGTGTGATTATTGTGAAAGCAATGGACTTGATGCACATGAAACCAGCTAGGTGTACTACATTCAATCACTGATTTCATTACTGATGATAACAAAAGGTATAGGGTCTCAGGCTAGCATTGACCAATCAGAAAAGGTTGCTTTTATTGACTTATACCAAATAATGTTTTAATATTTATATTGTTGTTGATAAACATTCAGTGGATTATGCACTATCAATTGTAAACATGTAGAAGTATTTGCAAGATGTGCAGCTGCCACCGAAATGGCAAAAAAAAATAGATGACAAGGGAGCGCAGTCACATATATGATGAACATATGAGACTAAGAAATGCTGGGATAATGGACACTAATGGCTAAAGTGTGACACAGGAGAGACTGTGTTGTTGGTGAAATACAGTTGTTGTTTTGAGTTGATGTTAATGAATAATAAATGTTGAATTAGAAACTGAACTGGCTTCTGTTTGATTTTAGCAAGATCAGTGAAATTTAGACAGGATCAATGAAAATATTTTTTAGTGATCCTGTGGGTTTGTGAAAAATATCCGAATTTTGAGCCATGTATCTTGTTTGACATATGCAAACTTTCTAGAACTCATTACACATACTCCTGCTTGTTTGCTGTTAATCATACAATTTCAGTGGGGACCCCTAAAATCTGAATAAATCAAAGGAAACGACGTGGGAATGAATGAATACAAATTCATAATTGTTTGAAACAATATTTATCATAATTGCTTAAAACTGTATTTATCAAAGTTAAACATTATTTTGTACACTTGTGCAATATATCAGTAGTTTCCATCATAACATTTAAAAGTTTGTTAAAATCAAATCTCTCAATAGAGTACCATGATGTACTGATATTCTGTCCAATTTGTTTTGTAAAACACTCTGTACACAAAATATATTTCATTAGCTGTTACGTTGTCTTTTTTAAATTAAGCATACTGCGTTCCTTGCAAAATTGTTGCACACGGAGCAAATTAAGGAGACAGTGGATATATGCTCTAGATTATATCCAATGTATTATTAAGGAAAGATTCCAGAAAATTCAGGCTGATACACAGAAAGGCAAGATCATCAGTCTAAGGAATCTCACACAGCCGATTTCTTGAATATGTGGGAAATCTTCACTTTTTTCTGTATGGGTTTAGACTTTTTACTTCACTTCTATATATAAATCCATTTTGGGGAGAGGGGATGTTGTCAGGTGGTTAAAGGTTCCCCCTCCCCATCTGTTAAAATCGTACACTATTAGGTGAAAAACAAGAATGTTAGCCATTTGAATTACACTGAACCACCTCTTCTAAACAAATCCTCTCAGAATAAAATCCTAAATCCTTCCCTGCTTCTTGTATGATTCAAGTATCATCCACTGAAAAAGATTACATGCAGCAACATGTACTATGTAACCTGGACAACAAATGTGACTATTTACCTGTTTGGCAAAGGCATTTTTTTAAAAAATTCAACATTCGAAAATCACTTCATAAGTCTTAGAAACATCTGTAAGTGTTATTCATGACCATCCAGTTTGAAAGCTGCAACATCATATTTGTCAAACGTTTGGTACTTTACGTCTTTAAACAAAAAACAAAAAAAAGCAATATGAAATTACTCACTTTACACCTTAAAACCTTTGAAATAGATCCACTGCCGTATTCTTTGAAAAAATAAAAGTATAAAAATTAGAGCATACCTACATGTATATGACTTCTGAACTTGCCTCAGTTACAGTTCAAACTTCACTGCATGAAGACAATTGTAGAATTTGATATGCTAGAAGAAAAACAGTCCCTAACAAAAACAGAAATTAGATTAACAAGCTTGCATGTAATTTATCGTCAACTGTCCTAACTTCGTGTTTATCCTTGATTCGTGCGCCATGTTTTTCGTGACCTCACACGCTTGTTTTGAGATCCTGACGTAATCAACTGGGTCACTAGCAATTGTTGACAGTGACAGTAAGTGCTGATTGAGACATATTTGAAAACTTAACACAAATCGAATTGAAAATAATACAATGAAAATGGCAAATCTTACTCATGTCATACACTTTGTGGCCCTGGAGTGAGTGTTAGCCATTCAAGCCAGGGCTACTGTTCACATGTTGGTTTGCTTTACCTTTTGATTAGCGGGAAGCCGAAAACAGAGATTTTTTAGACGGCAAAGGCAATGTAAAAATCTGGTCATTATAACATGCACTTCTTATATCATGTTAGAAAAAATAAATCCAATGATAAACTATATAGTATGCAATTTTTCATTGAAATATTTTTATACAAGACCAAAAGAAAAAAATATGTGTGTTTCCTATTGCACTGGTTTTAAAATTAGGGTAGGCAGGTACTTTTGTTTTTTGTTTTTTTTAAAACATTATATATAAATCAAATAATATTTATAGCCCTTCAAAGTACTGGGCAAAACCGGCTCAGTTAGATGCAAAAATCAATTTCAGCAAATGTGATATTTTTTATAATAATTTTTTTTCTTCCAACATTATATATAAATCAAAATTAAATTTCTAGGGCTTCAAAGTACTTGTCAAAACCGGCTCAGTTAGATGCACAAATCAATTTCGGCAATGTGATTTTTTTTTTTTATAAAAAAAAAATAAATAAAAAATTGGGGGGAGGGGGCGGGGGAAGTGCTAGGGTCAGCAACGTGAAACAGGGACGGTCGGCCGATCGGAAACATATTTTTTTTTTTTTTTTGGGCCTAAGGGAACAAAATCTTTGTTACGAAATAGGATAAACAAAAAATCTTTTATCTGTTCTTAGCTTTGTACCCTTTGATTGACACTGTGAGTCCAACCTAGGTATAAAATTTCTCTTTAACGGCGCAATCGACGTTATCGACATTACATAGACAGCATGTTAGTCTAGTGACCAGAGAGAGAGAGAGAGAGAGAGAGAGAAAGAGAGACAGAGAGAGAAAGAGAGAGAGAGACTCGGTTTGGTTTCTATACATAAAGTTTCCTCTTGGACTTCTTGACCATGTATTTAATTTCCTTGTGGTTACTGTTAGGACGTTGTTTTTTTGTTTTTTTGTTGTTTTTTTTTTTTTTGGGGGGGGGTAGGTGGATGGGCTACATCCATGTGTATTTAGGAATATATATATATATATATATATATATATATATATATATATATATATATATATATATATATATATATATATATATATATACATACATGAGGGTGCATGGGTTACAACCATATGTATAACAATGCACGATGCAGTCGTAATTTTTAAATGCAAGTGGGTTGTTGACGTTCCTTCAGCATGACTTGTTCAAACCCTATAGTTTCTATCATGTGCTTACTTACCGAGAACCATATATATTTCATTAAGTAGCAATTTGATAGAAACTGAAGGATTTTAAAAAGTCATGCTGAATGAATGTCAATAACGCGCCTGTATTTAAAAATTTTAACAGAGTCAAGAATTGTTTTTCCGCGACATATCGACCTTATCCGTAGATTCAAATATAACCCATTTTCAATATATGCTATTTTGTAAATCTGTTTTCTGTACATCTGCAACCATTCCACTTATTGCATGTGCGCCTCGGTGTGTGTGTGTGTGTGAGTACATTACTTTCTTTAATCATCGCCAAGGTCTAAAGGTAAAGGTTGATTTTGCCTAAAAATCAGCAACATATAGAAAAGGTGCATGCATTGTATCAAACATAATTAGCTAGATCTACCAAGAGGGAAAATAGAGGTGACAGGGCAAAACAGGTTACTTCCCTTTGTCATCATACCAGAGTACAACGTCATTGTCTAATCTGGAAAATCAAAATATGGCATTTTCTTGAAATTCCTGATTTGAGATATCCAAATTATCAAGATTGTATATCTACTCATGATTTTGTTTAGTGTAAAAAAAAGACTTTTATAACATGAAAATATAGCAGATTTAAACGATTTATTTAATTTGTTCATAGACTCTAATGTTAAGTCGTACTCTATATCGGTTCATTTATTTAATTTGTTCATAGACTCTAATGTTAAGTCGTACTCTATGACGGTTCATGTATTTAATTTGTTCATTGACTCTAATGTTAAGTCGTACTCTATGACGGTTCATTTATTTAATTTGTTCATAGACTATAAGGTTAAGTCGTACTCTATGACGGTTCATTTATTTCATTTGTTCATTGACTCTAATGTTAAGTCGTATTCTATGACGGTTCAATGATTTTAAAAGGAAGGAAATCATGATTAGCAAATGAAGCACCTTAAAGGTAAACAGATTGGTACGGTGCTGTCTAAAAAGCCATGCTAAAATTCGACTGTACAATGAATGGACCCTTAAATATTTTTCTTTGACTTGGCGGCTAGAATCAACAATTCTCGGTGATCCAAGGGATATCGGCTCCAATAGCTAAAGAAAACAAATTAACAATAACAATAAGTGTATTCCCAACCGATAGAAAAATGAAAGTTATCCCATGATTAAATATAAATACTTCAAAGGAAAAACATACGCTGTTTATGTTACAGTTATATAGTTATACCATGATTAAATATAAATACTTCAATGGAAAAGTGACACTGGTTATGTTAAAGTTTCCTTGTGGTTACTGTTAGGCCGTTTTGGGGGGGGTGGGAGGATGGGTCACAACCATCTGTATTTAGGAATATATATATATATATATATATATATATATATATATATATATATATATATATATATATATATATATATATACACACACACACACACACACACACAAACGGCTATGGTCAAATATGTCCCTAACAAACAATGCACGATGCAGTCGTAAATTTAAAATACAATCTTATTGACGTTCATTCAGCAGGACATGTCCAAACCATATAGTTTCTATCAAATGGTTACTTACTGAGACCCATGTGTATCTCAGTAAGTAACCATTTGAGTCCTGCTGAATGAATGTCAATAATGCGTCTGCATTTGAAAATTATAACTAAGTCAAGCAATGATTTTCCGCGACATATCGACTCTTGCCGTAGATAGAAATATATGGTATTTTGTAAATGTTTTCTGTACATCTGCAACCATTTCAGATTCAACTCATTGTATGTGTGCCTAAGTGTGTGTGTGTGTGTGTGTGTGTGTGTGTGTGTGTGTGCCTGTATGGGTAGATAATTGCAAATACTGACTAAATAAACAGGTATATGTGTAAGCTTGCCACAGAACTGTATCACGAAATTTCACTAATAATAAGACTTATTATTAGATTATTCGTCTCGTTTTTGTTCTTTTGACAATTTATCTGTAGAAATTAAATGTATGATGATGAAATGAGCGACACAGGCTGTTTATCTGTAGAAATTAAATGCATGGTGATGAAATAAGAGACACAGGCTGTTTATCTGTAGAAATTAAATGCATGATGATGAAATGAGGGACACATGCTGTTTATTTGTGGAAATTAAATGCATGTTGATGAAATGAAAAACACAGGTTGTTTGTCTGTAGAAATGCAATTCATAATGATAACATGAGAGACACAGGCTGTTTATCTGTAGAAATTCAATTCATGATGACGACGTGAGAGACAGAGGCTGTTTATCTGTAGAAATTCAATGCATGATGATGCAATGAGAGGCACTGGCTGTTTATCTATAGAAATTCCAAGCATGGTGATGAAATGAGTGATACAGGCTGTTTATCAGTAGAAATTCAATGCATGATGAAATGAGAAACACAGGTTGTTTATCTGTAGAAATTCAACAGTGATGATGAAATAAGAGACACAGGCTATTCTAGTGCATTTCATCGACATTTTCATGAAATATTATAAATAGTAGTAAAGTACTAGAATCTTGATTATTTTGCAGTCAATTTTGCACATACAAACACTCATTCGTACACACATTCTGTTCAGTTATTTTTTTTTCTTTATTTATTTCTATTTTTATTTTTACAGTAGATAAAAATTAAAGATATTTCCTGTAAAGATTGGAATGGTAATGAAAAGTCAACGTTTGGATTTATAAGTCATCCGGTTTGAAACAGTAAGCATTGATTGTATTTATCTGTGAAAGAAATTCAACCCTGTTCTGTAATTTTTAGTTTACATCGGTGTCTAAAATCATCAGAGGAACACTGGGGTGAAATTAAACGATCAGGTAGATATATATTTATATTACCAATGCATTGTTCTTTCTTTTAACATGATACACATAAATAAATAGTCTTTAGGAGATTTGATTCGGTGTTTTACGATAGAGCAAAAGCAAGTAGGTTATTTAGTGCCTAAGGCAATCAAAGTAGTATGTCCTGCCCAAGGATGCACCCCGATAGCCTATCCAGGCTCAACTCAAATCCCTTTTGGGCAAGAGTCAAGCACGGTAACCACTGAGGTACTTTTGCTCCTGACTCCATTAATCGCCTCTTACGACATGCTGGAGGACACATCTGGTCTATTCTACATCCTCGAGCCCAAAAGGAATATCTTAAAGTAAAATAATAAAGGAACCACATATAATTTATGTGATTATGATAGCACAGAATAATAAAGAAACCACATATAATTCATGTGATTATGATAGCACAGAATAATAAAGGAACCAGATAGAATTTATGTGATTAGGGCAGCACAGAATAATAAAGGAAACACATATAATTTATGTGATTATGATAGTAAAGAATAATAAAGGAACCACATATAATTTATGTGATTATGATAGCACAGAATAATAAAGGAACCAGATAGAATTTATGTGATTAGGGCAGCACAGAATAATAAAGGAAACACATATAATTTATGTGATTATGATAGCACAGAATAATAAAGGAAACAGATATAATTTATGTGATTATGATAGCACAGAATAATAAAAGAAACATATAATTTATGTGATTATGATAGCACAGAATAATAAAGGAACCACATATAATTTATGTGATTATGATAGCACAGAATAATAAAGGAACCACATATAATTTATGTGATTATGACAGCACAGAATAATAAAGGAACCACATATAATTTATGTGATTATGATAGCACAGAATAATAAAGGAAACACATATAATTTATGTGATTATGATAGCACAGAATAATAAAAGAAACATATAATTTATGTGATTATGATAGCACAGAATAATAAAGGAACCACATATAATTTATGTGATTATGATAGCACAGAATAATAAAGGAACCACATATAATTTATGTGATTAGGACAGCACAGAATAATAAAGGAACCACATATAATTTATGTGATTATGACAGCACAGAATAATAAAGGAACCACATATAATGTATGTTATTATGATAGCACAGAATAATAAAGGAACCACATATAATTTATATGATTATTACAACACAAAATATTAAAGGAACCACATATAATTTATGTGATTATGATAGCACAGAATAATAAAGGAAACACATATAATTTATGTGATTATGATAGCACAGAAAAATAAAGGAACCACATATAATTTATGTGATTATGATAGCACAGAATAACAAAGGAAACACATATAATTTATGTGTTTATGATAACACAGAATAATAAGGGAAACATATAATTTATGTGATTATGATAGCACAGAATAATAAAGGAACCACATATAATTTATGTGATTATGACAGCACAGAATAATAAAGGAACCACATATAATTTATGTGATTATGATAGCACAGAATAATAAAGGAACCACATATAATTTATGTGATTATGATAGCACAGAACAATAAAGGAACCACATATAATTTATGTGATTATTACAACGCAGAATACTTCTCTCGTGTAACATCTCACCATTGTTTCCGAACAAAATGTTAACATTAGCGTTACCATAAGAAAACAGCAATAACAACAAACCACAATTAGTGAGAAAATATCACCATTGCTGCCAGCATCACAACTATCCTACAAATGTATGTATTTTTCTGATTTCCATTGATAGTTCATTTTTAACATCGAAGATATATGATTTTTTATACCACGATACTTAGATATCCATTGTATCTTTGGATCATAAGGACCATGGCTGTTTTACCATAACCATCAGGTGAGAAGGGCATCCAATTGTCTTTATTTTCCATTTTTTCTTTATAAGAAATAGAGATAAAAAAGTATGCATGTGAGAAGGGCATCCAATTGTCTTTAGTTTCCATTTTTTTCTTTACAAGAAATAGAGATACGAAAGTATGCATGTGAGAAGGGCATCCAAGTGTCTTTAGTTTCCATTTTTTCTTTATAAGAAATAGAGATACGAAAGTATGCATGTGAGAAGGGCATCCAATTGTCTTTAGTTTCCATTTTTTTCTTTACAAGAAATAGAGATACGAAAGTATGCATGTGAGAAGGGCATCCAAGTGTCTTTAGTTTCCATTTTTTCTTTATAAGAAATAGCGATACGAAAGTATGCATGTGAGAAGGGCATCCAATTGTCTTTAGTTTCCATTTTTTCTTTATAAGAAATAGCGATACGAAAGTATGCATACGTTTGTAGATCTTGAAAGGATGAGCGCACTTTCGTCAGGAAACTGAGCATGAATCTCTTTGATTAGACTTTATTGTAACATAAAGTGAAATTTATTGAAAACACTCAAAGTTTTTTTAAGCATTATTTTCTTAAATACTATTGAGACTATTTTCTTCCTAATTGGTAATGTTATAAACCTTGATAGGAATTACATAATTGGTAATGTTATAAATCTTGATAGGAATTACATAATTGGTAATTGTATAAACCTTGATAGGAATTACATAATTGGTAATGTTATAAACCTTGATAGGAATTACATAATTGGTAATGTTAGAAACCTTGATGGGAATTACATAATTGGTAATGTTATAAACCTTGATAGGAATTACATAATTGGTAATGTTATAAACCTTGATAGGAGTTACGTAATTGGTAATGTTATAAATCTTGACAGGAGTTACTGAATTATCTCATGGATTTTAGATATACTGCTTAGATTTCAAATTATACGAATTACAAATTTAATATAAACTAGTCTTTAAGGAATTAATTGATCTCGTTATGTTAAACAGCTATAAAATTGGTGAAGAATGATTTGTAAATCCCTGACATTGTTCACTAGAATAGTCACCTAGCTACATAATCACAAAATTCGGCGTGAATATATTTTAGACGACATAAATTCATATTTCAAAATTTTAACTGACTATGATATAAACTTACAAAATTATGATTCATGATGCTTGCCATTTTAAAACATTTAGAAAATGTGTACTTTCAATCAACAACCTTCCTTACCCTCGTTTACGTTATACCTTGAATCAACTACCATCCTTACATTCATTCAAGGTGTCGTTGAGACTAAGCAGTAAAGTAATTTTAGTAACGAAAAGAGAAATACGTTAAAAGTTCAAGTCTGGTGATTTTTAAAAAGTACTAGTTTTCATTGTCATTTGTCGCGTTTTTCATCACTTTTCACCCAAAATTTGACACTATGATTTTAACCTGGATATCATATCACTCTTTCTTTAACCGCGCTATTGATTTTATCAACAAGACAAGGACATTGTGTCAGTCTAGTCACCTGAGAGAGAGAGAGAGAGAGAGAGAGAGAGAGAGAGAGAGAGAGAGAGAGAGAGAGTCGGCTTGGTTTCCACGCATAGACGTTGAGGTCAAGTATGTGTTTGTTTTCCTTGTGGTTATTGTACCGCCGATTTTGTTTTTTAGCAGCCATATATATAAAGTAGCATGCCCAGTAACAGTACCTAAATAACACTTTTCACTTTTCACTACCCTCGCACATGACCAGATTGGTCCCATGCGAGTATGATCTAATTTCATCATCGAACCTTAAACTATAGAAAGAAATATAAAAAAAAGAATCAAAGTGAGGAAAAATCTCGTTTTTAATGTGAGAGAGAAAGAAACTGAATAGATTTAAGAAATCGACAGAATATAAAATGAAATGACGGATATTTAAAAATTGAAATGTATTTATTGTCCCACTCTGTAAATGAATAATGAAAAGTAACATCGAATTGCTAAAAGACACTCCACCCCCTCCACCCCTCGTCAAAAACAGAAAAAAGAAAAAAAGCACTAATCTTCTTAACAATGGCTCCACGAATTAAATCCAGAAATACGCCACTGTATTGTCGTCTGTATATTCATCTTGACATATCTTGGCAATATTTTGCAGGTATAAATTTGGCAATGTTCGCTCTAACACAATATGTTCCAGAAAATATAGCCGTGTACTATTTCCTGGTAAATTTTGATTGCACTGTTACAACCTTTTGCACTTTCAAGTCAATTTCCCTTCAGCAGATGAAATGACGATCTTTTACAACACCACAGCATATGTACAAATGACAAATGATGGAGATTTGAAAACGACGCAAACATGATTATGTCAGCAGTCGAAACTGATTTGTGACATGTATATTAAAAGGTGATGCAGACTTTAAAAACACGGGATGATGGAAAAGAGGCGCATAATGGAAAGATGTGACCTGGGTGAAAAAAGAGAGTTCATCATCTAAAAATCTGATAGAAGGCCGCGATCATGTAATAAATTATACAATATTCTCTCGTGTGATACCAGTGGTATTGTAGTGTGTAGGACTCAAAGGGTATTTACAGAGAAAATTCTGGCACCAATGCCCATTTTGTCGCTCCACCAATCACAATAATAATGATAATAACAGTAATTTCTTTCTGGTCTTGTTCCTTACATTCCTTGCACTATCGTAATTGATTAGCAAACATTTTTAATAAGGAATGAGACAAACTCCATTTCAGTTGAATGTAAATATAAGGAACTGAGCTCGATGTGATGACAGGGACTTGCCTTCGTCTAATTTTAACCCCAGCCTCTCTCTCACACACACACACACACACACACACACACACACACAACGTGGCAGTGTGTTATGACTATATTGACTGTTAAGAGCTACCAAGCAACCCTAGTCGTATACCCGTTATGTAGGAATAGTGGTATACCCCTTATGTAGGAACAGTCGTATACCCTTATGTAGGAATAGTCGTATACCCTTATGTAGGAAATGTCGTATACCCCTTATGTAGGAATAGTCGTATACCCCTTATGTAGGAATAGTCGTATACCCTTATGTAGGAATAGTCGTATACTCCTTATGTAGGAAATGTCGTATACCCCTTATGTAGTAATAGTCGTATACCCTTGCCCTATGTTTGTCCAGCCTGAGTCAACTGGATGGTGCTTTATATCTCTGTTAGCTGCATTTTGCGAACACGCACACACGCACGCACACACATAAGCTTAAGAGATTTCACTCGTAGCTATCTGGCAAGAAAAATGCGGTAAGAGTAACCTGTGAAAATAATCACAGAACACCTGGGAGCTAACATGACCCTTGTCATTTGTCGACAATCTCAGCTCCATAAGGAATATGTGAGCAACAGTCGCAGTTCTAGAGTTAGCCTTTCTCAGGCAAGCACCTAGAATTTTATACCAAACCAACTCTAGCTTTGCTTTTTTTATTGGTGTGCATCTGAGACAAACAATAGCATTGCTGGTTTGAGACTGAATTCGATCCCAGGGCTGTCATGGTTGGCTGCCGTGTTGTGTTCTTAGACAAGACACCTTATTCTCGTTGCTCAACAAAACTGACTAAAACCATAAGGCACACAAAAAAAAAAAAAAATCAAAGCGGACTTAGGTTGGTTTCTGCTATGATAACACTTTCTCTACAGCCAACGTTGGAATGAATACAACGCCCAGATCAGCCTCTTACAAACCGAGATGCTGGAATCCTATTGCTTGAATAACTTTAGATTTTGGTTGGTTGATGCAGGTCTAGTGGTGTAAAACGATTAGAGAGAATCACTCTGCTATTTTTGTCATACAGTAGAGAGCAGTATCAATCCCTTTCTGGCAATCTGATATAAATGGTTCGGTTTAGTATGGTGTTTTACGATGCAGCAATACGAGTAGGTCATTTAGTGCCGAGGCAATCGGAGGAAAGTGCCTTGTCAAAGGACGCTTCATGGTAGCCCACCCGGGCTAAACCAGTGGTAGGATTCGAACCTGCACCCTTTCAGTCACAAGTGTAACACGCTAGCCACTTAGTGCCCATGACCCCCCACCCCCCACCCCACCCTCCACGTGTCTCCTTTTACGGCATGCGGGAGGGCGCATCGGGCCGATTCTACTTCCCAGAACCACCAAGGGTGATAAAGGTAAACGACACTGATTCATGTGACGTGATCAAAATAATTTTATTTTAAATTTATGTTTTTAAATATATATTCATATTTTGATCAATTTTAAATGATATGGCTTTTGATTCGTGATTTTACGTGCAATGGTTGGTGTATTTAAGTCTGATTTTATACTACACTTACATTCTCGATAAGTGTTACTAAGATAAAAGTTTAATTGTGACAGTGAATATGAAGTGTGCTATAATAAGTTTTAATTTGTTACCATGAAGTGTTTATGGTACATTTTAAGTGTTTCTAAGATAAAGTTCAATTGTGACGATTAATATGAAGTATCCTTTGGTAATTATTCGATATGGTTGTAAATGTGAAATGTACAAAATGGAACAGTATGTAGAATGAGAGGTCTTGGGCACCTATTGATCTATTGGCTTTTTCAGTTTTTATCACGGACACCTATTGATCTATTGACTTTTTCAGTTTTTTCACAGACACCTATAAATTTAGTGACTTTTTTCAGTTTTTATTACAGACACGTATTGATCTAGTGACTTGTTTCAGTTTGTTATCACGGGTCACTTATTGATCTATTGACTGATTTCAATTTTTGTCATAGCTGCTCCCTAGCTAAACTGTCCCGACATTTGGACCATCCGAGGATCTCAGCTTCACAGTGTCATCCTCAGCAGCTGTTGAAAAAACAAATATAAAAAATAATTTTCAGACTCATAATATAGGGTTACTCATACATTCATATTATTGCAAACTGATCAGGTTTGGCTTTGGTTTAGTTTTTACGGCAGAGCAACTCAAGTAGGTGCTGTTTTTTGTTTATTTTTTCTTGCCGAGGTAATTAGAGTTAAGTGCCTTGCCCAAGGATGCACTACGGTAGCCGAGCATGGCAGATCCAATTGTATGATTCGAACCCGTATCTTTCGGTTACGAGTCGGATACGCTAACCAATAAGCCACCACAGCTCATTCATCCAATAGTTGCCTCGTACGTTAAGCAGGAGGGCGCATCGAAAACTGACCAACTAAAATGAACGAAGAAACAATATTTAATATGTATTTTAAGTATAAATAAAAGCAATTTGAATTGTGGGTTTTGCATTAACTAAAATATCAATAGTGCATGGATCACACAAGTGTAAAGAACGTTCTGGTCCACTAGACCCTTTCATAAGAAAGCGTATGATAATACAGGATGGAGAAGTCACTATGTGTAAATTAATTAGAACTAATAAAATGTATCATCTGAGTAAGAATTGCATGACACAAATTTATAACATAATAATTTCTTAACAATCAACTAGTAATTGCATGACACAAATTTATAACATAATAATTTCTTAACAATCAACTAGTCAAGTGTTAAACTACGTTTCATTACCAAAAGTAGCAAAGTTTTAGTCTTGTCAAAAATATACAGTTCTCAATATGTAAAAAAGACTCTAAAAGGTCGGACACTTAGGAAGTTTCTAATAGTTACGAACATTAACAGTCTAAATCTCACTGAATACTACTAATATTTTCTAAATGGTACAAATGGGTATGACTGAAATTTATTATAAAAATGTTAAATATCACTGTTATTTATTAGATTACTGAATATTCAAGAAGCTCTACTTAAATAAATTGGAGCAGCTGACGAATTGATCATGGCAGATAGTACAGTCGTCGAAAAATCATTGCATCGAATCATCAAAATCACGTGTAGAAAGTGTCATAAACAAACTTTGCACACGATTTCAAGAAAAGAAATGATGGGTACACAAGATGCAAGAAATGCGCTGGTACAGTAAATGTATAAAGTCTATAGAGTATCAAATAAAGAACCAAAAATAAGTAGAAAACATAGCATGGCAATGTGGTAGATTCGTGGAAATTCGTCCTGAATCCGAATCTAAACTCAAAACATAGCATGGCAATGTGGTAGATTCGTGGCAATTAGTCCTGAATCCGAATCTAAACTCAAAGATACACAAGAGACTGATGAATACAATATTAGTCTGTTGATTTAGATATTGAAATCTATCAGAGTATCAAAGTATCAAAATCAGATGATTGGTTTTCAATGGAAAATTATGAATCAACACTCGAACAATTCAAGCAGACAAGCTTTGTTGATTTGTTTCGTCTATATCAATGCAAAGACCTTTCAGTTATGGAAAATATGACTGAACAATAAAAAGTCACAGGAAAGAAATATTGGAATATTTCAGTGTTAAAAAACAAGATCAGACATGCAACAACAACAACAAAAAAATTAAAAAACCATTTAATAATCAAACAACTTTAGCAGATAAATACTAAAGATTTTGTCATAAATCAAATGGTTTGTTTACCATATAAACATTTTGGCACACGTAGTATGAGTGAAAATGATTAAAAGGTTGCGTTATAGTGATATAGGGTTAACAAGACTATAGCAGCAACGGCAGTGCACAGACCAGGAGTTTGAAAGAAGACCGATTGAGGAAATGATAACTTTGAAACAAAAGCTTGGAAGACATACATGTAATGTAGCAAAGCAAGAGAAAAGGAAGCCTAAACGTGTGACACAACGGAGATAACGTGGAAGTGTCCGACTGAGATGACATTGTTTATAAATGTTGTTAGCTCGTACATTTTCATCTGGATATGATCAGGACCTCTGCGTATTCTCCAGTTATGATGAATCTCACATGATACGAATTATTTCAATCAAACTCATTAAATTTAATTTGGTGCTCATTGAACTTTCCCTCTTGGATATGTATAACAATTGACTTTAGCTTTACAAGGAGAGAAAGTATGAGGCAAAGAAATGTAACTATTTAGGTCAATATACATACAATTGTCCTTAGCTGTTAAAAGAATAAAAAAGGAAGAGGTAATGGAAATGTAACAATTCAGGTCAATATTCAGACATATAACTTCAGCTGATACAAGAATAGAATGTAAGAACTAAAATTTTTTAAAATATTCATATCAATATGTAGACAATAGAGTTTATCTGTTGCAATAATAGAAAGTCTAAGGTATAGAAATGTAACTATTTTAGTCAATATTTAGACAATTTACTTTAGCTGTTACAAGAATAGAAAGAAAATGTAAGGAGATGTAACTATTTAAGTCAATATTTTGACAATTGACTTTAGCTGATACAAGGATAAAAAGAA
Organism: Margaritifera margaritifera; assembly: GCA_029931535.1. Taxonomy (NCBI): domain Eukaryota; kingdom Metazoa; phylum Mollusca; class Bivalvia; order Unionida; family Margaritiferidae; genus Margaritifera; species Margaritifera margaritifera. The sequence goes on from JAQPZY010001472.1 coordinate 2,403,770, forward strand.
AGAGGTAAAGAAATGCAACTATTTAGGTCAATATTAAGCAACTGACTTTAGTTGATACTAAAATAAGAAGTTAATGAATATAACTATTCAGGACATTATGTTAAAAAATGACCTCAGCTGATATAAGGATAGAAAGTAACAGGTAAATAATGTAACTATTTAAGTCCCTATTGAGACACTTAACTTAAACAGATGCAAGGATAGAAATTATGACGTAAAGAAAGGTAACTATTCATACCAATATTTTGACAATTGACTTGAGTTGTTACAAGACTAGAAGGTAAGAAGTAAAGAAATATAACTGCTTATGTCAATATTTAGATAATTGCCTTTAGCTGTTACAAGATTAGAAAGTAAACGGTAAAGAAATCTAACTTATCAGGTCAATATTTAACAATTGACTTTACTTGATACAAGGATATAAAGTAAGACGTGAAGAAATGTAACAATTCAGGTCAATATTTATATATTTATCTTTGTCTGGAACAAGGATAGAATGTAACACGTAAAGAAATGTAAATGTAACTATTCAGGACAATATTTAACAAAACCGAGATGAATGCTGTGTAAAATGCTTTTTTGGTGAAATCAATACACTGTTTCAACAGAAGCCCAATGATAGCACAAAGTAGTGGGATTTTTTTTAAATTTCAAAGAACTGAATACTTAATTATAAACATTGATACAATCAACCTATCGAGGAGTAGTTCATACATATAATTATTTTATTTGTAAACAAATAAGCTTAATAACAGTTTGGTGAAAAACAAAAATAAATTGTATCAACTTGGTGAAGCAAATAAAAAGCTTTGTATCAGTGTTATAAAAAAAAAACGATAGCAAATGCTCCTTTTATGCTGTAAGGTTATTTTTAACACACCAAAAATGTATTACAAATACACTTTACATAGATGCACTCATTAGTTTGGTAAGTCTCCAGTACAAATATAAGACATTTATCAGTTTGAAAACCTGTTCGATGTATTTGTTTATACATAAGAAGCAGCAGAAGATAGCACACACATGCCCATATTAGTGATAAAAATCGAGAGAGAAAATCACGTTGATAAGCTAATAGTTCTTAATGGCGAGTAAAAAAAAAAAATAAAAGTACTATTACATAGGTTTTAATAATTTATTGAGATGTTATCAACACATATTACACACGCATATATGCAATAAATGCTTTATTGTATGTTCAACGTTAAATAAAGGCTTCGATTATTATTTACTGTGACTTTGAAAGTGTAATAGAAAATACTACCGAAATCATACACACATAATTAAAGCTGTACAATCAAAGTAGCTACCTTCATTCTCTCAGAATTCTTTATGCACCTCTGATCAATGCACAACGAATACAAGCCAATTGGCTATAAAGGCGCAGATTTCACACAAGTATTTTACGATGGATTAAGTAATATCGCAAAACCTGTGGATCAAGAACTAAAGACAAAAAGTGCAAACACCTATGATAGCCACGGAGGAAGGTGTAAAACAATTTAATTATACCCAAAATTGTCACAAAACGAATTTGAATTCCAAATATTAAAAGTGCATGATACTTTATATTCATAACTCGTTTGAATATCGGTAGACTTCTTTGTCAAGGAGTTAGCTAGTCTTGGCTCTGATCAAGAGGTAATAATGATACAAAACAACAATGAGAAATATATATCATTATCAAGGATTTTGTAGCTGATATATTCACGAAAGAACAAAAAGAAATAACCGTTAAAATGTCGATCAGGTTTGTAGACAGGTAATGGGTTCATGGGTCAGTCCCCTGAATGATTAGCTAAACTTTTAAATGATATAACATACGAGTTCCAAACTTGGCCCTTAAGTGACGTCCCGAACTAATGACAAACTCACCATCTCAAAAATATGCAAGGCAGTTACTTCGTTAAACGCAGTAGTAAGTCTAAGTATACTAGTTACCCCATGGTCTATTCGCATAGGGCCCATGGTGATATTCTTAGTTCCATACCGTCCCAAACCGTTAATGCTAAGTTTGCATACATCCCAGAAATGACCCAGTCATTTAAATTCTCATAACGACCAGACTGCCCCAACCCCAATGTAAAAATTCCCATACATCCATATAATATTAAATTTCCCTACATCCCATAAAACCTATACGTTGTTTAGCATGGATTTTCAACAGGGCCCAATACCGTATCCAAATGTTTAATTCCTATGGCACCCTAACGTGAAATTCTCTTAGAGCCCCCATAGTGTCATGTTTTTACAAGTCAACGGCTAATTTTTATATCCATATGGTCCAACGGTATCATCCTTTTTTTTTAAAAAAAAGAGACTCCAAACTGCCCTCTATAACTACTGTCGAGCAACAGAAGATCCTACAATAACACTGAACGTTTCCCACCAGAAGGTCATACACTGATTTGAAATAATCCTCCTGTACGGGATAAAAATTTACTCCGTCTCTTTTTCCCGACGCGTTCTTCTTATGCTTCGGAGTATTTTAAAGGACTAACGCCCTCGAAATCATGACCTAATGGTTAATTTATCCAACATTTTTACTCGTCCGTTTTTTTTTTTTTTTTTTTTCATAAGTCAAAACAGTTCCAAACAACATAAAACTTGCCAAACGAAATTCTGTGATATTGTTGTGTTTTAGTGGCGAACTTTGGTTTGTATTTTCTGTACAGTTGACTCATAAAAGACACTATTTCAAATATGATTTAAAAGAATCCCCTACAGATGAAACTTAAAATTTTAGTCTGCTTTTGGTCCCTAATCCCATCCTTATATCTAGGATTGCCCACTTCATCAGGGAATCACAGAGAGCAATTGGAGTTTAGGTCTAAGTTTCACTTGACCTTTATTCTAAGGAGAGTTTATCGTCCACAAAGAGCACAGCGAGTAATTGAATGGTCACCAAGTTATCGGCCAGCGCTATCGCGTATTATATATATATATATATATATATATATATATATATATATATATATATATATATATATATATATATATATATATATATATATATATATATATATATATATATATATATATAAACACACATACATACATACATACATACATACAATCATATATATATATATATATATATATATATATATATATATATGTCTAGGTTGCAAATGCATTCTCCTGTACACATGTCTAACGTTTATCAATTGACTATTGTGCTGAAAAATAAAAAATAGTTTATCGGCCACAAAGAGCACAGCGAGTAATTGAATGGTCACCAAGTTATCGGCCAGCGCTATCGCATAACAATATATATATATACACACACACACATACATACATACATACATACATACATACATACATATAATCATATATATATATATATATATATATATATATATATATATATATATATATATATATATATATATATATATATATATATGTTTAGGTTGCAAATGCATTCTCCTGTACACATGTCTAACGTTTATCAATTGACTGTTGTGCTGAAAAATAAAAAATATTAATTGTTTGTACTATCCGAAATGTATATAGTTTTCAAGATCTCTTTCTGAATACAATTTGTATGAAATTTTTCTTTGTTTTAACTCTTATCTATCCCTCCAGGATTTGGCGAGTGGTGAGCAGATTTCAGCTGTGAAGATTATACATTTACTCAATGTTGTCTCCAAACAGATTCCAATTATTTTGATTCTTAACCCTTTGTAAAAGGACACTTTGCACGTGCAGCGCACCACGTGCTTCAATTTTGTAATAATCACTCTCTGGGACGGTGTAGTATTGAATCGGATTTATTTAACTTTTTGCCAACCTAGAAGTCACATTTTTCATCCGATTTTGATCAAACTTGGAATATATGCTTATGTCTTAAAGATCTCAGACAAATCCGATAAAAAGCGAGATCCACATATACGAGTTAGGCGACCTTGAATCTGACTGGAAGAGCTTGCTACTCCTGTGGAAGTCATATTTCTAATCTGATTTTGGTCAAACTTTAAATATGGGCTTATATCATCAAATATCTCAGACAGATTCGATAATAAGCGAGATAAACGCTTACAATGGATATAATCTTGCATATGATTGGCTGACGTTGTCACCATTCTGGTAGCCATATTTCTGATCCTGTTTTAATCAAACTTGGAATATATGTTTAAATGTTAAAGATCTGGCACGACTTCAACAACGAGCCTGAGCCACTCGAAATAATTAGGTGACCTTGATTCTGATTGTCTCAGCTTGTTAATCCTCTGGAAGCCATATTTCTGACCTGAATTTTATCAAACTATTTGCTTATATCATCACGATCTTGGACAAGTTCGATGATGAATAAGACGTACGCATATTAATTAGGTGATCTTGCATCTGATTGGCTGCGTTTGTTGCCACACTAGACGCCATATTTTGTATCCCTTTCAACGAAGATGCGGGGGATATAATAGTGATAAATACCATCCATCATTCGATTTTTTTAAAAACCAAACTTCAAAGGCTAGTTGTCTCTTGGGTGGAGGCAAAATATTGCCGAGTTGTAGGCTGCAAGGTCAGAGGTCAAGGTCACAGAAGGTGACATTATGCTTTTGCTATCCCCATGAAAAGTACACTTTCATAACCATTTATATACACCCGCTATAAACCGTGTATTGTGACTCATGTGCCGCTGCCCATCTGATCCTTTTTTCATTTTCCACACAGTAATTACAGTTCTCCGCCATCTACCGTTACCAAAGTCTCCAAATAGCAGTACTTTCAAGACTGGACTATTGTAATTCACTTCTGTCTGGTTCATCTCAGTATCTTCTCCAGAAACTTCAAAATATTTCAAAACACTGAAGCTCGGATAGTCCTTAGAGTACCACGAACCGAGCACACCTTCCCGTTGCTATGTACCCTACACTGGCTACCCATTCGATCCAGAATCAAACACAATATTTGTTCTCTGTGCTACATTTCGTTGACTGGCTCCAGTCCAACATACCTATCTCACCTCACCCATGTGTACACACCAGCAAGAACTTACGCTCCTCTTCCGACATTATTCCCACTATCAAAACGAAGTCATACGGACACCGTTCTTTTGCATTTCAGGAACGAATTGCCCACTGAACTTAGACACAAAGATACTGTGATCTCATCCAAGAGTGCTCTTAAAATTCACCTATTTCGACTGCAAGAACAGACTTAAAGACTTAATAATGTTTCCTTACCTTAAATACACTGGTCTACAGCCAAAATGCTTCCGCAATAAATGTTGTCAAACTTTATTAATTCTGGGTCACTGAGAACGAAAATGATGCTTAAAATTGTTGATTGGCTCTCGTTTTAACGATATGATACTGGGTCAGTATATACGACCCTTGACTTGGGAATGGCGGACGATAAGTGAGTTATAAAGGGAAGGGATCTCAATTTAAAACAGAAATGACTAAAATACATCTTTGACTGGCTCTATGAATAAATCTATGACTGGGTTTGGACAGTACTTGCTTTTTAGGCAAAACAATGAATGATGCAATCTGAATCTGGTATTGCGTCATACATGATATGAATTGCATCATGTTATTCCTAGAAGTCATGGATGATGCAATCATAACTAAGCTTACATTACTCTGCTGAAGAAATTGCCCTATATCAGCTCTACAAATCATACAGTGTCGTGCTCTCTTATTTGTCAGTGTTTGATTTTGCAAAGGGACACATTTCTGTTTAGCCAAAGTGAGCAGAGATGCCTCGTACTTGTGAGAACAATGCAGATAACTTCTGCTATGTTTGTGGTGAAGTGACTTTTGCATCAACACAAAAGCGCAGTATAACCACTATGGTTAAGAAAGCCTATCACCTTTTTTTTGTTGCAAAATTGGAGATCAGGACAAGAGGTGGGCCCCACACATATGCTGCAACACTTGTGCAACAAATCTTCGCCAGTGGTTGAACAGGAAAAGGAAATCTATGCCTTTTGCAGTGCCAAATTATTGGGAGAGAGCCAACAGATCATATCAGCAATTGTTACTTCTGCATGGTGCCTCCAGTTGGGAAAGGTGTGTCAAAGAAGAAAAAGTGGACTGTGGATTATCCAAACATTCCATCAGCTATACTCTCAGTACCCCACGGAGAAGGACTGACGGTTCCTGATGCACCAGAATCATTCTCACTTGAGTCAGACGAGGAAGAGGACGAAACTTCTACTCCTGAACCATCAATGTCACATGACCCATATTTGCTCCCATCCTCCTCCTCTGAACCACACCTCATAACACAAGGTGAACTGAATGACCTTGTCAGGGATTTGGAACTACCCAAGAGTAAGGCAGAACTGTTGGGCTCCAGACTACAACAGTGGAATCTCCTGGCAGGTGCTGTTAGGGTTTCCATGTTCCGTGACCGTCAAAAGGATCTTCTCCCATTCTTCTTCCTGGAAGGTAATCTTGTAGCCTGCAACAACATCGATGGTGTGATGGCAGCCCTCAACATCGTTCATGGCCCAGATGACTGTAGACTGTTCATTGATTCATCGAAGACTAGTCTTAAAGCTGTTTTGCTGCATAATGGCAGTATTTTGCCATCAATTCCAGTTGGTCATGCAGTCCATATGAAGGAAACCTATGAAAACATAAAACAACTTTTGAGGTGCATAAACTATCACCAACATTTCAAGGTTCTTGCTCTCTTGCTGTCACAGGATGAAGCCGGGTTGGGACTGGATTAGTGAAGACACCGAAAGCAACTGCGTTAATAAGATGTTTATTTATAAACGCAATTTAAAGATGAACAAATCTGACACCATTATAACAAAAAGATAAGGAAAATTATAAAGTTCCTAACATGGAACTATCAACAACAAGTAACTCAACGAGAAAAATCAAAGATGGATTTAACAAATGGAATTTTAAACAAACGTGAATAGCATCCTATCACCAATCGACAAATAAGAGTATATGATTTACACCCCAATATAAACAAGGCCTTATTAAGTACCAAGGGTGACCAAAGCATGTGATTTATGCACTTATCAATAGAATACTCATTTATCCATCAATCTGTTAACTCGTCAATTTATCAATTTAACAAGCGATGTTGGAATATGAATTTATGAATCCGTCGTTCATATAACGATATTGAAATGGGGATGTATGAAATTATGAATATGTCGTTCATATAACGATATTGAAATGGGGATGTAGGAAATTATGAATCTATCACACATATAGCGATATTGAAATGGGAATGAATGTAATTTTGCACAGATAGCAATATTGAGATAACAATCAAATGGAACACGCAATAAATATAACTATCGTGGCGTCCGTTTGACTACCAAGATGTATCTACGGTTCCACCCGCTCTAGTCCATGGTCAAGGAGCCACCACGCATGGTCCACCCCTCCCAGTCTGTTGAAGGGTCCCTCGAGAGCCTTCACATTAACACAGACCCGTTGATCGAGAAGCCTTGGTCCCTCGCATCGAGAAAACCAGTACACTCTTCCGAAACAACGTCACCAGACACAGCGTACACGTCACACGAAACCACACAGAGTTCTGTGACTTCACACACCACCAAACCATACATATGGAACAGCTAAAAGTATAACAACTAAACCGTGTAGTACATATGACACGGTTAGTACTTTTGTATTGATATATGTTGCGCATGCGCGCACATGAATTACGCCTCGTTATACATTACATTAATCATTCAATGCATGCCGCGTATAATTAAATAATACCCGTCTGTTCAGTTACAACAAATAGCTAACTTGAACCAGCCTATAGGATTTCTAATATCATGGCGTTGTATGACCTAGGTATTGACTCTCTGTAGAATTTAGAATAACTTCTAAAACATCTAATATATGAAACAATTATGTCATATAAAACGAATAGTGATAAAGAATACAATCTTAAATTTCACATACCTCTACAGCTGAAGTTTTGCTCCCGTAAAGAGGTAAGCTTTCTGACAAGACTCATCGTAGTGTAATTTGTTTATAGAGAATTCGCTCTATATGTACTCTAGCTGTGACAGATATGCGCAGCAGCTAGGCACGTGAGTTTTCACTGCAGGCAATTTGCGCGTGCAGCATGGGGTGAATCGCGCTCAGTATTTCAAAATAACTAGAGCCGAAAAAAATAAACAACCCCCGAGTAACGCTCTAGTCGGAAACGAAACCCGAATACATTTTTGATCACATATACATATTGATATAAACCATACAATTCCGTGACACTTGCTTGGTCTGCAGATACATAAAGTACTGCTGTTTTCTCTGCGAATGGAATATTCGTGCGTTCGATTCCCACTACATCAAGAGAGATTGGCCACTCCGAAAGTCATTGGAGCCTGGGATGAAAAGTGTTCAGCATCCACCACTTGTTGAATCAAGGAAGATTGTGTTACCTCCCTTGCACATCAAGCTGGGTCTGATGAAGAACTTTGTCAAGGCCAAGGACAAAACACAAGCAGCTTTCAAGTACCTCCGTGGAAAATTTCCAAGGTTAAGTGAAGCTAAGATAAAGGAAGGTGTCTTTGTTGGTCCTCAGATTCGTGAACTTCTTCGAGATGATGCATTTCACCGTGCACTGCGTGGCAAGGAAAAGACAGCATGGAAAGCCTTCCAGTTGGTGGCAACAAATTTTCTCCGAAACAACAAGGCAGACAACTACAGTGAGTTGGTGGAAAACCTCCTCGAGGCATACAAAATCCTTGGTTGCAACATGTTACTAAAGATACATTTTTTGCACTCTCATCTAGATTTTTTTCCATCGAACTGCGGAGCAGTGAGCGACGAGCACAGCGAGCGATTTCACCAGGACATTGCAACAATGGAGAAACGCTATCAGGGCAAATGGAGTCCATCAGTGCTTGCAGACTATTGCTGGACAGTGACAAGAGATGCTCCATTTAATGAATACAAGAGACAAGCCAAGAAGCACCGAGTAGACATTGAATAAGGACTAAACTATGTAATTATATATACATAATAGTTTTTTTTTTTTTTTACTTTTGTTTCAATATAACTTTTATTTATATGACCCCTTTGCTGTTTTCTAAAGTGTTAAATAAACAGGACAGGTGACGTATTATCAAGTAAAGCAACCATAAACATATGAAAAGACCTAGGTTTACAATTTATGATTTAAAGTCTACTATGTACACAATATACATAGACGTAAAATGTAAAAACTTAAATACCTTGGAAACAGTATCCAATCAGTTGTTTTAATTGTCATATTTGAATTCAGCACATCAAAATCCCTAATAAATAGCACATTTTATCTCTGAAGCAGACGACTTCTAAAAAAATTCTAGACTAGTGTTATTTTCAGCATGTTTTTGTTTTCTAATTTCATGGTGTTTATTTTCGTAATCATATCATTATATATGTTTTTTTTAGGTGTTATCTAATGTTGTAAAGTGCTTAGAGCTTCTAAAGATTAGGCGCTATACAAAGGCCTCATTATTATTATTATTATTATTATTATATATATATATATATATATATATATATATATATATATATATGTGTGTGTGTGTGTGTGTGTGTGTGTGTATGTATATATGTATATATGTATCCATACAATGGGTTAATTAGTCTCATGTACTAAAATGCATTAATTTTCAAGAATGTTCCACTATGTTTGTATTATTCACATACTAATTAAAGCCACTGTTGTCAGCCCCCTACAATTTGTTTGGGAATATGCGCAGTGTGGAATAGTTATCCGTTTTTGAAGTGTTGGCTTATGGGTTCTTTGCAATTCAAACAACAACAAAAAACAAACAAAAAAAACCCAGATTGGATATGATTGGGAGCATTCATTGTATATTAATAAAATGTAAAATTGTCTCTTAGTGAAACTATTATTTTCTTGTATAAATGCCCTATTTACGATACTAAATATTATTATTATATTGTTATTTTTGCATGGTAATTATTACTTATTTTAAATTGAGAAGAAATTTGTTATCTGTGAAGTAGAGCAAAAATTGTTAGCCCCTTCAAAATGTCTGCGCCCAATCGATAAGCAACATGTAAAAAATTTTAGAACTTCCAAGTGAAACATTGAATGGTGGATACAAGGAAAATTGCCCTTCTTTACAAGAAAGTAAAGATTCACAATAGAGTTGAAAATGTTGGTATATAGATCAGCTCCAAGTGGCCACTCCATTAGTATACACTTTAAATCCACTGATGTCCACCGAAATCATAGTCACAGGAGTCTGACGTTTTATCATAGTCACAGGAGTCTGACGTTTTATCAATATAAAACGACAATTTGCAAGCACATGAAATAACCATTTCTATATTATATTTATAACTAAATATCTATATTATATTTATAACTAAATAGCTACATTATATTTATAATAAAGATATGGTTATTTCATGTTTTTGCAAATTGTCGTATTGATAAAACGTTAGACTCCTGTGTCATAGCATATTGGGACAGTAACGGGTCATTTCGTCCCAAATCCAGTTTGTCATAGGTCAAATCGTCCCAGGGTCGTTTCGTCCCTTTAACTTTTTCACTTCTTTAACCTGGATATATGTATTTTCTTTTGTTTCCGAATATTAATTTTTACTTCATCAAAATTGCTATTGACAGAGACTTTAATGAAATTACTATAGACAGGAACTTGGCTGGTGTATTGGGTAGAGGCCTCCGTTGAGAAGACATTGCACTGTATCAAACATGCTGTTGATTGTTTCGATATTACAAAATCACGCTCTTCCATGACAAGACTTTTTAGGTCAGTACATTGACAAAAGTAACAATGAATATTTGACAAAAGTGCCATTCCTTTAACCTGAAACCGGGTATACTACGATGTCCTATAACTGCATCATGTCTATTTCTATGGCATTTGAGCATTTCAGAGAACTGCTGATACAGAGACCATCTTTCCCTGATTCAAGAACATGTTGATTTCATGCAGTTATAAAATTTTCCATTGTTCTAGTGATATTTTGCATAATGTTGGTAGAATTTCTTTTGGGTATGTTTTCTAAGCAACACAGTAATAGGATGTGTCGGCCTGTATTTGCTTTGAGCTAACTTTACTGTGCACGCAAATGAGCTGACATCTCAGGCATTTTTTTCGTGTTTATTAATACAGTATGATTTTTTTTATTATTTTCAGGTCATGCAATGGGTTTTGTTTTTTCTTTTTAAAAATAACATGCATAAATTTTCAGTTTTTCTTAAATTATATACAATTGATTTGCCTTCTTCAATACATAATTATTATATTTAATTTTTTTGTCACAAATATATAGAAAAACAAACTGAAGAAAATTTCAGGAATTATCCATTCAGTACCCTTACTAACATATTTCAGACATTTAACTTATGTAGTGGCATGTAGGTATCTTTTAAAAATTAATTTAGATTGCTATTAAATCGGTTCCAACTTCTAGGAACAATTGGGACTGATACTTGTGTTAATAATTTTAAATACTTCTACAATCTACTTAAGTTATGTCTGTGACACTCTATATTCTGATCAAATTATACACGCAGGCTTACAATAATTATTGTTGAAGAGTAAATTGAATGCATTTACACTTATTATAAAGATGATAATTTTATAGTTCAAGAAGGCAGAGAGGCACAATAAAAGGGGCAGAGGTAAGTGATACTTAGAAGAAAAACATTACTATACATCTTTTAAACAATAACAAGCAAATTTATTGATAAACAATAACACACAGATTAATTACTAAAAATAATTTTTATTCAAAATTGTAAATAGTTTCACAGAATATATAATAAATTTCTGCCAATAACATGTTCTCATTAAAATGCTCCATAAAGCTTAGATGTCTGGGTTAGTAGGTCTTTCATAGCAAAGGATTCCAACTGTTCAGTTTTGGTTTTGGTTTGGTGCTTTACAGCACAGCAACACAAGTAGGTTATTTAGTGCTGAGGCAATTGGAGTAAAGTGCCTTGCCTAAGGACACACCATGGTAGCTGACCTAGGCTTATCTGATGGTAGGATTCGAACCAGCGCTCTTTCAGTCATGAATCCAGCATGCTAACCACTGAGACACCGCAGTTCCCCCAACTGTTCAGGCAAGCCTGGATCCGTCAGTATTTCTTCCTGTATGATGCCAGTGTGAAATAAACCCCCAACTGTTCAGGCATGCCTGGATCCATCAGTACTTCTTCTTGAATGGTGCCAGTGTGAAATAAATGATAAGACAATCAACAATTTGCTACAAATAATTTTATTTATTTTTTAAATTGTAAGGTAAAATCTTCTATGAAGCTTAGATGTCGGGGTTAGTAGATCTCGTTGATGCAATGGTGCCACACTGAAATAAATACAATTTTCTACAAATTCTCTACAAATAATTATATTTTTTTTAAAATTGTAAGGTAAAATGTTCTATGAAGCTTAGATGTCGGGGTTAGTAGATCTCGTTGATGTGATGGTGCCAACCTGAAATAAATATAATTTTCTACAAATTCTCTACAAATAATTTTTTTTTTTTGTAAATTGTAAGGTAAAATGTTCTATCAAGCTTAGATGTCGGGGTTAGTAGATCTCGTTGATGCAATGGTGCCAACCTGAAATAAATAAGATTTTATACAAATTCTCTAAAAATAATTTTTTTTGAAAACTGTAAATTAAAATGCTCCATAAAGTTTAGATGTATTGGTTAGTAGGTTTTTCATTGAAATGGTTCCAGCTGTGTACTATCCCAAAAACTCTTCAGAAGGGCCTGGATCCTGCAGTACAGTTTCAGGTTGTCCCTTGTATAGACAAGTTCATGCATGAGCATCATCTGGAAACTAAGTAGGTCTGTGTTTCTGTGTACAGGTACCATAACATAGAATCCCAGACCATTCCTATTGCATCTCTTGTTGACTTGATGATGCCAGCCTGAAATAAATAATAAAATTCTCTATTTCCATGCCTCTGATTCAGTCCATTGATATATCACTTATCAGATAAAATTATCTAGTTGATGCCTCACTTATCAGATGTTTAACGTCTTGGTCAATGAATCCTCTGATGACTTGGTCGTCTTGGTCAATGAATCCTCTGGATGCATGAATGCATCGTGTTGGTCAATGAATCCTCTGAGTTAGGACTGCCACTGTTACCATCATCATTATACATTTCTCTCTCTCTCATCTCACTCATCACCATTCACCTCTCCATCTTCTATCTCAAAGTCATCATCATTATAATAATTGGTCATCACTACATATCAGAATCATCATCATTATTATCACTGCTCACTCCTAATACTGTACATGTTCAATTATTACTCCCACTGCCCATAGTTGAGTCATCAGTAACATGATACTAGCAAGCAGAAGAAGAAACAAATTAATACGGTTGTTAATGTATGACTTGTACAATTTTTTAATTTTTTTTAAATACTTTTATTTGCTTTAAATACTGAATTCAGCAGAACGAATTGTTTGGTCTGAAAATAACATAAGAAAAATAGACTTTATTTATTTAGTGGTATTTAGGCACTTTCTTTATTAATTTTGATTACTCCAGAATCAGTTGTAATTTCTAGGAAGAATGAAGAGTGATAATTATGTATATAATTTTAAATGTTAAACTTGCTCTCTCCATTTGGTTCATACAAGGTGGACGCACAAACAGATTGTGCATGCACCTCACACAGCTTTTTGGTACTCTGTCTGAGAAATTTCAGCTGAGAAACAAGTATAGAATATTTTTTTTAAATTTTAATTTTTTGTTAAAGTGCAAAGTACTTAGTAAGAAATTTAAGGAAGAGAATGAATGTAAAAATATGCTCTGACAAAAAAGAAATATTTTAAACTTCAGAAAGAAATTTTATTTGAAAGGAGAAGAAAACTAGATGAAGATATGGTATATGGTATGATCTGTTACTGTTGTACATATTATCTGTTACACTGTTGTACATATGACCCGTTACACTGTTGTTCATATGATCTGTTACATCATGTTATACTGTTGTGCATGTCATCTGTTACACTGTTGTACATATGATCTGTTACACTGTTGCACATATGTTACACTATTGTACATATGATCTGTTACACTGATGTACATGTGATCTGTTACACTATGTTACACTGTTATACATATGATCTGTTACACTGATGTACATATGATCTGTTACAAAAAGAAATAGAGTCATCTCAATACCACATAGAAAACACATGTTTATAGGAAAAATCACATGAAGAAACTTAATTTTGCATTCAGAACACTTTTCTCATGTTCATAATAATTTTGGTTTGGCAAGAAATTTCTTCTCAAGATAAAAATATCAAATTGGGAAAACATCATGATGGTATTATAAGAAAATTTTTACTTGTAAGCAAAACATATTAGATTTAGCTTAGAATTTTTTTTTTTATATCGAATGTACTGGTTTGGAACTTGAAAACAGTGTCTTGTGTTCTTTGTAACTAATTTCTTTAGAAGTGCAAATCATGAGTGACAAAAGACGTGAAGTTACAAGAGAAAGGTTTAATTTTAAATGTATATTATCATCCTTACCACTATCCACAAATGAAGAAAATAAATAGGTCAAAATAAGTTAAATATCGAGATTCAGTTAACTCATTATCCCCACATGCCACATTTATGCGTCATGTGGTAGTACCCAATTTCGAATCAAAACCAATATCTTTTATGCATTTAAGCATCCGGCAAAACAAAAATCTCTCAGAAACGTGTTTGGATGCAATCAGATGGAACCACACAAATGCATTTCCCACCCCCATTTCAGGCAAAAATGAAAAGAATCTCCAGGGTAAAAACCAAAAATGCATTTCCTACCCCCATTTCAGGCAAAAGTGAAAAGAATCTCCAGGGTAAAAACCACAAAAATGATTTTCCTACCCCCATTTCAGGCAAAAATGAAAAGAATCTCCAGGGTAAAAACCACAGAAATTATTTTCCTACCCCCATTTCAGGCAAAAATGAAAAGAATCTCCAGGGTAAAAACCACAGAAATTATTTTCCTACGCCCATTTCAGGCAAAAGTGAAAAGAATCTCCAGGGTAAAAACCACAGAAATTATTTTCCTACCCCCATTTCAGGCAAAAATGAAAAGAATCTCCAGGGTAAAAACCACAGAAATGATTTTCCTACCCCCATTTCAGGCAAAAATGAAAAGAATCTCAAGAGTAAAAAGACTTAAAGGATATGGAAAAAATTTACTGTCAAATTACAAATTGCTTATTTCCCGTCAGATAGAAATTTCTAATACTTTGATATAAATTAGAAAATTGGTACAGGGTGCTGATTTAACTGTAAATTATATGGTAAAAAATATGTTTTTCTCGTAAATATACAAAAATTATAGTAACGCAAAACCACCTCTAAATAGCAGTGATAACAGCTCCACATGAAACATAACAATGTATACCATTTTAAACTGTTACTGATGCAGTTATTTGCCTTGTCATGTTGCTATCACATGTAGAGTAGATGGCAGGAAGTTGATTTGTCCCATCAGAATAGATAGTAAGGATTTTTATGAGGACTTATTGATTGGAAAAAGAGAATTAGTAAAATGTACATTTATTTTGTTTCAATTCACTACTGATAATGATAGGATTTTGCACACATTTGTATGTCCATATGATTCAGCGTTGACCAGCGTAAACAAATGTTATGATGTCATTGAGAAAAACATTATCTCGAGAACTGGGAGTTTATGACACTGTGTCAAAACAAAGTGGCATCAAGATGGGGATGGGATGATAATAAATTGAATGTACATGTATCAATGGTATATGTTGATTCCTTGAATTATTTGTCTGCTAAAGTGATATTCACAATTTCTGTTGGAAAATAATAGGTCTTTATTGAAGAAGTTGGATCTGAGAAACATTTACTATTTCTGAAGATTCAAATCCATTATCCTTATAATTGAGGTAGTCCAATGGCAATTTTTAGGAGTCTGGGACCTCAGACTTTAAATGAGCCAGTCCAATTGCAGTTTTTAGGAGTCTGGGACTTTAGACTTTAAATGAGCCAGTCCAATTGCAGTTTTTAAGAGTCTGGGACTTCAGACTTTAAATGAGCCAGTCCAATGGCAGTTTTTAGGAGTCTGGCACTTCAGACTTTAAATGAGCCAGTCCAATGGCAGTTTTTTTCAGACTTTAAATGAGCCAGTCCAATGGCAGTTTTTGGGAGTTGGAGACCTCCAACTTTGAAGAATTTTCAAACCCTGAATTTGTTTCATTCCTTTTTGTATGAAGTACATTCAGAGGCTGTAGAGACATAAATTAAAGGGGAAAAGTTTTATGGCATATATTTTTTTCTTGGAGAGTGTGATATTAGATAGTTGGTGAAATAATAAGTGCATATGAGGGTCTTTCAGATAAAGAGGGCCTGTCATAATATCTCTTTTAATGTTATATACTGGTCAAATGTCAGAATTTTTGTTGCAGTAAAATCCTTGACAAACTCACAAATCTTGTCACTATTTTGATGTTGTGACACTCAGTGTGACTTACTGTGAAGTCCTTTGGTAGTGTGTGTATACGTGACTGTCAACATCGTGGATGTATGTAATTAGATGTAATTGTATTGCTTACAAATGAGTGTGTGTATGTGCATACATATCCTAAATGTAATTGAGTAACCAAACTCTGATTTTAGGTTCTTCAGTTTATTACAAAAAAATAATGTAATCACACTCAAGAATAACAAATGTAAATACATGTATGTAACTAAACAATATAATTGAAAATTAAAATATCCTAATAATCTTATTAGACTATACTGGCACAGTGGTGAATATCACAGTAAAAGAGACAAACAAACTTTGGCATATAACTAAAATTTCAATTACACTAGTTGAAATAAATAGAATGACGGAATTAGAATAAAATTTCAGAACAATAAAGCTTCATATGGGCAATTAAACTTTACTTCAACCCTTGCTATATTAAAATTAAAGCTGCCTGTAAGGAAATAAGTTATGTGTAATGATTTTACTTAATAAATTACATATCCAGCAAATTTTATAATATGTGATTGAACGACATGCAAAATTTCCCCTTCTTTATGTGAAATAGACTTTTGTAAAATCAGTTCTATTTACTACAAGTTGAAATACTAATAAATTTAATATCTGTACCTATAATTTTGATTTCTGACCGAAAATGGGAATGGTTCCCTAAGGAAAACGCTTGACCATCCTGACAATGCCGCCAAGCATCTGATTTATATACCCTGCGAAATCCCGTAAGGCATATGGAATTCCTACTGATTTCTGCGGAAAACCACCGCGGAAAATCTTACCCTCACTACGGAATTCCTTCAAGAAATTTACAATATTCAATGAAAAACAACGGAATTTTTACATTAACTTAATAATTATTCATTAGATAACAATTACCTCACACGGAACACAATTTCCTTGTGGTAAAATATACAAAAAATCTTCCACAAAAACTTTACAAACTCAGTAGCGGGAATCAAAACTTGCGATGACCCGGAAGTGAACCCTAGCGAGGTCACCGCAATGAGGTAAAACACCGCATTAGGCGAAACAGTAAGAGTGTTTGAAACAATTGCTGATCACAGGCTCAAAAACAAGATACAATATGAAAATTACATAACAGATACAGGTATTTATACAATTAGAGTTAGAAGCATTCACTGTCAACGAATTACATTGATGATTATTCATAAATACATGTTCAGTACATATCGACGGGGACGCCCCCCCCCCCCCCCGCCTTCCTCTACAGATGCAACACTACTGTAAACATGCTAAATCCTCACAATACTGCTATGTTGTGACACTCAGCGTGACAGTGCCGTGTTGTGACACTCAGTGTGATATAGTGCCATGGAGTTGTTATGTTGTGATACTTAGTGTGACATAGTGCCACATTGTGAAACTGACATAGTGCCATGTTGTGATACTGACATCGTGCCATGTTTTGACACTCAGTGTGACATATTGCCATGTTGTGACACTCAGTGTGACGTAGTGCCATGTGGTGACACATGACATAGTGCCATGCTATGACACTCAGCATGACATAGTGCCATGCTGTGACACTTAGTGTGACATAGTGCCATGGTGTGATACTCAGTGTGATATAGTGACATTGAGAATTATATTTACAATAATTAATAATACCCCCCCCCCCCATAAATAGTTTTTAAAAATGGAGATATCTTGTATTTGAAGACATGAAAATGCTATTGACATGTTGTTAATGTTCTAAAATACTCCAGTACAAGAATAATAATATCCCCCAAATACATGGCAAGAAGTTCAGTGATTTAGGCCTTTTTGATTATATATTGAATAATTGTTTAAATCATAATGGCTTCAAGATTGGAATTTGTTATTTACAGATAACACTGGTTGATTGCAGTGAGAAAAAAGGCATGCAAAAATTCAGGATGTCTGCACCACGCAGGAAGAAACGGGTCCAACAATCAAATGAGTCTCCATTTCCTGTTCCTATAGCAACAGTAACACAGGAGGCAGCAGGGAGGGAACAATGGTTTTACTATACAGGATTTTACCATGGAAACCATGTAACTGTTCAGCATTCAGGAGATATTCATTTTCTATACAAGATGGTATGACTTACCTCTTTATGCTGTTTGGATTTGTATTTATAGTATATGTAGCTTTGTTACAGATTACAGGTTGCTATACAAGATGGTATGACTCTCCTCTTGATGCTGTTTGGATTTATATTTATAGTATATGTAGCTTTGTTACAGGTTTCTATACAAGATGGTATGACTCAACTCTTGATGCTGTTTGGATGAATATTCATAGTATATGTAGCTTTGTTACAGGTTACAGGTTGCTATACAAGATGGTATGACTCAACTCTTGATGCTGTTTGGATGAATATTCATAGTATATGTAGCTTTGTTAAAGGTTGCAGGTTGCTTTTTATGAGTTCTTAGGGTCCAAAAATGTGCCCCTGTCCCAATTAAAAATATATAAAAAAAGAAGCAGATTTCACAGTTTGTACAAATTGAATTTGCTCATGCAGGCATTGCAGTGTTGTTTTTTTTCAAAAGATTTTATCAGTTTTGAGAGTATTGGGTCTCAAACAATACATGTAAGGAGGGAAAATATAGTGAATTTTAGATGAAAATCATATAAAATATACGAATAATTATGTGCTATTAATACTAATTGAATTCCAAGGTTTTAAGTACTTAAACACACAAGTTAGCAAATAATAATAACATAATCAGACAATGGCTTTAACTGATAATTTAAGTATACAACATGGATCTTCAGGACACCAATATTTGTGCATGTTTACTTTTAATTTTGGACGAAATTAAAATTCCAGCAATCGAGTCCTTTGTACACAATTATTTTTTGTCAGCAAACTTCTTTTTTATTTAATCGTTTCTATAAAGCAAGCATCAGTCATGTAGTATGTGGTCTATCAAACAAAGTTCAACCAATTGTAAAGGGATTAAGTCAAGCCGCATAGATTAGATCTTAGCAAACATAGAGATTAAGCCACCTGTTAATTGACTGCTGGTACCTAATAATCATTTTGATCAAAAGATTAATTACACATGTATGTGCATTGACACCTCACTTTTATAATCATCACTCAGCACACTTTTAATCCATTGTATTTTAAAATCCCATGTTAACTGTAATCCAAATTGCATGTTTTTTTTTGTTTCCTATACAAATATACTTTCAGTTTTGAGTGATTATTTGTGTACTCTTTCAGTGGCAACTTTACATAATTTCTTTGGTGCCAGGCACAGGGCTGCAGATAAACCTGATTCTTACAAAACTAATGGACAGAAAGTAGTTAATGCATCAAGTTTTAATAAAGAAAACAATGCCAAAGAGACTGAGAGAAGCATGGAATGAATCTTGAAATAGTTAAGCGGGCCCTCAGGAGTTGTGATAGGGGAAATACTACAGAGGAAACATGCTATAACATGTTTAATTAATACATTAATTCAGATATAACACATTTAGATTTCGCTTATTCCCTGATGCTACTTAAAATATGAGTTAGTCTGACAAACAGATACAACTTTTGCAGTTAAGTTTCAGAAACTTGTAGCATACACAGAGTTCGCAGGGATTCATTGTAAAAATATGCATGAAAAAAACAAGCTCCAACAACTAAGTCCTCCATTTATAACTTTTTTTCAGCTAGTTTTTCTTTTGTTGGATCTGTTTCTGCAAAACAAGTATCAGTAGTATAGTGTCCAGGTTATCAAGAAAGTCCAAGTGATTGAAAAGGGATTGAGTGAAGTTGTATAGAAGAGATACTTAAAACACATTTTGATTGTCAGTGCCTTATCATATCTTTGATCAACTGACTAATTCATGCTTCAATAAGTACGATTTAGCATAGTACTTTAAATCTGTTTGCAGTATATGGAATATTCACATTTTATCATAATACCATATTTTAAAAAATAGTGTCTAGATATTTTGACTCCTCAGTATTATTCCTTATAATGTAATAGATTTATTTTGTTTGTCTGAGAAATAAAGATGTATTATTCCTTATAATGAAATTGATTTATTTTGTTTGTCTGAGAAATAAAGATGTATTATTCCTTATAATGAAATTGATTTATTTTGTTTGTCTGAGAAATAAGGATTCCCATGGAATAGTCATCAAATCAGCTGTTTTTTTGGTGTCATGTGCAGATATAGTTTTGTTTTTAAATGATTTTCAAATGTGTGTTTTTCTGATGGCAACTTTACATACTTTCTTTGGCACCAAGCACAAGGCTGCAGATGAGCCTGGTTCAAGTGAGACTTTCAGACAGAAAATAGGTAATGGATCTAACTCTGAGGACAACTATATGAAACTGGGAGATCCATGAAATGAATCATGGAATTGGACATTCCCATGGGATGCATAAATTATTATCTTGGTTAAGACTTGTGTGAAAGCATGTTGGAGTATTATGCTGCAATAAATATAGATAGGAAACTAATCTCATCTTTGATTCCTTCTTGCTGCACATAAAATTAAAAAATTGCAATATAAAGTGAGTTGGATTTCTATACAGTTTTTGAGATGCGACTGAGTAAATTTAAAGAAAATTATATCTTTTCCATTGCAGGGTTTCTTTGGAAAGGGCATGTTATCCAGAAGCTGTCCAGATTTTAACCAGCGGAAAAGAACTATTCATATCCCTATCAGGGGAGATTCATCAGGGGAGAGCACTCAGCTAAAAGTCATGTCTCGCAGACAGTAAGTTGAACATTTACTCTGAAAAAAGAATCATGTCAGTGCTTTTATTTTAAAAATAACACCAGCAATTTTATCAAACAGATTAAGTGATGGGGAGGAGGGAGAGGGTTTGGAAAGCTCTGTGGTAAAGTGTTTGATTTGTTTTTCTGCAATCACAATCAAGCTTGACCTTGTTTTTCACCAGTTGGTCAGCCATGCACATTTTGTTATGGTTTCCTCAATTATTTGGTTTTATAATGGTTAACATTGCCAAGACAACCTTGCATCAACATCACATCTGCAGAGAAGTTGCCAAAACTTGTTATGTCATTGAAGTGCAGAAAACTTGAAAATAAAGAGGATTGGGTCGGAAGTATCCTGAAACCACTGAAGGTTGGAAAGAATGGAGTGATTCTAATTCTCATGGTATGAATACATTGATGGTATAAAACTTCCTGCATGAAATGCCATTTCTTTCCATGTTATTCCCCACCCCACTACTCCCACCCCAACCCTGTGGATGGATTACCCTTTTTAGAAGTATTAAAATAAGAGTCTGTGTTAATCCTAGTTACCGCGAAATAACCAAAAGCGCATCAAAATTTTCAGATGGCAATTTGTTGTAGAGCCCACCTTGGTGAAAACTTTACTGCGCAGTCACTTTGGCATCCATGTGGCCTCCATATGCATCTATCCATCCATCTGTTCTCAGCCTAGTATAACCTCAATGATAAAGTTTAGATTAACTTCAGTGTTAATGCTTTTTACTTAAAGGCTGAGGTGAAGAAAAGGTGGTGGGGGTCTCTTGTTTTCAAAAACAGCAATTGAAAATTTTCTGGTTCAAGTCACTGAACCCAGTAGTATAAATAAGAAACAAAGTTGCAGGCTAAATTGGAAAATCAGTGAGGATGCTGGGAGGGGTGCAGTGCCACTCTCTCAGGGTCCAGGGGACAATGCCCTAGGTGGGGGGTGGGGGCATGCAGATGCGAGGTCAAACCATCCTGAAGCTGAAATGGTGTGGTCGTATGAACTCAGTTTAAACTGTCTCTCCTTGATGGATGGAGAAATATGAAATTGGAAATGAATATCTTAGCTACTTAGGGTGCACTCTACAGATATTACATACTTCTGACAGAGTGATAGGTGTAAGGTGAAGTTGTTCACATTTGCAACTTTCACAATGGAGAGAATGTTGGCATACCTCTATACTACTTTCATGTACAGCAGCTGAAATTTCTTTACATGTTGTAGTTGTTGAAATTGTGCATGATCTAAGCACACATTGGACCAAAATGGTTGCCCCCATGTCCTCGAAAAATCAAAATGAACTAGGCCAAGTACACTAACTTTAGCAGGTATTAAAATAGGGAAAATGAATTTTGCAAGATTAAGCAATACCAACTTCTGAAAGTGCAATGAATGAATTACAAAATATATAAAAAGTAACAAAAATTATCAGCTTGTTTTTCTACAATTTACCTTTGAAGTCCTAGAAGTGAAAATGGACAAGTGGAGCTAGCAGGTTTTTGATAGGTGCACATCTGAAGTAAGGCCAAGCTGTTCATTCTATAACCCAAATTACATCCATTAATCATACACCAAAATAAAGGGAATTAAAAGTTCTTTTAACAAGACCTAAGATATACAAGAGCTTTATTAAATAGCCAGGATAGCCAGTGAGGAAAATATGGGAAATTATTTTTCTTTGATAATTCAACTCTATGCAAAGTATGAAACTGTAGAGCGCAACCTTACCCGGCAAAAGAAATCTGAAAAAAAGAAGCAAAGGACAATTTACGGCATATACAATTAATTTTTTATTTCACTTGAATAGAATTACATGCAATGATTATGAGTGATGCTGACAAGTCATTGCATGTAATCATTTTCCTCTTTAAACTCGTTTTCATCAACCTCCAACTCAGACTCCATATTTGGAGGCAGGCACATGGCCATTGCCAAAATGTTGACTTGTCTATTTTATTTTCCACATCTCCCATTAAATCCATTTTTGTCCCACTGTCTGTGATAATCACACTTGGTCTTTTATCATCTGTGTTCATCATGTGCTCTTATCTGTTGTATTCCAATCAAACTGCAAGCAAAATGTTTGACATATCAATCATCTGTTACCATTTGTATATATTTTATATATAAAGCATCTCTTGCCTGTCTTATTTCATTACTGTTTCATACTGCAAGCCCAATCCCCACCTCTGTACTGTATAATTTATAGAGCTATTATATGATAGTTTGTTACAAATCATTTTAGGGCCTTTTTATTCAGCCATTTGTCTAGTACCATCTGTTGTCTTCTTTTCACTGCCTGAATGTGATTACCACTTTTGATTCAGATCAATTGGGCTTTATCAAACAGGTGTTTCCAATAATGCCAAATACGAAAAAGCAAGAATCTTCTAGACTTCAGCCTATCTGTATCAACTTGAAGAAGATAATCATAATTGGATTAATGACTGAATACATCAGTGAATTAGTAAACTATGACAATGAACTTTTTTGAAATTCTGGTTTTGTAAGTGCCGATTCCTGTATGAATAAATGGTAAAAAATCGCAGGCTACTGGCTCCTGTTGAAACCCCTGTGCACTAGTTGTTTCTAAGTCTAGGACTCGTAAATTTTCTGAGACATGGTCAGTTGGTTGGTTTAACAGTACTTTGAGTACATTATTGACTGTATCATGCTGAGGAAATAGGAGCTAAGTTTCTTTCCCAAGGACACACTGATGCAGCTGACCTTGTCTGGCCTGGGTGGGTATAAAACCTGTGGTCCTTGGATTACGAGTTTGATGCTGTACCAGCTAAGCTTCCATGGCTCTCTTTTGAGAAACAGTATTTTTGTTTTAGACAAAGCCTTGTACATACCAAGCTTCCTAACTGTAGTGCACACTCAAACTCATATTAACTGTAGTGCACATTCAAACTCATATTAACTGTAATACACTCAAACTCATATTAACTGTAGTACACACTCAAACTCATATTAACTGTAGCGCACACTCGCTCATATTAACTGTAGTGCAAACTCATATTAACTGTAGTACACTCAAACTAATATTAACTGTAGCGCACACTCACACTCATTAACTGTAGTACACACTCAAACTCATATTAACTGTAGTGCACACTCACTCATATTAACTGTAGTGTAAACTCATATTAACTGTAGTACACACTCAAACTCATATTAACTGTAGTGCAAACTCAAACTCATATTAACTGTAGTACACACTAAAACTCAAATATTGTTAATGCGTAAAATTGTATAAATCGGTATAAAATCACCACAAGTAGCTCCAAGTTCAAAGTCAATGTACATTTTATGCTGAGCCCTTTAGCTAGTGACCCTTTTTTTTCATTTTGACGCAAGAAAGTTCCCTCTATGGTGCCCATAGGGTACATAAAACATGCCCAAGAAAATACAGATAGAAGATTGTTACTGTAGATCTTAAGTTGACTGAATCAAGTGTATTCCAAGCTTACTAGATAGAGTGTGCTTAAAGAAGAACAAGGTGATAAATTTCATGGGCTGACAGAAATATCTTACTGGTTTTGATTAGCTTAGGCACCACTTGAGAGCACATGGTTGACAATCATTGATAGAAAGTGTAAAGAAGAAGAGATTAAATCTTCAGCAAAAAACACTGCTGCATTTATTTCCAAAGTGGTGTACAGGAAGGACAAAATGTAGATTCAAATGTCCAAAATAAATCCTAGAAGGGAATGTTTATACATGCATGAGGATTTCCAACCCTATGACCAAAGGTGTATGACAGGTAAGGTTAAAAATGATTTTAGGTGATCGGGTTGTGGATTTATTAATAAATATTCACTTATCCAGCATTTTATACTTTGAATCAGTTGTTGTTGAGCCAGACTAAAAACAGTTTGGTATAATTTTCTTGTCCACTAAAATAATGTCCTGAACAGTGGACACAATTGTAGATAACCATGCTGTAGTCTCTGCAATGGCTGATTCAAAGCATATCATGCTGTAAAAATACATATTTATTGCAGAAATCAATAACTGCATGACACAACATGTTTGAACATCAAACAGGTAAGGATCTTTGTGACCTCTGTTTGTTCTAAATGATCCCACTTTTTGACCTGATAAGGGCTATTGGGCCACATTGTTTCCATTTCTGGAATGAACACTGCCAGGTTAATCAAACTTTGTCATCCTAAGAAATATTAGGTTTCTGGTGCAATGCCACTGTTGTTTGCAACATTATGCAACTTTTCTTTTACATATTGATCAATAAGAACAGGTTACAATTTCATCAAGTTAAAGTCTAGATTTAAGATGTCTCATTGGTTGCTTTTAAATCAGACTTGAATTTCAACAAATTAAATTGTTGGGTTCTAGATGTAAGATTAAGTCTAGGCTCAAGTTATGTTGGCAAAGAAAGAAAAATGCAGATTTATTTGGACAGATTAGGACATTCTTGTGTTGTATGATTATTTGGACAGATTAAGACATTCTTGTATTGTATGATGATTTGGACAGATTAAGACATTCTTGCATTGTATGATGATTTGGACAGATTAAGACATTCTTGTATTGTATGATGATTTGGACAGATTAAGACATTCTTGTATTGTATGATGATTTGGACAGATTAAGACAATCTTGTATTGTATAATGATTTGGACAGATTAAAACATTCTTGTATTGTATGATGATTTGGACAGATTAAGACATTCTTGTATTGTATGATGATTTGGACAGATTAAGACATTCTTGTGTTGTATGATGATTTGGACAGATTAAGATATTCTTGTATTGTATTATGATTTGGACAGATTAAGACATTCTTGTATTGTATAATTACTGTTTGGACAGATTAAGACATTCTTCTATTGTATGATTATTTGGACAGATTAAGACATTCTTGTATTGTATGATGATTTGGACAGATTAAGACATTCTTGTATTGTATGATTGCTGTTTGAAAAGTTACTCTTTTCATGTTTTATCATATATCACATCATAAAAAATTTGATTTCATGACCTTGTTCATTTCATTTAAGTTTGATTACATGACATTGTTCATTTCATTTAAGTTTGATCACATGACATTGTTCATTTCATTTAAGTTTGATTACATGACATTGTTCATTTCATTTAAGTTTGATCACATGACATTGTTCATTTCATTTAAGTTTGATTACATGACATTGTTCATTTCATTTAAGTTTGATCACATGACATTGTTCATTTCATTTAAGTTTGATTACATGACATTGTTCATTTCATTTAAGTTTGATTACATGACATTGTTCATTTCATTTAAGTTTGATCACATGACATTGTTCATTTCATTTAAGTTTGATTACATGACATTGTTCATTTCATTTAAGTTTGATTACATGACATTGTTCATTTCATTTAAGTTTGATCACATGACATTGTTCATTTCATTTAAGTTTGATTACATGACATTGTTCATTTCATTTAAGTTTGATTACATGACATTGTTCATTTCATTTAAGTTTGATCACATGACATTGTTCATTTCATTTAAGTTTGATCACATAACATTGTTCATTTAATTTAATTATCCTATTTGATGATTAACTGTAAAGATGTATTCTGGTAGAATTTCACTCACTCTTGTGTTGTTTTTTTTCTTACATATATTAGGTACTTGCTACACAAAAAATGGAGTGAGTCATGTGATCTCAATTTAACCAATCAGGAAGAAGAGATGAGCGGCAGCAGTAGCAGTAATTGTGACCTTCAAGAAGAATTAGATGATGTCTCTGGATCCAATGAGTCCGATGGTTTGTTATTGTTCATTGGATATTATATTATCCATAAAAATATCATTACTATATGTATCCAGGGATCATATCCACTCAACTGTGAACAGTATACACCCAGATCTGTCATTGTATAAAGTACTGACAGATCTGAATCTTGCTGTTCACATGAAATCATAAGTAAGCCCAAAATCAGCTAGCTCATTATGTACACAGGAATTCATAAGTAAGCGCAAATCAGCTTTAGCTCATTATGTACACAGGAATTCATAAGTAAGCCCAAATCAGCTAGCTCATTATGTTCACATGAATTCATAAGAAAGCCCAAATCTGCTAGCTCATTATGTTCACATGAATTCATAAGAAAGCCCAAATCTGCTAGCTCATTATGTTCACATGAATTCATAAGTAAGCCCAAATCAGCTAGCTCATTATGTTCACATGAATTCATAAGTAAGCCCAAATCTACTAGCTCATTATGTTCACATGAATTCATATGTAAGCCTAAATCTGCTAGCTCATTATGTTCACATGAATTCATATGTAAGCCCAAATCTGCTAGCTCATTATGTTCACATGAATTCATATGTAAGCCTAAATCTGCTAGCTCATTATGTTCACATGAATTTGTATGTAAGCCCAAATCAGCTAGCTCATTATGTTCACATGAATTCATAAGTAAGCCCAAATCTCCTAGCTCATTATGCCATTGCATATCTAGATAACAAAATTATAAATGTATTTTTGACATCAGAATAACAAAAAAAAATTAGCATTTTTTTTTCCATATTAGATATGCATTAGACTCGGGAGTATGTGGGATGTGTGCAGTAATTTCTCATTTTCAAAAGTTTTGGGACAAATTTTCCTGCTGAATGATTTCGGCTCCTAAGTTTTGGACATGGAAAAAAATATGTATTATTTTCCTGTCACAAGATACATGGTAATTATGGTATAGTTGTGGGGGATATTTTTCTCATCTGTGTTAGCAAAAGATGGATTTTATGTATCATCTGTATTCTCAAAAGACAGACTTGTTTATCATCTGTGTTAGCAAAAGACAGACTTGTTTATCATCTGTGTTAGCAAAAGACAGACTTGTTTATCATCTATGTTAACAAAAGATAGACTTGTATATCATCTATGTTAGCAAAAGACAGACTTGTTTATCATCTATGTTAGCAAAAGACAGACTTGTTTATCATCTATGTTAGCAAAAGACAGACTTGTTTATCATCTATGTTAACAAAAGACAGACTTGTGTATCATCTATGTTAACAAAAGACAGACTTGTTTATCATCTGTGTTAGCGAAAGATGATAATTAAGATTCAATGTTTTGTGTTAACACAAGAATGGTTTTTTATTTTACACCAACAAATTAAACCCCAAAACAAACTGAATAACATCAGTTAGTAATATCTCATAGATGTTTCCTTAATGTTGGAGAAAAGATTTCTTTTATTTCACTTGAGAAATACTTAACAAAATGATGATCCCTGCCAAAGGTAATTGTGCTTCTTTTTCAAACTTTGATTAATAACAAGTTATCACATTTTTAATACCTTTCCTTGTTTTTCCATTTTAGCTGGAAGTTGATAAATTTCATATGCAGTCTTAATTAGATTGGTATTGAAGATATAGGAAATGTAATCATTAAATTTCCCTGCCATTTGGAATCCTAAACAGAATTTTGGGATTGTTTCATGAATACAATGTTACTTTTATTTGAAGCTCGAATAACACACATCCATGACATAGTGACAGTTGCTCAGTATAACACTGCAAAACTACATTTACAACATAATGACGGATGTTCAAAACAACTTGAAAAATTACTGTTCCAGAAGCTGACAGATGTGTATGAGACCCCAGGTTTGTTTAATTCATATTCAGTTTTAACTAAGAACACCTTTAAATCATAGAAGAAAAGCAGACCAACTGACAACCACCCACAACAAATTTAATTGATGTGCCTTCACTCCACCGTATTCTTTATTTCTGAAATAATCCTTGTATTTTTCAAATTTCTTTCATTTTTGCAGAAAAAAAAGTTGAAGACTCTGCTGTTACTTGCTGGGATATACCTCAAAATTTTCAAGCTCAAATAGATGCCAGAGAAGCTCTTCCGGAGCAGAAAACAGAAAAGGTTTTACATGAGTTGTCATGGGAACTGCAAGAGAAGGACCGTAATTTAAGGACAGGCACAAAAGCAATAACCAGAAATTATGCAAAGGACAGTTGGGAAGATGCAAAAGTGGATGAGGACATTTGGAGATCAGAATCAGCATCTAAAATTGAGACTATAAAAATTAAAGATAATTGGGATGATGATGATGTAGATAATGATTTTTGGTTAACAGAGACAACTAGTGATAATAGGAAACATTTAGATAAAAGAGATTTAACAGATTTTCGTGATCTTAAAGGCAACATTCCAGATGAATCCAACACAAATATAGAAACTAGTTATTCTGTGCAATTTAGAGTAGAAAATAAAGATAAATCTAATATAACTGATTCTGTTAACACACAGGTGAAGAACGACATTCAGCATGAAGATGAAATGTATAAAGAAACAAATGTTTGCATCACCTGTGATTCACTAGATAAAAGAAATGGTATTTCTAAGACCAGTGAAATTGATTTGGAATTAGACCTGTCTCATGATGCTGGGTGTAGTGAACAACTTAAAAGTGGTGAATTAGATTCAAAATCAGACAACCAGACAATCAAAACTGATAATAAAGCAGATGTTCATCCTGTATGTAAAAAGGATGATTCAGATGGAGATACCTTTGTAATTGACAATTCAGATAGTGATATGGAAAGAAGAAAAAGGAGAAAGAAAAAAAGGATTCACTGGATCTCAACAGTAAAGAAAAATCCCTATATCATTACTGAGGATCTTAGACTTAGCCTTGAAGAGGTACACACAATTTGTGGACCATATTTCCACATATTTTTCACCTCCCAACTGCAAACAGCATAGACGTATATTTTCTACTGCATAATTTGTGAGCAGATCAGACAGTGTATTCTCAAAACCTTTGAAGGATGAAACTCGGGCTTAAATCTCCAAAATCAGATACTATAATATAGAGATATGATACTCAGAGTAAATATTGGTCAATGAAATTGAAAAGTTTAGGAGAGGTTGAAGAAAATATTGAAGTTTTATGATTTTAAATTCATTCCATATAAAATTACAGACCATCGTAGTTTTGGGACTTTGAGCTTAAGCTTGAGTTTTGTGTTAAAAATGGTTTGAGAATACGGAGCCTGGTCCTGTAGATACTAAACTGACACAGAAATTGAACTTGTGCTTAAATTTTCCATACTTTTTATCATCTATAAATCTGTTCCAGATAGTGTTATAGTTGAGAAAAGTTTGGCATGATCATTTAGTTTGAACCCATATATACAAGTTTTTATGATATTGAGATATTCTAAATATTTTTCATTTTGTCATTTTGAGGCTGAGTTTTTGTGCTCAGTTTTGTGATGGTTGGGTCAGGGTCCATGCTGTTTGCATAAAATCATAAATAGAGCAAATAGTCAAGATTGTGATCTGCTGGTATGCTATATGATCTGCTGTTATGCTCAGTTTTGTGACGGTTCGGTCAGGGTCCATGCTGTTTGCATAAAATCACAAGTGGAGCAAACAGTCAAGGTTGTGATCTGCTGGTATGCTATATGATCTGCTGTTATGCTGCATGATGTGCTGGTATGCTGTATGATCTGCTGGTATGATCTGCTGTTATGCTATATGATCTGCTGGTATGCTATGTGGTCTGCTCTTATGCTGTCTGATCTGCTGGTATGCTGTGTGATCTGCTGTTATGCTGTATGATCTGCTGGTTTGCTATGTGATCTGCTGGCATGCTATTCAGTGTGCTGGTATGCCATGTGATCTTCTGGTATGCTATGCAATGACATATCTGACTATGTCATTTTTATTTGATTGTACTTTGTACACAGATAAAGAGGGTAAGAGTAATTAGTGCTATGGATAATTTAAGACCATGGAAGTATTGTATTCCTCAATTATTAACAAAAGGAGTACCACAATTACCTTGAAATATAAAACACTTTTTTCCATACTTTTGACTTATTGGCTTGGAGGGTTTTCTTCCATCAAATAGTATGGTGTGCTGTCTGCTCTCTGTTATGAAGAATAGTGTGTGTTTCTAATAATAAGATATGTTATGTATTTAGCTTTTCTGGCCTTATGACTTTGACAAGCCAGAAAAGATGTATAAAGGGACATAACTCAAATTCTAATTCTGTGTGCAAATGATTACTCAGAGTGATGACCTCCTTTGAGATATTTTGACAGCTTTTATGTAGCATTTGAAACAATACAGAATCATTTCAGTAGAAAATGGTAATGAAAGGTAATTGCTTAAATATTTTTCTCAAAATATTGTATTATTTTTTTCGATCAGTTCTCTGTTAAGACATAAAGAGAAGGAAAGACTTTAAATATTGATAATTACTGTTACATGTATTTGGAGTGATATTTGCTTATGATTATAAAATATGGAAAATGATTATCAGTATCTGACAAGTTATATTAATTTTTTTAAACCTGTTTAATGTACTTCCAAGTCATCAGTGTTTTCAGTACTTTGATTATAAACAGTTTTATACATTTTTATCAAATTTGTATGTTTTCAATATACATTCATACATTTTCATCACATTTTGTATGTTTGTAAAAAGGTTTTTTTTTTTTCATTTTTAGTGTCTAAAAATGCATCATCAATTATCTCGTATATAATTGGTACGACTATAGAATCCAGTGTTGGCTCTAAAACTGAGCAGCTTTGCATCAAAAAGTTTGAAGTTGGATTTTGACCTTGATGTTCAGCCATCATTTCCTTTACAAATTATGGACTGATTCGCCAAGCACTTGACAGTCTTAGCATTAGTGAATCCTAGTATTTTATTGGCTAGTGCCCACAGCAACATCAGTATTAGTAATGGCAATAAGAGGGGTTACTGCTATTAAAAAATGGAAAGGCATAATGCATATTTTGGACTCACATTTAGTACTTTTCTGAATTAAAATTTTGAAATATTTTTATTTTTGTTGAACAGTCATAAAGGGAGTTAACCCATCAAGAGGTGCATACCGGGTAACAGAAATTAAATAGCTGCCGTTATACATTAATTGAACTGTGATTTTATGTCATGAATATAGTGCAGAAATGAGGTAATTGATAATCTGAGATGCCATTTTGTTTGAGCTGCTGTAAAAGATTTACAAACTTGCCCGTGAGTGAAACAGTGTTGTAATTCTAGCCACTGTTATATTTTGACTATCATTTTAATGTTTTTTTTAATCATTTGCAGGTATTTATCAAGATATTACATTCTTTTTTCTCTTTGGAAACTGTCCATTTTAGATACTGGTCAGTTTGATAGTAATTGCTGCCATCTGGTGACTTAGAGGGTCTGTCTGTCTAATAGTAGTCTGATGTCCTTAGAATCACATTATTCTAGCTGTTTACTGTAGGTCATTCTTGAAGTATTTAGACTGCCTCAGCTGTCACTCATAATCAAATTTTAAATAAAAATTTGAGGACAATTTTCATTTAGACCTTATTTACTCTGAAACCCTTCGATGGATTAAGAAATCATAAATTTACCACTTATCTATCAGTGAGTCAAAAATCTAATAAAAATTTTCATACTTCTTGATGCATGCTTGAATTTTTAAGTCAACCTAAGCAGCTATTTATAGCCACCCTCTAGCCTTGGCACCTATTTACAGCCACCCTCTAGCCTTGGCACCTATTTATAGCCAGCCACTAGCCTTAGCAGCTATTTATAGCCACCCTCTAGCCTTGGCACCTATTTATAGCCAGCCACTAGCCTTGGCAGCTATTTATAGCCACCCTCTAGCCTTGGCACCTATTTATAGCCAGCCACTAGCCTTGGCAGCTATTTATAGCCACCCTCTAGCCTTGGCACCTATTTATAGCCAGCCACTAGCCTTGGCAGCTATTTATAGCCACCCTCTAGCCTTGGCACCTATTTATAGCCAGCCACTAGCCTTGGCAGCTATTTATAGCCAGCCACTAGCCTTGGCACCTATTTATAGTCAGCCACTAGCCTTGGCAGCTATTTATAGCCACCCTCTAGCCTTGGCACCTATTTATAGCCACCCTCTAGCCTTGGCACCTATTTATAGCCACCCTCTAGCCTTGGCACCTATTTATAGTCAGCCACTAGCCTTGGCAGCTATTTATAGCCACCCTCTAGCCTTGGCACCTATTTATAGCCAGCCACTAGCCTTGGCAGCTATTTATAGCCACCCTCTAGCCTTGGCACCTATTTATAGCCAGCCACTAGCCTTGGCAGCTATTTATAGCCACCCTCTAGCCTTGGCACCTATTTATAGTCAAGTCAAACAACTTTCCGATGAAATGCTCTTTTTGTCAAATATATCAAGCTGCCGCAGTGTTGACTTGAAAACAAGTTTTGTTGTTATTTCCTATATAAAAACTGTTAAAAAGAAACACACCTTAGCTTAGTTTCTCTAAATTATATACAGCTAGTGTATCACTTAGGTACCAAATAATATTTATATTCCTCACATCCATCTGCCAATATATTTTTCTGAGATCCTTCCACACTGTCAACCTTTTTGCCTTGGGATGCTTCACATGATGATGTTTCAGCTGAGAAGGACTTGCACTTCTTTTACAAGAGTGCAGTTTTTGTCCAGAATTTGAGTTTGTATTTTAAGGATTGTATCCATTTTCACCTTTGTCTTTGTTGTGTAGGCCTTTTTTTGGAATACCTAAACTTTTCTTGGCACTATATAGGCAGGACTTTGCCAGTGTGATAATTAAACCCTATACATACTTAATGCTTTTTCTTGTTTCTATTTGCAGGCATTTTTTCTGTCCTTTGGTCTTGGTTGTTTAGTGGTCCTTGACCAAGACAAGGTACAGTAATAATCATTCATATTCACTCTCTCTATCTCATTTTAGTTTTATTCACTCTCTCAATCTCTCTCTCATTTTAGTTGTCAGAACTAATATACTTTTCAACTTTATTCTAATGATGAGCATTTGATGAGCATTTTTACAATAATCATAGTGTTTTCACCTATGTAATACTTCATAACAAAGTATTAACATATCTTGTTTTGTGGTACATTATCATACTGTGTTTTCACCTATGTTCATACTTCATAACTAAGTATTAACATATCTTGTTTTGTTGTACATTATCATACTGTGTTTTCACCTATGTTCATAGTCCATAACAAAGCATTAACATGTCTTGTGTGATGGTACATTATTATGCAGTGTTTTTATCTAGATTCATACTCCATACCAAAGCCTGAACATATCTTGTGTGGTGGTACATTATTATTCATACAAACATCCATTTATACACACATATGTACATACACACAGCCATACACACATATGTACATATACACAGCCATACATACATACCAGAGATTTGGAAAATGTTCTATATGCTGTCTGACACTTGAATTTTGGCATTAGTTGTTGGGGTACTAGCATGGCCATATTAAAGTTTACACCAACTGTTTAGACCTATATACTTACAATCATTTCAATCCTTAATAAAACCAAAACATTTCTGACATAAATCTGTAATTAACTACGTAATTGAAGTATCTCTGGTCTTATATTCCACTCAAAAAGTTGGAAGTTGTGTGAATCATTTTCTGTCTAAAACTTCCAGCCCACAATACTAAAAGTGGTTTAGAATTAGCACAATTGATGTGGAAAAGACACATGTATTGATATGTTGTAAAAACAATGTGTTGTGCTAAATTAGATTTTATAATATTTGAAAGGTGTCATTTTCGTACATTTTTTTTTTAATTAACAACTTCCTTGAGTCTCATCATTTGGTGATAGAAGATCAACCAGCAAATAAATTTAAAATTCACGAACTAGTTGACTGAGCTCATTAAGTTACTGATTGACTGAGCTCATTAAGTTACTGATTGACTGAGCTCATTAAGTTACTGATTGACTGAGCTCATTAAGTTACTGATTGACTGAGCTCATTAAGTTACTGATTAACTGAGCTCATTAAGTTACTGATTGACTGAGCTCATTAAGTTACTGATATCATCTGTACTAGCTTATGAGTCAAGTCCAACTGCAAACTGCACAGACCCAGAACTGCCATCACATAATGCACTGGCAGATCTGGGTCAATGCAGTTTGTTAGGAGTAATCAGTAGAACAAACAACATAGACCCTGATCTACCAGTATATTGTGCTATGGCAGATCAGGGTCTGTGTTGCTTGCAGTTTTACTTGACTTATAAGCAAGTATATACAGTACTTGTTGATCAGATGAATGGGTATTTTGAAATAACTTTGTCATAGCTTCATCTGCCAAGTCTGACACTTTGCTAAACATAGTAACAAAAGTTTTTTTTTTGCCGCATTTTTAGCTTTTTTAGCTTTTGAGGAATGTGTACATTCATTACATCCTGCATTGTTGACAAGAGCTGATTTTACACCTGGACTGAGAAAATTGTTCTTCTGCTTGGACATAATGTACAAAACATTGCATTCAATATTTTGTCATATCTCAGCCATTAGAACTGGTCCAACCATTTGCTGCAGAACTTCATGCCTTCTTAGGAATACAAGTTTCATCCCAGTCGTCTCTTCTCTCATTCATGATGGTTAATGATTATCATGAATATTTCAGATTTATGATAACTCAGGAAAATGATAGTGATGTGTGTTTTATATGTACTTATTAATTATTGAGTACTTTATGAGTGTGATTGACCCTAGTAAACTAATTTGATTGGCTGTTGTTACCATGAACAGTCAATTAGCTAAACCTGGATATTAGGTGCTTTGTTTGCATGATTGAATTTTGCTTTCCTATTGTTCTCTGTGTCATTACTTTTATTTGAAACAAAACTACAAGACTATTTATTGTTACAGCAATGCCAACAATGTAATGTTCTCTGTGTCATTACTTTTATTTGAAATAAAACAACAACACTGTTTATTGTTACAGCAATGCCGACAATGTATTGTTCTCTGTGTCATTACTTTTATTTGAAACAAAACTACAAGACTATTTATTGTTACAGCAATGCCGACAATGTAAAATGATTATTCTGTTTGATGCTTGACAGTATGCATAGCTGTATAGATGGGATTACTCGTGTATGGCAGTGTTTACTTTAATCAGCTTTTTTGGTGGAAGTGAAAAGCCAGGATTATGGAGCAGTTGTGAACTGAGCTCAGGGCAGTTTGACACATGTCATAACAAGATTTGCCATCCCGTGCTTGTTTTGTCAAATAAGAAATTAGAAATTATTAGATTTTACAGTTGTGAAGTTAAGTATTAAAAAAAATTGGATTTAGTTTATAACTATGAATGTCCAACTGTTGTATTTTGCAGTTAGTCAGTCTGGTATATATAAGGGCTTCTGGAGGCTTGATACATACATACATACATACATACATACATACATACATACATACATACATACATACATACATACATACATACATACATACATACAGTCCTTTTTTGTCAACTGAGGCACAACTGTCTTTTCATTTTAGCTTTTATGAGTCATATTTGTACTTTATCACCATCTCAACTATTTGGCTTACAAGGGAAATTCAACACTGCAAGGGAAATTCAACACTATACAAATGTGTCATCAGGATATGCAGGATATTTTGAATTGCTTATGTTCTACCACAAATGTTTTGGCTGTTGCAGAGTCATGCAACTTTGTATGTGGATGCACCATGGTGAGTACAGTAGAACCTGTCTTGAAAAACCACCCCTTCTGCCAAAAAATCATGGTCTCAAGACAAGTGGTCTCTCATGATATGTTGAAACACTATATAATCAGTAAATTTGTGTATTGATAATTGGGTCTCGAGAGACAGTTGGTCCCTCATAGCAGTGGTCTTACAAGACAGGTTTTACTGTACTACATCAAATTTTACCAAAAGAGTAGGCCACCGAGAGCTATATATCACACTTAAGTGACTGCAGCTATTTTGCATTAGTGTCAATTTCTGCAGCATTATTTTCTGTGAAGTCATGCAGTATTGTGTTAATATGCATCCTGGATAGCACAACAACGTTCTGTCAAAAGCAGGTCACTCATGTTCATTGATTGTTAAGTTTCCTTGCAGTTTTAATCTTATGTCTCTTTCCAGACACCTATGACCCTCGCAACCATGTGGCAAAAGTTTTCCAATTCACAGACAAGATTTGTCCCGAAGTATATAGCTTACCATCATTTCAGGAGCAAGGGCTGGTTGCCAAAGTCAGGCCTCAAATTTGGAGCAGACTTTAGTAAGTGTATTTATCACTTCACATTACAGTAGACACAAAGAGAATGGACTGTTTTCCACCGATGCCTTTCTAGCTGCCACTCATTTACACTCCACTACACCGTGTAATATCAAGAAGTGATAAAATGTTATATAATACAGTGGTCCCTCACCATAACACTGTTAAAAGGAACCATGAAAGTGTGCTGCCTTATCACTTTATGCCACTTATGGAAATCACCTTATGTGGAGCTATTTATAGTTTGATAATGTCAAAATCACCTGCATAAGATGCAAACTCAGACCATGTTCTTACCATGTTTCTTGCAGGATAAAATTCCTGTATTGCAGACAGTGTTCTTACCATGTTTTTTGCAGAATAAAATTCCTGTATTGCAGACAGTGTTCTTACCATGTTCCTTGCAGGATAAAATTCCTGTATTGCAGACTGTGTTCTTACCATGTTTCTTGCAGGATAAAATTCCTGTATTGCAGACAGTGTTCTTACCATGTTTCTTGCAGGATAAAATTCCTGTATTGCAGACTGTGTTCTTACCATGTTTCTTGCAGGATAAAATTCCTGTATTGCAGACAGTGTTCTTACCATGTTTCTTGCAGGATAAAATTCCTGTATTGCAGACAGTGTTCTTACCATGTTTCTTGCAGGATAAAATTCCTGTATTGCAGACAGTGTTCTTACCATGTTCCTTGCAAACCTTGATGCCCATACTGCTGACAATGTTCTTACCATGTTCAATATTAAGTCTGTAGCAAAAGGCAGTGTTTAACCAGTGTACTAGTACATGGGGGCGCTCTACAGATAATACATGCTTCTGAGTGAGTGAGAGGTGTAAGATGAAGTATTTTGCATTTGCAACATGCACAATGGAGAGAATGTTGGCATACCTCTATGTTACTTTCATGTACTGTGGCTGAAATTTCTTTACATATTGTACTTGTGGAAACTGGACATGATCTAAGCACACAACAGACAAAATGGCCGCTCTAAAGTACTCGAAAAATCAGCCTGAATTAGTCAAAAGTGCACTATTTTCAGGAGTTATTAAAATAGGGAAACGAATTTTGCCAGAGCAGACAATACCAGCCTCTGAAAGTACTATGAATAAATTACAAAATATCTAAAAAGTAAAAAAAGTTATCGGCTCTTTTTTTTATTATTTACCTTTGAAGTCCAGGAAGTGAAAATGACTAAGCGGAGCTAGCAGTTTTTTGAGAGGTGCACATCTTAAGTAAGACCAAGCTGTATCTCTATAACCCAAATTTCACCCATCAATCATACACCAAAATAAAGGGAATTCAAAGTTCTTTTAACAATGCCTAAGATATACAAGGTCTTTTTTAAATAGCCAGGACAGCCAGTGAGGAAAACCTGGGTAATTCTTTTTCTTAAAAAATCTAATCCTATGCAAAGTACGAAACTGGAGAGCGCCACCTTAAAACAAATATGAAAATTTGTGCAATTGCTTTTCTCTTTCTCATATAATTATGTATGCATTTCTCAACAAAATGGTATATTAACATTGATGTTATGCATGAAAATAAGCTAATTATGCCTATTTTGCTCTTGCTTACACAATATGCCTTGTGGCAGTATTTTGTGTGTAATGACCTCAATAATGGAGAAATTAGAAGTCTTAGAACATAGCAGTAAAGTCAACTTGAATTTAAAACTGTTGTATTAAGTCAAAGAAAAATATAGCACAAATGTTTCTTTTCATTCGCTTGTAATAAAATTCTGGAAAATAATGATGATAAAGCAGATTCGCTTTCTTCCATATACTAGTGTTAGAAGAATTAGCAAACTTTGTACACTTTGACCTTTGACCTCTGTGAACCTGAACTCTTCCATCCCTGTTCAGTCTGTAAATTTTATTAGTGACATCTCATGAATAATTGTGGCAAGTTTCATGTTCCTGTCTTTTACCAAAACATTGGTTGCTATTGTTGAGAAAATAAATGCAAGGTGTAATTTTAAAATAGCCCACTTTTCATCATGGGGGGGGGGGGCTGGGCTTGTGTGGGACTTTGCTACAAATGAATACTGTTCTGTGGGAAAATACATGAGAATTATTCAAAAGGACTGTTTAGATGCTTGCGGCTTAAATGTTTCAGCTATACAACCAAAATTAAATCATATAATAATAATGCATATGTTGTCTATATGGGGGCGCTCTACAGATAATACATGCTTCTGAGTGAGTGAGAGGTGTAAGATGAAGTATTTTGCATTTGCAACATGCACAATGGAGAGAATGTTGGCATACCTCTATGTTACTTTCATGTACTGTGGCTGAAATTTCTTTACATATTGTACTTGTGGAAACTGGACATGATCTAAGCACACGGCAGACAAAATGGCCGCTCTAAAGTACTCGAAAAATCAGCCTGAATTAGTCAAAAGTGCACTATTTTCAGGAGTTATTAAAATAGGGAAATGAATTTTGCCAGAGCAGACAATACCAGCCTCTGAAAGTACTATGAATAAATTACAAAATATCTAAAAAGTAAAAAAAGTTATCGGCTCTTTTTTTTTTTATTTACCTTTGAAGTCCAGGAAGTGAAAATGACTAAGCGGAGCTAGCAGTTTTTTGAGAGGTGCACATCTTAAGTAAGACCAAGCTGTATATAACCCAAATTTCACCCATCAATCATACACCAAAATAAAGGGAATTCAAAGTTCTTTTAACAATGCCTAAGATATACAAGGTCTTTTTTAAATAGCCAGGACAGCCAGTGAGGAAAACCTGGGTAATTCTTTTTCTTTAAAAATCTAACCCTATGCAAAGTACGAAACTGGAGAGCGCCACCCATGTAGTCTCTCTCAGTCAAGCGGTGTACTAGTACATGTAGTCTCTCTCAGTCAGCTTGTGTACTAGTACATGTAGTCTCTATCAGTCAACCAGTGTAATAGTACATGTAGTCTCTCAGTTAACTGGTGTACTAATACATGTAGTCTCTCTCAGTCAACCAGTGTAACAGTACGTGTAGTCTTGCAGTCAGCCAGTGTATTAGTACATGTAGTCTCAATCAACCAGTGTACTAATACATGTAGTCTCTCTCAGTCAACCAGTGTACTAGTACATGTAGTCTCAATCAACCAGTGTACTAATACATGTAGTCTCTCTCAGTCAACCAGTGTATTAGTACATGTAGTCTCAATCAACCAGTGTACTAATACATGTAGTCTCTCTCAGTCACCCAGTGTACTAATACATGTAGTCTCGCTCAGTCAACCAGTGTACTAGTACATGCAGTCTCTCTCAGTCAAACACTCGTTTACGAAATACATATCCCAGATAAAGGGGCTGAATTCATAACCAGGAACATGACAGGCACAGATACAAGTGAAATTTGCTCTGAATATTTTGTCACCATG
This sequence comes from Margaritifera margaritifera, assembly GCA_029931535.1. Lineage (NCBI taxonomy): Eukaryota > Metazoa > Mollusca > Bivalvia > Unionida > Margaritiferidae > Margaritifera > Margaritifera margaritifera. The sequence goes on from JAQPZY010001472.1 coordinate 2,444,454, forward strand.
CCATATGGATGCATCTTTTATATATCAGTATGCCATCAATATTTTTGAGGGGTGAGATTGGCAAAAATATGCATCCTAGATTGAACCCTGATAAGACTGCAATTTAATGGGATATATGACACAACACACATTATAAGAAGGGTAACATTATACTTAGGGGTTTTATAATGAGGGACCATTGTAGTTGATAAGACTGCTATAATTATTCTTTATATGGAGCATTATTATGTCAAAATGACATCAGCATTTAAGATTTTACATGTATATAGTGCATTACATTTGTAGATGTGTTAAAATATTGCATTATATATAGTCACCAACCTTCTGTTATTCATTACAATTGTAAATGTGTTAAAATATTGGATTATATATAGTCACCAACCTTCTGTTATTCATTACATTTGTAGATGTGTTAAAATATTGGATTATATATAGTCACCAACCTTCTCATATTCATTACAGTTGTAGATGTGTTAAAATATTGCATTATATATAGCCATCAACCTCCCTATTTTCATTACATTTGTAGATGTGTTAAATTATTGCATTATAAAATATTGTATTATATATAGTCATCAACCTTCTCATATTCAAAATTTTGGGCAATGTGGAGGGGGGAAAGAATTGTAACTCCTCCTTTGCTGAAAAAAAAAATTTGTTCTGATAATGCTTCTTGGCTTGTTTGATATGTCTCATATGCACTAGCTACAATATTTGGAAATATAATAATCATCAACACTCGGATTTTCCTGAATGATAGGAAATTGTCTGTCTATTTCTGAAGGAATTTTGTTTTCTAGTTCTTTACAGGGTGGCTCCTGCATTTTACCATGGCAGTTATTCAGTGATTGTACGCACTGTGTACGCCAACACACTACAGGAAGTTCCACAGTTTACAGACAGAGATTTTACATGGACCACATTGTCTGGATTTAATAGAGCCACAGAACATGTTGCTAAGGTGAGACCACTGCCATACAGTCACTGGTGTCAATAACGTGTGTTTACATTGACCACATTGTCTAGATTTAATAGAGTCACATAACATGTTGCTAAGGTGAGACCACTGTCATATAGTCACTAGTGTCAATAACATGTGTTCACACTGACTACATTGTCTGGATTTAATAGAGCCACAGAACTTGTTGCTAAGGTGAGACCACTGTCATACAGTCACTAGTGTCAATAACACGTGTTTACATTGACCACATTGTCTGGATTTATTAGAGCACAAGAACATGTTGCTAAGGTGAGACCACTGCCATACACTGGTGTCAATAACATGTGTTTTCATTGACCACATTGTCTGGATTTATTAGAGCCACAGAACATGTCGCTAAGGTGAGACCACTGCCATACAGTCACTGGTGTCAATAATGTGTTTACATTGACCACATTGTCTGGATTTAATAGAGCCACAGAACATGTTGCTAAGGTGAGATCACTGCCATACAGTCACTAGTGTCAGTAATGTTTTCTCATGTACAAAGGGCACTCAACCATGAACAGTACAGCTCATGCCCTGGTTTTACTAAATGTTAAAAAATGTCTCCTCAGATTGAGATTTTATTTTATCTTGTTTTTTTTATTATTATTATTCTACAGACAATATCAGGATATTTATGAGATGTAGAAATAATGGAAAGGATGAAAGATCACCCTTTATGCTTAAAATAGAACACTTGAAAACCTTTAAATTGTGAAAAATGAGTTGAGGAGTTAACTCAGATTTGAGGAAATCATCAAACATTTCCTAAGAGACCGCAATGCTCTTGTCAGGAGAATTATTTTAATCCGAGCTGCCTGCTGAATGTTCTTTGAGAAATTAATTTTTACCAACCAAGCAATAGGAAAGGTATTCAGAAATGTAAATTTTAGGAAGAAATTTGAGGAAAAAACCCTGATCTGCTAGAATATTATATGACAGCAGGTGAGGATGCATGCTATTTGTAATTAGGTGTGTGTTAGACAGCAGGTGAGGGTGCATGCTATTTGTAATTAGGTGTGTGTTAGACAGCAGGTGAGGGTGCATGCTATTTGTAATTAGGAGTGTGTTAGACAGCAGGTGAGGGTGCATGCTATTTGTAATTAGGTGTGTGTTAGACAGCAGGTGAGGGTGCATGCTATTTGTAATTAGGTGTGTGTTAGACAGCAGGTAAGGGTGCATGCTATTTGTAATTAGGAGTGTGTTAAACAGCAGGTGAGGGTGCATGCTATTTGTAATTAGGAGTGTGTTAAACAGCAGGTAAGGGTGCATGCTATTTGTAATTAGGAGTGTGTTAAACAGCAGGTGAGGGTGCATGCTATTTGTAATTAGGTGTGTGTTAGACAGCAGGTGAGGGTGCATGCTATTTGTAATTAGGTGTGTGTTAGACAGCAGGTGAGGATGCATGCTATTTGTAATTAGGAGTGTGTTAGACAGCAGGTGAGGGTGCATGCTATTTGTAATTAGGTGTGTGTTAGACAGCAGGTGAGGGTCCATGCTATTTGTAATTAGGAGTGTGTTAGACAGCAGGTGAGGGTGCATGCTATTTGTAATTAGGTGTGTGTTAGACAGCAGGTGAGGGTGCATGCTATTTGTAATTAGAAGTGTGTTAGTAGACATCAATAAATACATTATTTATTAGCATGGTATTTATATTTATTATCAGAGGCGTAGGTAGTGCCACTTGTTTTGCAACCTCTGATATCCCATGACAACCCCTGATATCCCATGGCAACCTCTGATATCCCATGTTCAATTGTAGATTCCAGCACATCCCAAAACAACAAATATATATGACAAGCAGTTTTGATTTAATTGTAAGCTGTAGAAATGCGATAAAACTATGAATGTGTATGTTTTTTTTGTTTTTTTTTCTAAGTTGGTTGAAAGAACCAGTTTAATATGGCATAGGGATACATTGGTCCCATGACTTGCAAAAAAGTATGAATGCATTTTTTGTACTTACCACATACTCCCCTCTTTTACGCTTTACAAATCTCTTGGGCAGTACAACGTTAATGGAATTCAAAGCATTTTGAAATATAGACAGCTTTTGATTTGAAATGTAGATGTGTAGACATCACTGAAAATACCTAAATAGTTCTGGTCTGTGTTTGACATTATGGAAATATGGATTGAATATCCATATCAAATGCCAAATCAACCATGGATGTACAATACAATCCAGAAAATTTGAATTGGTCATGGTAATGAATCATGTAACAGACATTTTTTGTTCCTTTCTTTGGTAAAAAAAAATGGAGACATTTTTGTTACTGATGTAAACCTTTATGTTTATACCTTTAAAAATACTTCCCAATGATAGACCTGATGATGCCTAATGCAGTTATTGCCCTTGCTTTGATGATGCCTAATGCAGTTATTGCCCTTGCTTTGATGATGCCTAATGCAGTTATTGCCACTGCTTTGAAGCTGCCTAATTCAGTTATTGCCCTTGCTTTGAGGTTAAATGATGAATTTTCTATCCAAGGCATTTTATGTTACCTAAGCATTATTTTGTTCAAAGTGTTGAAATACCTTCTTGTTCTGTTCATCCTATGTTAGAAAAAAACCTAAGAGTAGTCCTGACAGTATACGGTAATTTGATGATAAAGTGACGGTAAATATAGTGGGCACGTGAGGGTAATGGGACATGACCTTTATGGTAATTTAAGGATATTAAAAGACACAGACAAATTTCAGGAAATGCAACATTTGACTGTCCAATGTTTTTCTAAAACTGATCTATAATACATTGTATTTGTTGGCTATGTTTTCAGGAGGTTCTCATTTGCTATGTAATATTACTAGAAAATTGCTTTGTTTTCAGGAGGTCCTCATTTGCTATGTAATAATACCAGAAAATGTTTTTTTCAGAGGTCCGCATTTGCTATGTAATAATACCAGAAAATGACTTTGTTCTTAGGAGGTCATCATTTGCTCTGTAATAATACCAGAAAATGGCTTTGTTTTCAGGAGGTCCTCATTTGCTATGTAACAATACCAGAAAATCTGAGTGTTGACGATCTTCAAGCATCAGCCAAATATATCTCTCACTGCCAGGTTAACGTAAGTAGTTATTTTATCACAATTTGTTTTGTAAGTAGTCTTTTTAACTGCATTTATGGAGATGTGTGGGAATCTATGGTTGTCTTTCTGCTTCAGGATGTTGTTGTGATTGTATTTTTGAAGTTGTCATATTTTATTTACCACAAATAAATTTGCACCCTTGAGTGAGTAAGCAGTGTTGGTTGAGACCAAACTCAGGCAGAACTTTTTTTTACACTCCCCTCCCCCTTTTTGAGACGCACACAGTGTATATAGGATTCACTTTGCCTCCATTAATATAATTTTACGTGCATCTGTTATACATGTATGTCTGTTATACATGTACGTCTGTTATACATGTATGTCTGTTTGTGTTCCCCATGTGATTACATATGCAGTACAAAATGTATGTTCTGTGTATACATGTGTTCTATTTTGTTTAACCCTCCCACCTACACCTGCCCCTCCCCCCATTTTGAGAAGCATATGGTGTATATAGGATTCACTTTACCTCCTTCCATTTATATATGTACATCTGTTATACATGTGGTTACAGATGCAGTAGAAAATGTGTGTTCTGTGTATACTTCTGTTCTGAATTGTTGGGATGTATGTGAATACACATAAACATTCAGAAACTTCTTGTACTAATACTTTAACTCTGTTATTTCATTTTCATCTAGATCTATATTAAAGGCTGAGGTCACACTATACAAATGGATTGCATACCCCTTTTCTTCATTCAGAATTTGGCTCTCATTGAGAAAACTTGCTCATTAATGTGATCTGATTGACTGTTAGACATTGGAAATTACCTGTCACATGTGAAGTTTAACACTTTACTGACCACTTGTCAGTGTTAATTGGCTGTAGAGGGATGCCAATTAGCCTACTGTTCAGGACACAACAAGATTGACCAATGTGTATTTTCTTATTTATACCTTGTTTGGTATGACTAGGTAATTTTAGTTACACTTACTTGATCAATCATAATTCATATGTAGCTTGGAGTACCTACCCCTTTCTTAGACTGGTTTCAAACTTTTACCTTTAAGGAGATTGATGTAAGACAGTTTTTCAAGACGTAATGCATCAGTGTTTGTTATTCCTGTTTTGGGACAGAACAGTAGTTAGGGCAGTGAAAGACACAGTCTATGCACATGGTTGTATAACCTTGAAAAATCCTTGAAATGGGAGGGGGGTTATGCCTTGAAAACTCCTTGAATTTTGAAAAAGTTGGTTTTTATTCTTGAAAACTCCTTGAATTTCTTGACAGACTCCTTGAATATTTCCCAGAACTCCTTAAAATTATCATAAGGAATGCAGAACATTAAAACTGAATAAATTACATCACTTTTTAGATTCATAATTTTGTTATTTACAATTTTTTCAAAAATAATGAATAGATAAATACATAAAATATGCAGGATGTTGTACATTGAAGTATCCAAAATAATGAATAGATAAATACATAAGATTTGCAGGATGTTGTACATTGAAGTATCCAAAATAATGAATAGATAAATACATAAGATTTGCAGGATGTTGTACATTGAAGTATCCAAAATAATGAATAGATAAATACACAAGATTTGCAGGATGTTGTACATTGAAGTATCCAAAATAATGAATAAATAAATACACAAGATTTGCAGGATGTTGTACATTGAAGTATCCAAAATAATGAATAGATAAATACACAAGATTTGCAGGATGTCGTTCATTGAAGTATCCAAAATAATGAATAGATAAATACACAAGATTTACAGGATGTTGTACATTGAAGTATCCAAAATAATGAATAGATAAAATACACAAGATTTACAGGATGTTGTACATTGAAGTATCCAAAATAATGAATAGATAAATACACAAGATTTGCAGGATGTTGTACATTGAAGTATCCAAAATAATGAATAGATAAATCCACAAGATTTACTGGATGTTGTACATTGAAGTCAAAGTCAGTAAAATTTTGTGCCGGGCTCTTTCATTAAGAAGATCTAGTTCCAGTTTAATTTTTACCTATGTTTGACAACTCTTGGCAGAGTTATGGTCCCTGTTTGACAGCTCTTGGCAGAGTTATGGTCCCTGTTTGACATGGAAATTTAATGCTGCCTCTTCAATCAAGCTTTCTTCAATTATACCATATTGGCAGGGACATCTATGTCATCAGGATACACATCTAGTTCATCACTTCAATATTACCATATTGGCAGGGACATCTATGTCATCAGGATACACATCTAGTTCATCACTTCAATTATACCATTTTGGCAGGGACATCTATGTCATCAGGACACACATCTAGTTCATCACTTCAATTATACCATATTGGCAGGGACATCTATGTCATCAGGATACACATCTAGTTCATCACTTCAATTATACCATATTGGCAGGGACATCTTTGTCATCAGGACACACATTTAGTTCATCACTTGTTTTTTCAAATGCGAAAAAAGGAATCAATTCATATTTTTTTAAGAGACCTGTAAATGAATATAAAAATATTTGGAGAAGATTTTTAGTTTTTAAACTTGATAACAAACTTTTAAAATGTGGAACAGTTTATTAGTAAAGTTTAGAAATTTAATTTGATTGCTGTTATAAGGCTTAAGACCTTATAATGCCCATGTGTGAACCTGTCATTTCCCTTTATAATGCCCATGTGTGAACCTGTCATTTCCCTTTATAATGCCCATGTGTGAACCTGTCCTTTCCCTTTCAAGCACCTTATAATGCCCATGTGTGAACCTGTCCTTTCCCTTTCAAGCACTTTATAATGCCCATGTGTGAACCTGTCCTTTCCCTTTCAGGCACCTTATAATGCCCATGTGTGAACCTGTCCTTTCCCTTTCAAGTACCTTATAATGCCCATGTGTGAACCTGTCCTTTCCCTTTCAAGCACCTTATAATGCCCATGTGTGAATCTGTCCTTTCCCTTTCAAGTACCTTATAATGCCCATGTGTGAACCTGTCCTTTCCCTTTCAAGCACCTTATAATGCCTATGTGTGAATCTGACCTTTCCCTTTCAAGCACCTTTATTTTATTGTAATTGCTTCTTTTGTGGAGGTAAATGTAAAGGTCTTTGGACATTTGGGGTCTCAACCTGACAGAATCATAATTTCATTTCTACCACGAGAGCCTTGGTAGTTTAGTTGATGGAGCATCAGACAATTAATCCAAGAATTGCAGGTTCTGTAGTCGCCCAGGCCAGCCCGGGTCGGCTGCCTCAGTGTGTCCTCCAATGATATAGCCAAATAAAATGTTCAAGGTGCCATTAAAAACCAAGCAACCAATCACCATCCATTTGAACTACATCATATTTGCTGTATTTATTGAAATATCATATTTGCCTGTTTAATTTTAACATAATTTTTTCTTTCTTTCAAATATCCATTGTAACTCTTTAAAGATTAATCTTTCTATTTATCCATTTCTCTCTGTCTCTCTCCATTCCTCTCTGTCTCTCTCCATTCCTCTCTCACTTACAGTTGTATTATCATTATTACTATCACTATTATTATTATTATCATTATTATTCTAGGAGTTGCATCTCACAAGATGGGTGTCTGCTCAAGAGCGAGAAAACAAACACAATGTGAAGAAGGAGATCCCATAACATGCTTAGTGTAACAAAAGTTGCATTTAATAAAAATACCAATATTTTTCATTTTGTTATGGTTTATAATTAATATAGATATTACTTTGTATCATTATTTAAGTAGACTCTGATGTGGTGCAATAATAGTCATAATAAAAAACAGCCTTGAAATTTGTAATAATAACCATTCCATTGGTAAAAGAATGATTGTAAACTACAAAGCTCTTGCATTAGTATCTTGTTGTTTTCTTCAAGCTGCAAAAACTAAGCAATCCTTTAAGAAAAACTCATCTAAGGCATAATTGTACTTAAATTTTACCTCTGAACACTCATGTAAGGTATAATTGTACTTAAATTTTACCTCTGAACACTCATGTAAGGCACACTTGTACTTATACTTGTACTTATACTTTACCTCTGAACATCCATGTAAGGCATAATTGTACTTATACTTTACCTCTGAACACTCATGTAAGGCATAATTGTACTTATACTTATATTTTACCTCTGAACATCCATGTAAGGCATAATTGTACTTATACTTTACCTCTGAACACTCATGTAAGGCATAATTGTACTTATACTTATATTTTACCTCTGAACATCCATGTAAGGCATAATTGTACTTATACTTTACCTCTGAACACTCATGTAAGGCATAATTGTACTTATACTTATATTTTACCTCTGAACATCCATGCAAGGCATAATTGTACTTATACTTTACCTCTGAACATCCATGTAAGGCATAATTGTACTTATACTTTACCTCTGAACACTCATGTAAGGCATAATTGTACTTATACTTTACCTCTAAACATCCATGTAAGGCATAATTGTACTTATACTTTACCTCTGAACATCCATGTAAGGCATAATTGTACTTATACTTTACCTCTGAACATCCATGTAAGGCATAATTGTACTTATACTTTACCTCTGAACATCCATGTAAGGTATAATTGTACTTATACTTTACCTTTTAACACTCATGTAAGGCATACTTGTACTTATACTTTACCTCTAAACATCCATGTAAGGCATAATTGTACTTATACTTTACCTCTGAACACTCATGTAAGGCATAATTGTACTTATACTTTACCTCTGAACATCCATGTAAGGCATAATTGTACTTATACTTTACCTCTGAACACTCATGTAAGGCATACTTGTACTTATACTTGTACTTATACTTTACCTATGAACATCCATGTAAGGCATAATTGTACTTATACTTTACCTCTGAACATCCATGTAAGGCATAATTGTACTTATACTTTACCTCTGAACACCCATGTAAGGCATAATTGTACTTATACTTTACCTCTGAACACCCATGTAAGGCATACTTGTACTTATACTTGTACTTATACTTTACCTCTGAACATCCATGTAAGGCATAATTGTACTTATACTTGTACTTATACTTTACCTCTGAACACCCATGTAAGGCATACTTGTACTTATACTTGTACTTATACTTTACCTCTGAACATCCATGTAAGGCATAATTGTACTTATACTTTACCTCTGAACACCCATGTAAGGCATAATTATACTTATACTTTACCTCTGAACATCCATGTAAGGCATACTTGTACTTATACTTTACCTATGAACATCCATGTAAGGCATAATTGTACTTATACTTTACCTCTGAACACCCATGTAAGGCATAATTGTACTTATACTTTACCTCTGAACATCCATGTAAGGCATACTTGTACTTATACTTTACCTCTGAACAGCCATGTAAGGCATAATTGTACTTATACTTTACCTCTGAACACTCATGTAAGGCATAATTGTACTTATACTTTACCTCTGAACATCCATGTAAGGCATAATTGTACTTATACTTTACCTATGAACATCCATGTAAGGCATAATTGTACTTATATTTTACCTCTGAACACTCATATAAGGCATAATTGTACTTATGCTTTACCTCTGAACATCCATGTAAGGCATAATTGTACTTATACTTTACCTCTGAACACTCATGTAAGGCATAATTGTACTTATACTTTACCTCTGAACATCCATGTAAGGCATAATTGTACTTATACTTTACCTATGAACATCCTTGTAAGGTATAATTGTACTTATACTTTACTTCTGAACACTCATGTAAGGCATAATTATACTTATACTTTACCTCTAAACATCCATGTAAGGCATAATTGTACTTATACTTGTACTTATACTTTACCTCTAAACATCCATGTAAGGCATAATTGTACTTATACTTGTACTTATACTTTACCTCTGAACATCCATGTAAGGCATAATTGTACTTATACTTTACCTCTGAACACTCATGTAAGGCACACTTGTACTTATACTTTACATCTGAACATCCATGTAAGGCATAATTGTACTTATACTTTACCTCTGAACACTCATGTAAGGCATAATTGTACTTATACTTTACCTCTGAACACTCATGTAAGGCATAATTGTACTTACACTTTACCTCTGAACATCCATGTAAGGCATAATTGTACTTATACTTTACCTCTAAACATCCATGCAACAGTAAATTCAGCATAACTTACTAAAATGTATCAGCGATCTGTTCTGTAAAACTGATCAATGCCAGTGGTCAATTAAAAGCTTCAGCCGATTGTGCAACTCTAATGCTTAGGTGTATTTCATGTTTTTATATATGCAGAGGTCAAAGGTAAAAGTAGAATAGGGATAAGATTGTCTTGTTATTCCTGCCAGGTTAAACTTAGTGCCATTTTTGTTGCCATCTTTTTTATGCATGCAGTCAATTTCGCTATTATGACTGAATGTTGTAAAAATGGGATATATTGTTTTTATGGCACCATATAGCCTGTATTGTGCTGGCTTGCCATTAAACCTTATATGTCCATACATAACAATGTATAACACCTATCCAACTTTGAACAGCCTGAACCTAAGTCTACCATCACATTGTATGACATGGGTGACTGTGCCCTCTGGCTATAAACCAGCACATTGTATGACATGGGTGACTGTGCCCTCTGGCTATAAACCAGCACATTGTATGACATGGGTGACTGTGCCCTCTGACTATATACCAGCACATTGTATGACATGGGTGACTGTGCCCTCTGACTATACACCAGCACATTATATGACATGGGTGACTGTGCCCTCTGGCTATAAACCAGCACAGTATATGACATGGGTGACTGTGCCCTCTGACTATAAACCAGCACATTATATGACATGGGTGACTGTGCCCTCTGACTATACACCTGCACATTGTATGACATGGGTGACTGTGCCCTCTGACTATAAACCAGCACATTGTATGACATGGGTGGATGTGCCCTCTGGCTATAAACCAGCACATTATATGACATGGATGACTGTGCCCTCTGGCTATAAACCAGCACATTATATGACAAGGGTGACTGTGGCCTCTGGCTATAAACCAGCACATTATATGACATGGATGACTGTGTCCTCTGGCTATAAACCAGCACATTAGATGACATGGATGACTGTGCCCTCTGGCTATAAACCAGCACATTGTATAGCAAGGGTGACTGTGCCCTCTGGCTATAAACCAGCACATTGTATGACATGGGTCACTGTGCCCTCTGGCTATAAACCAGCACATTGTATGACATGGGTCACTGTGCCCTCTGGCTATAAACATGGTATGACAAGGGTGACTGTGCCCTCTGGCTATAAACCAGTACATTATATGACATTGGTGACTGTGCCCTCTGGCTATAAACCAGCACATTATATGACATGGGTGACTGTACCCTCTGGCTATAAACCAGCACATATGACAAGGGTGACTGTGCCCTCTAGCTATAAACATTGTATGACAAGGGTGACTGTGCCCTCTGGCTATAAACCGGTACATTATATGACAAGGGTGACTGTGCCCTCTGGCTATAAACCAGCACATTATATGACAAGGGTGACTGTGCCCTCTGGCTATAAACCAGCACATTATATGACAAGGGTGACTGTGCCCTCTGGCTATAAACATTGTATGACAAGGGTGACTGTGCCCTCTGGCTATAAACCAGGACATTAGATGACAAGGGTGACTGTGCCCTCTGGCTATAAACCAGCACATTATATGACATGGGTGACTGCACCCTCTGGCTATAAACCAGCACATTATATGACAAGGGTGACTGCACCCTCTGGCTATAAACCAGCACATTGTATGACATGGATGACTGTGCCCTCTGGCTATAAACAGCACATTATATGACAAGGGTGACTGTGCCCTCTGGCTATAAACATTGTATGACAAGGGTGACTGTGCCCTCTGGCTATAAACCAGCACATTATATGACATGAGTGACTGTGCCCTCTGGCTATAAACCAGTACATTATATGACAAGGGTGACCTGTTCCCTCTGGCTATAAACCAGCACATTGTATGACAAGGATGACTGTGCCCCCTGGCTATAAACCAGCACATTGTATGACATGGGTGACTGTGCCCTCTGGCTATAAACCAGTACATTATATGACAAGGGTGACCTGTTCCCTCTGGCTATAAACCAGCACATTGTATGACAAGGATGACTGTGCCCCCTGGCTATAAACCAGCACATTGTATGACATGGGTGACTGTGCCCTCTGACTATAAACCAGCACATTGTATGACAAGGGTGACTGTACCATCTGGCTATAAACCGCACATTATATGACATGGGTGACTGTACCCTCTGGCTATAAACATTGTATGACAAGGGTGACTGTGCCCTCTGGCTATAAACCAGCACATTAGATGACAAGGGTGACTGTGCCTTCTGGCTATAAACCAGCACATTAGATGACAAGGGTGACTGTACCCTCTGGCTATAAACATTGTATGACAAGGGTGACTGTGCCCTCTGGCTATAAACCAGCACATTAGATGACAAGGGTGACTGTGCCCTCTGGCTATAAACCACACATTGTATGACATTGGTGACTGTACCGTCTGGCTATAAACATTGTATGACAAGGGTGACTGTGCCCTCTGGCTATAAACATTGTATGACATGGGTGACTGTGCCCTCTGGCTATAAACCAAGCTGTTGTTAGCCAGGATATAGGTCAAAATTAAATGTATAAGTCTGCATGTTAGTCCTAGGGAAAGAAAGACTTACCAGAGTTTGCATGTCAATCACAGGGAAATGGAGACTGAACAGAGACTGCATGTTAGTCCCAGGGAAGGGAGACTTACCAGAGTTTGCATGTCAATCACAGGGAAATGGAGACTGAACAGAGACTGCATGTTAGTCCTAGGGAAAGAAAGACTTACCAGAGTTTGCATGTCAATCACAGGGAAATGGAGACTGAACAGAGACTGCATGTTAGTCCTAGGGAAAGAAAGACTCTCCAGAGTTTGCATGTCAATCACAGGGAAATGGAGACTGAACAGAGACTGCATGTTAGTCCTAGGGAAATAAAGACTCTCCAGAGTTTGCATGTCAATCACAGGGAAATGGAGACTGAACAGAGACTGCATGTAGTCCTAGGGAAGGGAGACTTTTCAGAGTTTGCATGTTAGTGTCAGGGAAAGGGGGACTTATACAAGTTTGCATATTATTCCCAGGGAAAGGAGGACTTGCCTGAGTGTACATGTTAGTCCCAGGGAAAGGGGGACTTGTCTGAGTGTACATGTTAGTCCCAGGGAGACTTGTCAGATTTATCTATTGATATTGAAAACAATATTTAGTGTAAAATAATGCAGAATTTAAATCATAAAAGTGATAGTTATATCAACATTGAATATTTATGACAAGAATTTGAATTTGTTGATCTCATACATTTTTATTAATATATATATCATGAATTTGAACTTTGAATATATTTGATTTCAAGATATCATTAATTTGACTTTATAATATTATGAATTTACATCCATGATATCATAAATTATTTTTTAAAATCAAAACATCAAAATTTCAAATCTATGTTGTCATAAAATGAATACTTGATATCATAATAAAGCAATAAATAGAAAATGACACCTCATACAACCATAGATATACTTAAGAAATATTGACTTATGAAGATTTCAACAGATAATAATAAGAATAATAGCAATAATAATAATAATAATAACTATTTGTTTTGGAAAGACAAACTTGCATAAAGGCAAAATGGAAAAAAAATGTTAACATAATATGTTTACCAACAGGATTGGGCAGCAGGCAGTAAGCCATATAAATACACTCTCAATATAGTCAGCAGGCTATACGCCATATAAAAACTCTCCATATAGTGAGCAGGCAGTAAGCCATATAAATACACTCTCCATATAGTGAGCAGGCAGTAAGCCATATAAATACACTCTCCATATAGTCAGCAGGCTATAAGCCATATAAATACACTCCATATAGTCAGCAGGCAGTAAGTCATATAAATACACTCTCCATATAGTCAGCAGGCTATAAGCCATATAAATACACTCCATATAGTCAGCAGGCAGTAAGTCATATAAATACATACTCCATATGGGCAGCAGGCAGTAAGCCATATAAAAACTCTCCATATAGTCAGCAGGCAGTAAGCCATATAAATACACTTTCCATATAGTCAGCAGGCTATAAGCCATATAAATACACTCTCCATATGGGCAGCAGGTAGTAAGCCATATAAATACACTCTCCATATAGTCAGCAGGCTATAAGCCATATAAATACACTCTCCATATGGGCAGCAGGTAGTAAGCCATATAAATACACTCTCCATATGGGCAGCAGGTAGTAAGTCATATAAATACACTCTCCATATGGGCAGCAGGCTATAAGCCATATAGTCAGCAGGCTATAAGCCATATAAAAACTCCATATAGTCAGCAGGCAGTAAGCCATATAAATACACTTTCCATATAGTCAGCAGGCTATAAGCCATATAAATACACTCTCCATATAGTCAGCAGGTAGAAAGCCATATAAATATACTCTCCATATGGGCAGCAGGCTATAAGCCATATAAATACACTCTCCATATAGTCAGCAGGCTATAAGCCATATAAATACACTCTCCATATGGGCAGCAGGCTATAAGCCATATAAATACACTCTCCATATGGGCAGCAGGCAGTAAGCCATATAAATACACTCTCCATATAGGCAGCAGGCTATAAGCCATATAAATACACTCTCGATATAGTCAGCAGGCTATAAGCCATATAAATACACTCTCCATATGGGCAGCAGGCTATAAGCCATATAAATATACTCTCTGTATAGTCAGCAGGCTATAAGCCATATGAACACACTCTCCATATGGGCAGCAGGCTATAAGCCATATAAATACACTCTCCATATGGGCAGCAGGCTATAAGCCATATAAATACACTCTCCATATAGTCAGCAGGCTATAAGCCATATAAATACACTTTCTGTAGGGTATGACATTAAATAACAAGAAATGAATTCCAAGCAAGTACTACAAATTATTGATATGAAGAAATAATAGATTGTTGCACAGAAAAGTTGATAGTCAATGTGTGATAAATCTTGGGAGTCAAATATGTGATAAGTCTTAGGAGTCAAATGTGTGACAAGTCTTAGGAGTCAAATGTGTGATAAACTTGGTAGTAAAATGTGTTATAAATCCTGGGAACCAAATGTGTGATAAATCTTGGGAGTCAAATGTGTGATAAATGCTTGGAAGATTATTCATAGTGAAATTTACTGAAACAAAAACAAAATGTATTAGATGAGACATCAAAGAGTAAATTTGAATGATAATATGAGAGAGATTAAAACAGAGAGATTGAAACAGAGAGAGACTTAGCTGGATATAAAAGTAAGAAGTGAAATTGTGGAACAATATCAATACAAAATAAAGACCAATATTCCAATAATCACTTATTGAATTTATTTTTGTTTGTTTAAATAATAGTTTCTGAAACTTTGTAGTTTTTCAGCTACTTTCAGCATTAGAATATCAAACTGCCACAAATATTCCTTATTTGAACATTGCAACACAAATTTCTTTACTTGAGCCATTTGTTTCGAAAACTTATGAAACTTTTGTATGATGAAAAACCCTCCATATTAATATTACAATTTGGAAAATTTCTGACCAGTTTGTATTTATTTTTTTTTAAATATCTTTTTCACTATTTAAACTCTTTTATTCTCTTTGAATATTTTGCAATCATCACATAAATAAATTCTGTTTTGGAAATTGCTTTAAACCTCAGTAGTGACCAAAATTAACTTTTTGTATTACAGGGATTGGGGTACTGTCTATTACTATAGGAAAGATTTGTGCAATGATCCAATTGAGGAATATTTGCAGTGGTCGCAAATGTTTCAGAAGTGTTATTGAAGGTATTTTCTTTAAAAAAAGTCAACACGCTCATTGGTGGTGGTGGTGGTGGTGATGATAATTAAGCATAGTGACTTGAATTTTCTGTCAAAAATCTTGTGCGTTTACCGGTTGAAACAGAGTATTTCGCCGCGTCGAATAACACCGTCATTAAAAGGGAGACAACAAATCTTTTTTTTTAAAAATAAAAATAGCCCTTAACGTCACGAGAGATCTGCCTGTAGAAAGTAATTTTAAAAATCTGAAACATGAATCTTCGGCATATTTTTTTTACGAACTATTTTTGTACATGTGTGCAAAATTTAGAAAAAGATTCTTGCATGTAGTTGATGAACCTGATATTTATTTACGGTCTGGTAAGGAGTCTTGGAATGACTGAACGTCGCGAGATGGCGCACAATTATGTTGCTTTGCTCACAACTGCGTCACACTTCCGGTCCTCGTGAGACTGCAGACAACCAGCATCCTCCACACTTGACCTTCCACTTCTTTCGCTATCACGAAGTGACAATTGTCGTTTGCTAAATAGCATGTACTAAGAACTAATATAAAATGTTCCGCTCTGCTGAAATAATTTTAAGAATCCTTTTTGTTTCAACCGACGATATCGGACAGTTTTCGTGAAATAGTAAGTTGATACTTTGCGGCGTTCTTCTTCTTAAGTCACGTTTCGCAAGATTTCGTATGACAACCATTACGTTTTCATAGACCGGACTCTGTCTTATCAAAATATGCCTTTTTCTAATAGTACTAAGTTACAATTCAAGTTCGCAATTCAGGCTTGCAATGAAAATGCAATTTTTAAAGGGATTTTTGTTGTTGTTTTCGTTTGATTTTAATCTGAATAATATTTGCTAAAAATGAACGAGAATTAAATTAAATCGTCTATTGTCAACTAAGCTGTCATCATAATTTACTTTAAACTTTTATATTAATTAAACGCAAAAGAACTCTAAATATATTTTTGTTTAAGTTTTACACACTTGTTTAGAAATATTTATGCAACAGGTCTTTGCGGGACCTGCTTTTTGTGGAACCTAGTTCTTGCTCTAGATGTCCTTTTGGGACAAATTCTTTTGGGACCTGGTCCTTGTGGGATCTGGTCCTTATGGGGCCTGGTTCTTGTGGAACAGGTCCTTGTAGAACTTGGTCATTGTGTGACAAGTCATTGTGGGACCTGGTCTTTGTGGGACCTTGCTCCGTATTCATCAAACTCCTCAACCTGAGTGCACACTCAAAACCGAATGTTGGCTACTTAAATTCCCTCGTACTTGTTTTATTTCGAGTTTTACCAGTTCTCCATATTTAGCAACGTTATTCAACTGAATCAATCACAGCTTTCAAATCTCTTGTATGTAAATCAGTTTTTTTGCTACTGAGAACCAAAATCGGAGACTGAGTGTGCACTCAAGTTGAAGAGGCTGATGAATATGGAGCATGGTGCCACAATTCGGACTGAACTATTGGGAAGATTCAAAATGGAACATGGTGCCGCAATTCGGACTAAATATTGGGAAGATTCAATATGGAGCCTGGTGCCACAATTCGGACTAAATATTGGGAAGATTCAATATGGAGCTTGGTGCCACAATTCGGACTAAAATATTGGGAAGATTCAAGAACTTTGAGCTAAAAGAAAATATTACTTCAATTTCGTTTAATTTCACTCAAACACGAAACGTTTCCTTTTTCTTTAAAGTATCAAGTCATCATAATTTCAAAACTGATGATATATGTTAAAAGATTGTCTTACGAAAATAATGATGGGTAGGCTTAGAAAAAATGTTGGAATTATCAATCAATATGCAACATCCCATATCCAGCATTTGTACAACAACGGTTATATCACTTTCAGATGTTAAAATATTCAAAACGAGTACATGTCGTAGTAGTAGTAGTTCTTTGAGGTGGAGGGAAAGGAGAAGGAGAGGTCCTCTTAATTTCTTTCATTACTTAAACATTTTTATAAAAGTAATTTTGTTTTTAAACCTTGATCAGTTGATACTGATGATACTCACGTACACTTTTTTTTACATAGATTTTTGACTGAAGTCCAAGTTTAGCATACAGAGAGAGAGAGAGAGAGAGAGAGATGGGGGTGTGTATGGGTAGTCTCAAATTGTTGCGAATGTCATTTCTGCCGCAAAATTATGGCTCCATAACAGAAAAACTGGTGACAAAATACGCAATCCTTTTCCTTTTTAATGGCATATGAAAAAGCGGAATCATTAAGTTTATCATGCGATCAAAAAAGAAAAAGAAAGAAAGAAAATAAAAGACAATTTGGAAACGTTAGAATACGACCCCAAGAATATGATTTTTTAAAGAAGCATATGCTATATATCAGCGACCGTCGTAGTGTGACATTTGTTTTTTCAAAGCAAAAGAATTTAAATAAGTTCTACTTTTGAAGGTGAATTTGGACTATTTTCAGTTAAGAAAGAAATGGCGCAAAGGTCAAATGCAATCAAGAATAACACATATAAAAGCATTGGAATGATACATACATACATACATACATACATACATACATAAGTACGTACGTACATACATACATACATACTGCTTAGTCCAAAGCATAAAAGTTGTATCAGGATGATGACGCAATAACTTAGATGATGACGCATATCATGACGTCATTATTCTAACATTCTTTGAATACTTCGACTAATCGAAAATAAAAACAGCAAATTAATATTGAAGGAAGGTTATAATAAATAGCACATGTTAATTTTATTCTGTTCAATAAATCATAATGAAAATAAAATTATAAAATTTCTTATTTCTATCCATAAGAACGTTTATGCTTGGGACTAGGTTTGGTGTTATGGGTTTAACGCCATTTTTCAGCACATGATAGGCTATACATGGCGGCCAGTATATATGGTGGAGGAAGAACCCGGGAAAATCCCGGGAAGAACCACCGACCCACGGGAAGCTACTGGCAAGCTTTCTCACATAACCACATTGGCCGAGCCCAAGACTCGAACCCAAGCAGACAGAGGTGAGATGGCAGTGATCGGTAAATGCAAGCGCCTTAGATCACTCGACCACCCGCGGCCCTCTACTTGAGACTATCTCTCTCTCAATCAATTAGTAGTAGTAGTAGCTGCGGCTCTGCACGTCTGGTGCATCTGTGAGACTTGTAAGATAGTATCCAGTTATTTCACGACTTTGTATGGAATAAACCAATTATTTGCCCCGTAGTACTGTATATAGCCAGGTGTACTATTGGCAGAGGCCGTAGACCTATGGATGGTTGCTCATAGCAACGAGGAGCACAAAGTTTGGTCTTTTCCCTACATCGCTATAAAATAAACGTTTTACTGCCTGATGTAGCTAAGGTACACAGAAAAGATGAATATCGTCTGTTTATAAATACATCGAGTAAAACGTATGCTATCAGGCCCATTCATTTTGCCAACAGTTATAAATAAATCGAGTAAAGCGTATGCTATCAGGCCCATTCATTTTGCCAACAGGGATAACAGTAATATTTTTGAGGATCTGAGGAGTTTTTGTTTTGGGTGATAACAGTGGTGTATTTTGAGGATCAGAGGAGGTTTTTTTTTTGGGGGGGGGATAATAGAGATATATTTGAAGATCTGAGGAGGTTTTGTTTTAGGGGATACTATTGATATATTTGAGGATCTGAGGACGTTTTCTTATAGTGGCTAGCAGCTTATACTTCAGGATTTGGAGACGTTAATATCGGTTTTACTGTAGGAAAATCAGTGTTACCGGCAGCGCAATAGCATCATTCTAAGAAACTATTGAAAGTTTGTGGAAGAATAGCAAAATATGTAGTTCCTCCTGGCACCGAGTTATGGGACAGCCATGCCATCGCATTGAGGTCAACACGTCCGATAGTTTATTGGTCTGTATCTGGACAACAGGGCAGGCCCATGACGTTCGTTATGTATCTATGTAACAAATTGATCCACACAAAAACATTTTCATTTTTGACGCCATAATGTTTACCCATGCGTCATACACAAAATTTTATATAGAAAGGGAAAAGCCTAGGAGCAAACAATAGCAAAGGAACTTTCTACGAATTATACCTCGAATGTATTCGGACTATTTACGAAACAATAATTGACCAATAAGTTGCGAATGAATCGAACTATTTTTCATTTGTAATTTCTCTGTCAATCCATGTGGTCATTACAATCGCAGAAAAAACCGAGGTGGTCCGAATGAGCAACAGTAGCGGACGTTCAAGTTAATTTTTAAAGAAAATAAATTCAGTCACTATTTACAAAGATACATAAAATGAGAAATAATTTCTTTCACGGCAAAAATATAAAAGCAAAACAGACAGCAATAGGTTTTTTTTTTGTTGTTTGTTAAGAAAAGATAATATTTCTCTTTTTAAGAAGATGAGTAAATTTTGTTGGAATAGACTTTATAAGGAATTACTTATAAAAATCAAAATGGTAGAAGAGCCGCAATGGTCTTGTAATAAACCTTGGGTATGTGCTATTTGTATTTAATTCTCCGTTCATAGCTTTGTTAGATTTTAGTGATTATATGTTTGATTACGGGGAGTCTGTGTTGGAAAGATATCTTTCTTTTTTTCAACCAGAGTAATTAGTCAGTTTCTAGGAGCAGACGTCATAATGTACAGTATTTACGAGGCTTGCTGATAGCATGGATTAATTTCGTATAGTGAACCCTCAAAATTCTCTGGATATTTTTAGGTATACATGTTTAGTAATTTGAAATAAGAATAATTCTTTTGTATTGGGTGTTTGGATTGTATTTTGTATTACTAACATGAAGTACTAATGTTCGGCTTGGAAAGGCTTACTGAGGAATCATACAAATGTGAAACAAGAAAAACCATGCAAATGTGAAATTAGAGTTTCGTGATGTGTGGTCATTAGGTGATTGGAGGAAAATTACTGTAGAATTTTCGTTTTTAACAACCTTTTAGTTGACAACGAATGTTGTCTTGAGGTCCTTGGAAATAGTGGAAAACATGGACTATCAAGCCACGAGCACGCAGGTGATTGATTCGCTCAATATGAGACACCTTGTGTGTAACACTCTCATTCCATCGGCTATGGCCTAACGGTTTCTCGTGGATTTTTCTGTCACAAAATTTGACGCTCGACGATTGGAATGTCGCGTTACATACGCTATGTTAGCATAGTGGTTTTAATGATATAAATAGAATTTTACAGGATATGCATTAGCACAACCGTTACAACTGATATTTACAACAATAAAACTATTTGTAGTGTGCTGAAATCTTCAGATAAAAAGGGCTGTTATCCAAATTCTAACACACTTTGGAAAATTTTGTCTCGTATGACGTCACAACGGCGTCAGAATTGTTAACAGTAGATTTTAATACTTCAAACGGAGGTTCTACCAATCTAAAAGCGCAGTACGTTCGTATGTGTGTTACAATTATGAATAAGGTATGTTACAAACAAATCCCAGTTCATTACATGGAATTACAGCCAACGTTTTATAATCAGAATCAACTTCGACGTAACATGAATTATTATGCGTAAATGTAAATCTGGTGATTTTCACACAGACAAACAGACAGAAACAGAGCGGCAACAAAACCACGCTGTGCTTGTACGAAAATTTATTTTAAAAAATGTTCTAACTAGTTTTCTTTGTCTGTTGAAAATTTATTTTCAAAAATTTCAAAGTTAAATTCTATATCAGGAAATATTTGTATTGTTTTTAAATAGGACTTGTACTGACGATTAAAAAGAACAAGTTTACATCGGTTTGTAATAAAGGTAAGATTTTTATCGCGAAATTTGAATTGAACGAGTTTGAAATCATGACACCATTAAGCAAAATACATAGACAGCAATATTAAGGAGAATGAACACTTTTAGATATTTTAAAATGTGACAGATATAGAAATAACTGTGCATTAGAGAACGATCTTTTAGAATTTGACAGATGTAGAAAAAACTGCATTAGATAACGATATTGTGACAGATGTAGAAAAAACTGTGCATTAGATACGGATATTTTAGAATGTGACAGATGTAGAAATAACTGTGCATTAGATACGGATCTTTTAGAATGTGACAGATGTAGAAATAACTGCATTAGATAAGGATATTTTAGAATGTGACAAATGTAGAAATAACTGCATTAGATAACGATCTTTCAGAATGTGACATATAGAAATAACTGCATTAGATAAGGATATTTTAGAATGTGACAAATGTAGAAATAACTGCATTAGATAACGATCTTTTAGAATGTGACATATAGAAATAACTGCATTAGATAAGGATATTTTAGAATGTGACAAATGTAGAAATAACTGCATTAGATAACGATCTTTTAGAATGTGACATATAGAAATAACTGCATTAGATAACGATCTTTTAGAATGTGACAGATGTAGAAATAACTGCATTAGATAAGGATATTTTAGAATGTGACAAATGTAGAAATAACTGCATTAGATAAGGATATTTTAGAATGTGACAAATGTAGAAATAACTGCATTAGATAAGGATATTTTAGAATGTGACAAATGTAGAAATAACTGCATTAGATAACGATCTTTTAGAATGTGACAGATGTAGAAATAACTGTGCATTAGATAAGGATCTTTTAGAATGTGACATATAGAAATAACTGCATTAGATAAGGATATTTTAGAATGTGACAAATGTAGAAATAACTGCATTAGATAACGATCTTTTAGAATGTGACATATAGAAATAACTGCATTAGATAACGATCTTTTAGAATGTGACAGATGTAGAAATAACTGTGCATTAGATACGGATATTTTAGAATGTGACAGATGTAGAAATAACTGTGCATTAGATAACGATCTTTTAGAATGTGACAAATGTAGAAATAACTGTGCATTAGATAACGATCTTTTAGAATGTGACAAATGTAGAAATAACTGTGCATTAGATAACGATCTTTTAGAATGTGACAAATGTAGAAATAACTGCATTAGATAAGGATCTTTTAGAATGTGACAAATGTAGAAATAACTGTGCATTAGATAAGGATCTTTTAGAATGTGACAGATGTAGAAATAACTGTGCATTAGATAACGATCTTTTAGAATGTGACAGATGTAGAAATAACTGTGCATTAGATAAGGATCTTTTAGAATGTGACAAATGTAGAAATAACTGCATTAGATAAGGATCTTTTAGAATGTGACAGATTTAGAAATAACTGTGCATTAGATAACGATCTTTTAGAATGTGACAGATGTAGAAATAACTGTGCATTAGATAACGATCTTTTAGAATGTGACAGATGTAGAAATAACTGTGCATTAGATAAGGATCTTTTAGAATGTGACAGATGTAGAAATAACTGTGCATTAGATAAGGATCTTTTAGAATGTGACAGATGTAGAAATAACTGTGCATTAGATAACGATCTTTTAGAATGTGACAAATGTAGAAATAACTGTGCATTAGATAACGATCTTTTAGAATGTGACAGATGTAGAAATAGCTGTGCATTAGATAAGGATCTTTTAGAATGTGACAGATGTAGAAATAACTGCATTAGATAAGGATCTTTTAGAATGTGACAGATGTAGAAATAACTGTGCATTAGATACGGATATTTTAGAATGTGACAGATGTAGAAATAACTGTGCATTAGATAACGATCTTTTAGAATGTGACAAATGTAGAAATAACTGCATTAGATAAGGATCTTTTAGAATGTGACAAATGTAGAAATAACTGTGCATTAGATACGGATATTTTAGAATGTGACAGATGTAGAAATAACTGTGCATTAGATAACGATCTTTTAGAATGTGACAAATGTAGAAATAACTGCATTAGATAAGGATCTTTTATAATGTGACAGATGTAGAAATAACTGTGCATTAGATACGGATATTTTAGAATGTGACAGATGTAGAAATAACTGTGCATTAGATAACGATCTTTTAGAATGTGACAAATGTAGAAATAACTGTGCATTAGATAAGGATCTTTTTAGAATGTGACAAATGTAGAAATATCTGTGCATTACATAAGGATCTTTTAGAATGTGACAGATGTAAAAATAACTGTGCATTAGATAACGATCTTTTACAATGTGACAGATGTAGAAATAACTGTGCATTAGATAACGATCTTTTAGAATGTGACAGATGTAGAAACAAAACTGCATTAGATAACGATCTTTTAGAATGTGACCGATGTAGAAAAAACTGTGCATTAGATAACGATCTTTTAGAATGTGACAGATGTAGAAATAACTGTGCATTAGATAACGATCTTTTAGAATGTGACAGATGTAGAAACAAAACTGCATTAGATAACGATCTTTTAGAATGTGACCGATGTAGAAAAAACTGTGCATTAGATAACGATCTTTTAGAATGTGACAGATGTAGAAAAAACTGTGCATTAGTGCACGAAAGAGAATAGAAATGCATAATTTTTGTGCTGATTAACAAACCAGAGGGTGAAAATAAATCTACACCCCAAAACATCACAGGTTACTAAAACAAAATGGTACTTACTAAGGATTCAAATACAGCCACAATATCCCGCATTTTTCTGGAATTAGTCTTGTTTTGTCTCTCTTGAAGAATAAAATGACCCCAGACGTGCCGTTTTAAAACTAAAGAGTTATTATTTATGCATTGTATTATATCTACCTATCACAAACATCACCGTACTGTCAGAAACATCACAGACAAAATAATACAAAATTTCTATTCGAGGAAAACTTTTGTAAAATTTAGTGAAACTGGAACGAAGAGACGCCAGTCTATAACAGTTTTAGATAGGGAATCAAGACACACCGTTCTATAACGGTTTTTGATAGAGAACTATGGGTCTTGAATTTATGAAAGGTGAATCTCTGCAAGCAATAATATTATATTCAACATTTTGAATCTGATTATTTCAGAGGCCAGAACAAAAAACAAAAAACAAAAAAAATAAATAAATTAAAACAATTTCCGTATTATTTCCTTTGCGAGAATTAAGGAATATTGCATATTTTCATATTATAATTCATTTAAAAAATGCGTTAGGTACATTACGTAAAAGTTGCATACTTTTGACCTCCAATCAACTGCATTAGGTACATTACGTACAAGTTGCATACTTTTGACCTCCAATCAACTGCATTAGGTACATTACGTAAAAGTTGCATACTTTTGACCTCCAATCAACTGCAAATTTTCAGTTTTAAGCTAGCATACGTGCTAGGGGTTCTAGGGCAATTCGGAGGCGGACAATTCCGAGCGGACAATTAGGAGCGGACATTTCGGTGAACTGATAATTCGGAGACAGACAATTTGGAGATCGTGAGGAATGAAATCAAAGATGGAAAAATCCAAGCCCATTACTTAAAAATAAAAAGGAATTAACAAGACTCACATATAAAAACACGCTTGAATGAATTGATTTTTGTTCTAGAAACGTCTATGGGTAAAGCATATACTAGTAAACTAAGAATCTTGTACGAAGAAGCTACAAATTTTGATCTTAGTTACCCGACAACATAGGATTAAATGCAAACAATATTAAAATAATCAAAACACAATGTAATAATTCTTAGTTTAACAAAACCTTATGTTTTGTGAACAAAATGCTCTTAAAAAAATTCCAAACAAGCACGATCATTACAACAGATTCAAATTCGTAAATTGTGATAAGTCAGATATTTATGCAATTAGGATAATGTTGTGGCTACATCCACGTAAGTAATCAATGGAATTATAAGTACCATAGGTGTATACATTGCAATAAAGACGGCGATCCAAATCTCGATATTTCTTCTTTCGCAGTGGAGGAGTTTCGCCTGCAAGTGCCTGCTCAACGTTCATCGGGTGGACATTTTGCTCCTTCGGAAGTTTCTTAACAAGCATTGGAAGGGTCGAATGAGCTATTTGCATGGAGCTTGTAAATGCATTGTGCCAACCTTCGATGGCATTATTCGTGCGGGGTGTATCATTTGAGACCGCTTCAAAGCAATCCTACATCTCCGCTGGAAATATTGCACCGCCTCTTCTTCTCCGATGCTGCGTTTGTCCAATGAAGGTGTCTTCGAAGTAACTAAGCAAAGAGTCAACCTATAGAAATGATTGCAGCTCAATCAGTTCCTCATATATACGCACCTTGTCTTCATTCAGTACATAAGCCAGTGCTATAAGCATACAAATGTGTATTGCATATACATAAGCCAGTGCTATAAGCATACAAATGTGTATTGCATATACATAAGCCAGTGCTATAAGCATACAAATGTGTATTGCATATACATAAGCCAGTGCTATAAGCATACAAATGTGTATTGCATATACATAAGCCAGTGCTATAAGCATACAAATGTGTATTGCATATACATAAGCCAGTGCTATAAGCATACAAATGTGCATTGCACATACATAAGCCAGTGCTATAAGCATACAAATGTGCATTGCATAATCTACGTCGTTGTTGTAGTTGCTTGCAAACCCAACCTCCTGGACCTTTCGCCAAATGCATTGACGAAAATGGAAATGGCAGATGTGAATCTGTACGTTGAAAGCATTCTGAAAAGCATTAATTGCTGCTCTTTCAAAGTCTATAACAAATTACTTCAGGATTTAATTTTGGTTGGAGTTCCTTTAGCTTCGGCAGCAGCGTTGTATACGTAGCTTCTAACTTGTTAGGCAGAAGAGCATATATGCATGGTATGTTGATTCTATTATGCAGTGCATATATTGTGTATAGCTGAGTATATGTGGCAGGACTTACTCTGAATGTACCGTCAGCAAACCAAATTCGACTTCCAGCTAAGACATTAAGATCCTCATCAACAACGAATAGAAAGAAATTTTTCGCGTGACGTAGGAAAATTGAACCGGTCAACGTATGTCAAAGTTCAGTAGGAAAGTTATTGTTCCCAATTGAAGGAAGCTGATGGTATCTCCTGATATTGCGTTGAACAGTCACAGTTTTTAGTAAAGTCGCCTGTGCGTCTTGAGACAAATTTCTAAGTACTGACAGAACAATCACCCGTAAATGTTCTTCCGATACTTCCGCTGGTCGTTTAATTGATGTGCGAACACGCGCCTTGTCAGTCTCTCCTGAAGATGCAGCATGCATGCGATCAGAAGGCGCCTTGATAATTTCCCCGTTGGCAGTGAGGCAACGGCCTTTGCAGGGACGATTACTACATCGCCATATTTCCTTCCTCTCTGTTATTTTGTCTATATGGTAAAGATAGCCTTCAAAAACTAACATTCTTTTTCCCTTTTCTGATTCAAGAGACATTATGTCTAATATTTTGTCTATATGGTATGCTGACTGAAGATTGATTCAAGAAATTCAAGAGACACTTTATCGAATATTTTGTCTATATGGTATGCGGACTGAAGACTGATTCAAGAAATTCAGGAGACATTTTATCGAATATTTTGTCTATATGGTATGCGGACTGAAGACTGATTCAAGAAATTCAAGAGACATTATGTCGAATATTTTGTCTATATGGTATGCTGACTGAAGACTGATTCAAGAAATTCAAGAGACATTATGTCGAATATTTTCTCCTTGATATACATATTTAATATCACAAAGCTTATATACTGTTTCTCGGAGAAACCAACATAACGAATAATAAATAACCAATTAAGAGCTTGTATGTATTTCAACTACTCAAAACTTGAAGACAGATGGCTGTTACAGATATATAAAAGTAAATTTTTTCAATCAGCACGTGTTAAGTGTTAATGATACCCAGTGACGGCCAATGGTTTTGAAAAAAGCTATAACTTATGAAAATTGCAATAGCGCGTATATAAAAGAATGGTCTTATTTAGTAATTGTTAAGAAGGCGCGTAATTATATCGGTATGAAACAGTCTGTTTTTGACTGTGTTGCTGCATTTCACATCGTCTTTTTGTGTGCCTGCTGAAAGAATGCGGCTGAACATCAAAATGATTATCTCTTATTGAGTAGACGTTAAGATATCGCCTATGGGTTATGTTGGTATTACATGGCAGTTACTATTAATCATTGATAGAATCTGGATTAGAAAAAGGTTTTAAAAATGCATTATCAATAGTAACAGTTAAACACACAAACACAGTCATATGTTGTGGAGTAACAGTAACGTGTTTATATTCTGTCTCCTACTTGTTCCCTCTCCGAATTATCAATTATCCGAAATTTTCCTCTCCGAAATGTCTGTCTGCCAATTATCCCCTCTCCGAATTATCCATTATCCGAAATGTTCGTCTCCGAATTGTCCTTCTGCGAATTGTCCGAATACCGCGCTAGGCAGCTATATTGCAGTTGCTTCAAATAAAATCGAATCGGGTGCCACACCTGAGTTGATTTTCTTATGTTTGTATCACATACATTTACAGTTTTATTATGAAGGCATACAAGTTAATGCCTTGAGTACAAAAACACAAGTTAAAAAAACAAACAAAATTTTTTAAAATAATTTATACAAATTTAGTGCAAATTATACATAACAACCTAAAGGAAACGAGTTAGAATTTTTTTTTTCAATTGGTGTATTTAAAAACATATGTGGAATGCAGGATAATTTCCACGCATCCGTATTTGATGCTTCATTTCAAATATCACCCTCGAACAAAAAGCTCACACCATTTTGTGTGAGAATTAAAAGCCTAACTATGGATATTGCTTTTTTTACGTGATGGTTGGTTGTTGAACTCTGATTCAAGGGACGGAACTCTTATAGATTCTTTCGATCTTTATTGTCGGTGGGGTTGTATACCTTCCATATCATCATATGTATAGCACCCGTCAGACGATTGCATGCAACTTTGTTTTAAGCCCCAGTATTTAATGTACATTAATTACTTGATATATACTTACTAAATACACATAAAATACTCATATGTTTCATATCTACTTCCGAATCCATTGCATAACTTCATAATAAATAGCATATCTAAGCAAGTGTCTAAATCTGACCTACATGTACATTCTTAGGAACCTGCCATTTATTGCCCCCCTCCCCCCTGAAAATTAAATGGTCGGACCCTTAATCTGAATTTAGAACTGTCAGTATTAGCATACTTTATCAGACATAATAACTAATGTGCCAGTGTAGCTTTCATGATTCAGCTTCTGTCCGCGTGGGTTCGAGTCTCGGACTCGGCCAATGTAGGTATGTGAGGAAGCTTGGCTGTAGCTTCCATGGATCAGTGGTTCTTCCCAGGGCTTTTCCGGATTCTTTGTCCACCAGATATACGTGCCGTCCCACTTACTCGTCCCTGTCCTTGTTTTATTCAAAATGGTGCTCTTGTCCACTACAATACTTTACCACTAAAAAAAAAAACAACCCAAAAGACCCACAGGTACCCGACGTAAGCTTGATAATTAAATGGGTCAAAATCATGAAAACATGAATATATGTTCGTAGTAAAGACAGAGCATTTAACCTTATTGTAATGACCTTGACGTCAATGTACAACTAGCCCTCAGTCTTTTCTTAATAGTATACTCTTGTACAGTGACACCTAAAGTAAGCTACGTGTAATTTGAATATGAAGAAATTTTCCTTTGTAACAAGCTATAGCAATATGTGAGTTAGACCTGTCAGTTATGTTGGGGGTGGGGTGTGTCGGCGCAATTTCCACCAACTTTCGTACCAAGTAATCCATTTTACTCAAGCTTCCATTTCCAGAGAACAACTCGAGGGCACACGGGAAAGGCAAGATTGCTTACTAGCCAAAATAATTGGAAGGCTTCAACATCATGACCCCAATTAAAGAATTTCGACCAATCGGCTGATGTCTCGACGATATGAGTTTTATAAATAGATCATAACGGCGCGCATTGTGTGAAAGCTGGTGAAAATCGGCGCTGATACTTAAAATATTTCTTTCAAATGTAAGTTACCAAAATTTCACTTGTGTAAAGTAATTGTGTGAAGTAATTGTGTAAAGTAATTGTGTAAAGTAATTGTGTAAAGTAATTGCATATATAAACATGTAGAGGCTTCTTAAAAAGTATCAATAAAGTTGCAGTCTTGAAAATAGTGGTGACCTGGGGCCTGCATAACACTCTAAAGAGACAATAAATAACACAATTTTGATATAGACAATAAATCACGCAATTTTGATAAAGACAATAAATGACACCATTTTGATATAGACAATAAATCACATAATTTTTGATACAGACAATAAATCACAATTTTGATACAGAAAATAAATGACACAATTTTGATATAGACAATAAATGACACAATTTTGATATAGACAATGAATCACACAATTTTGATACAAAACAATAAATTACAATTTTGATACAGACAATAAATCACAATTTTGATATAGACAATAAATGACACAATTTTGATATAGACAAATAAATCACAATTTTGATATAGACAATAAATCACACAATTTTGACAGAGACAATAGATCACACAATTTTGATATAGACAACAAATCACACAATTTTGATATAGACAATCAATGACAATTTTAATAAATCACAATTTTGATATAGTCGATAAATCACAATCTTGATACAGATAATAAATGACACAATTTTGATATAGACAATAAATCACAATTTTGATACAGACAATAAATCGCAATTTTGATATAGACAACAAATCACAATTTTGATACAGACAATAAATGAGACAATTTTGATACAGACAATAAATGACACAATTTTGATACAGACAACAAATCACAAAAATTTTGATATAGACAATAAATCGAGCAATGTTGATATAGTCAATAAAACACACAATTTTCATATAGACAATAAATCACACAATTTAAATTGACAAAACATCACACAATTATGATAGGGACAGTAAATGACACAATTTTGATATAGACAATAAATCACACAATTTTGATACAGACAATAAATCGCACAATTTTGATACAGAAAATAAATCACAATTTTGATATAGACAATAAATCACAATTTTGTTAAATCACAATTTTGATATCGTCAAAAAACACAATTTTGATATAGACAATAAATGACACAATTTTGATATAAACAATAAATGACAAAATTTTGATATCAACAATAAATGACACAATTTTGATATAAACAATAAATAGAACAATTTTGATATAGACAATAAATCACAGTTTTGATATAGACAATAAATCACAATTTTGATAAATTACAATTTTGATATAGTCAATAAATCATACAATTTTGATATAGACAATAAATCACACAATTTTGATATAGACAATAAATGACACAATTTTGATATAGACAATAAATCACAATTTTGATAAATCACAATTTTGATGTAGACAATAAATCGTACAATTTTGATATAGGCAATAAATTACACAATTTTGATACACACAATAAATGACACAATTTTGATACAGACAATAAATCACACAATTTTGATATAGTCAATAAATCACACAATTTTGATATAGACAATAAATCGCACAATTTTGATATTGACAATAAATCACAATTTAGATATAGACAATACATCAAACAATTTTGATACAGACAATAAGTCACACAGTTTTTATATAGTCAATAAATCACAAAATTTTGATGTAGACAATAAATGACACCATTTTGCTATAGACAATAAATCACACAATTTTGACGTAGACAATAAATCACAATTTTGATTTAGACAATAAATCACAATTTTGATAAAGACAATAAATCACACAATTTCGATATAGTCATTATATCACACAAATTTGGTATAGACTATAAAAGACACAATTTTGATATAGACAGTAAATCGCACAATTTTGATACCGACAATAAATCACAAAATTTTGATATAGATAATAAATTACAATTTTGATATAGACAATAAATGACACAATTTTTATATACACAATAAATCACACAATTTTGATATTGTCAATAACACACAATTTTGATATAGACAATAAATCACATAATTTTGATATAGACAATAAAACGCACAATTTTGATGTAGTGAATAATAACACAATTTTGATATAGACCAAAAAATCACAAAATTTTGATATAGACAATAAATCACAATTTTGATATAGAGAAAAAAAAAACAGCAAAATTTTGATATACACAATAAATAACACAGTTTTGATATGGACAATAAATGACACCATTTTGATAAAGACAATATATCACATAATTTTGATAAATTACAACTTTGATAAAGTCAATAAATTACAATTTTGATATAGACAATAAATCATACAATTTTGATGTTGACAATAAATCACACAATTTTGATATAGACAATAAATCACACAATTTTTATATAGACAATA
Organism: Margaritifera margaritifera; assembly: GCA_029931535.1. Lineage (NCBI taxonomy): Eukaryota > Metazoa > Mollusca > Bivalvia > Unionida > Margaritiferidae > Margaritifera > Margaritifera margaritifera. Next base: position 2,476,648 of record JAQPZY010001472.1, read on the forward strand.
AATCACACAATTTTGATAAAGACAATAAATCACACAAATTTTGATATAGACAATACATCACATAATTTTGATATATTCAATCAATCACATAATTTTGATTTTGACACTAAATCATATAATTTTGATATAGACAATAAATGACACAATTTTGATACAGACAATAAATGACACAATTTTGATATAGACAATAAATCACACAATTTTGATACAGGCAATAAATCATACAATTTAGATATAGACAATAAATCACACAATTTTGATATAGACAGTAAATCACACAATTTTGATATAGACAATAAATCACAATTTTGATACAGACATTAAATCACACAATTTTGATACAGACAATAAGTCACACCATTTTGATATAGACAATAAATCACAATTTTGGTATAGACAATGCATCACAATTTTAATATAGTCAATAAATCACACAATTCTGATATAGACAATAAATCAAAAAATTTTGATATAGACAATAAATCACACAATATTGATTGAGAGAAAAAAGCAGAAAAAGTTTGATATACACAATAAATCACGTAATTTTGATATGGACAATTAATGACAACATTTTGATATAGTCAATATATCACACAATTTTGATAAAGATAATAAATCACACAAATTTGATATATACAATAAATCACACAATTTTGATACAGACAATAAATGAAAAAATTTTGATATAGAAAATAAATCACAATTTTGATATAAACAATAAATTAAAGAATTTTGATATAGACAATAAATCACAAAATTTTGATATAGACAATAAATCACAAAATTTTGATATAGACAATAAATCACACAATTTTGATATAGACAATAAATCACAATTTGGTATAAACAATAAATCACAATTTTGATAAGGACACTAAATCACAATTTTGATATAGACAATAAATGTCACAACTTTGATATAGACAATAAATGACATAATTTTGATATAGACAATAAATCGCCCAATTTTGATATTGATAATAAATCACACAGTTTTGATATAGACTATAAATGACACAATTTTCATACACAATAAATGACACAATTTTGATACAGACAAGAAATCACACAATTTTGATATAGTCAATAAATCACACAATTTTGATATGGACAATAAATCACATAATTTTGATATTGACAATAAATCACAATTTAGATATAGAAAATAAATCAAACAATTTTGATACAGAAAATAAATCACACATTTTTGATATAGACAATAAATCAGACAATTTCGATATAGACAATAAATGACACAATTTTGATAAATCACAATTTTGATATAGTCAATAAATCACACAATTTTGAGATAGAGAATAAATCACACAATTTTGATATAGACAATAAATCACACAATTTTGATACAGGCAATAAATCACAATTTTGATATTGACAATAAATCACAATTTATATATAGACAATAAATCGAACAATTTTGCTATAGACAATAAATGACACAATTTTGCTATAGACAATAAATCACACAATTTTGATGTAGTCAATAAATCATGCAATTTTGATATAGACAATAAATCACACAATTTTGATATAGACAATAAATGACACAATTTTGATACACACAATAAATGTCACAATTTTGATTCAGACAATAAATCACACAATTTTGATATAGTCAGTATATCACACAATTTTGATACAGACAATAAATCACACAATTTTGATATAGACAATAAATCACACAATTTTGATACTTACAATAAATCAAAAAATTTTGATATAGAAAATAAATCACGATTTTCATATAGACATTAAATCACACAATTTTGATATAGACAATAAATCACAATTTGGTATAAACAATAAATCACAATTTTGATACAGACACTAAATCACACAATTTTGATACAGACAATAAATCTCCCAATTTTGTTATAGACAGTAAATCAAAAAATTTTGATATAGATAATAAATCACAATTTTGAGATAGAGAATAAATCACACAATTTTGATAGAAACAATAAATCACACAATTTTGATATAGACAATAAATCACACAATTTTGATATAGACAATAAATCACACAATTTTGATATAGACAATGCGTCATAATTTTGATATAGTCAATAAATCACACAATTTTGATACAGACAATAAATGACACAATTTTGATATAGACAATAAATCACACAATTCTGATGAATCACAATTTTGATGTAGTCAATAAATCACACAATTTTGATATCGACAAAAAATCACACAATATTTTGATATAGACAATAAATCACACAATTTTGATAAAGACAATACATCACACAATTTTGATATAGACAATAAATCGCATGATTTTGATATAGACAATAAATCACAATTTTGATATAGACAATAAATGTCACAATTTTGATACAGACAATAAATGACACAATTTTGATATCGACAATAAATTACACAATTTTGATATAGACAATAAATCACAATTTTCATATAGACAATAAATCACAATTTTAATATTCTCTGGTTCTTCTCACGGGTCTGACTCAAAAAGATGTTGACAACTCGTTGAGAAAGAAAATTTCTCCACATGAAAATGACGCCTTGATTATTGAAAAGAGTTACTGTAAAACGAATACGATTAAGAAATCGAGGGCTAGATATGAAAACTGCAATGTCTTGAGTTAATATACAAAACCCAAGATCTCTCCACTCCAAAATATATTTTCATTAGTTTTACGCATTTTAGTATCAAGTTTACATCGGGTACTGTTAAAAAAAAAATACAAAGTCAGCTTCCTTTGCGACATGTTTGAGATTGACAACAAGAAGGCAAATAGGCAAAAGTAATGGATAATTAACTTAAGCACGCTAAATGTTAGGCGATGTTGAAATTCGGCTCTTGTAAATAGTAGAAAATGGACACCTATTCATTCTCAAAATGCAATTCTGAATCTGTTCGACCCAGGGACGAGTAGCTAGTTAAGTCCTACTTAACCCAACCAATTTTTTACCCGATATGGACAAGAGGACGAGTCATTTTCCTGAGCCCTGGTTTAGAACAGTAACCAATACTATCTGTATACACACCTGTATGAGCTCAAACTTGGCTGTGTTGTAGGCAGTGGATCCATCTCATGTTTACAGAGAGCACATTTTGACAATTTAGATATAGACGAAAGAAAGAAAGAAAAAAAGAATAACAATAACAACAACAACAACAACAACAACAAAATGTATGGGAATATTGAAAGTTTTTTTGCGTAGTTAAGTATACGTATTAGACTAACTATAGTGGTGTTAAAGCATTGCTACACGTAGTGGATTTTGAGAACAAAAAAGGTGGATTAACTGAGTTTTAAAAGGAATAAATCAGACCATGCACCTGTTTAGACAGAATCCCGAAGTAGCAACAACGCAGTGATGTCTAGACCATGATTTTGACGCATACAAGCGGTACAACTGCAGAAAATGTAGCTCTATTCCTATCATCCGTAACATCAGCTGACACAGTATAACTGTAGGAAATGTAGCTCTGTTCCTATCATCCGTAACATCAGCTGACACAGTATAACTGTAGAAAATGTAGCTCTATTCCTATCATCCGTAACATCAGCTGACACAGTATAACTGTAGAAAATGTAGCTCTGTTCCTATCATCCGTAACATCAGCTGACACAGTATAACTGTAGAAAATGTAGCTCTGTTCCTATCATCCGTAACATTAGCTGACACAGTATAACTGTAGAAAATGTAGCTCTATTCCTATCATCCGTAACATTAGCTGACACAGTATAACTGTAGAAATTGTAGCTCTATTCCTATCATCCGTAACATCAGCTGACACAGTATAACTGTAGGAAATGTAGCTCTATTCCTATCATCCGTAACATTAGCTGACATAGTATAACTGTAGGAAATGTAGCTCTATTCCTATCATCCGTAACATTAGCTGACATAGTATAACTGTAGGAAATGTAGCTCTATTCCTATCATCCGTAACATTAGCTGACACAGTGGTCAGCTTTAAAAGCCTAATCCATATGTCTGTCCATACAACTATTTACTATCAATAACTGAACTTCTTATTGTATATAGTTTTACTGATCATGATATTACCTCATCCAACATGCAGACATGCACAGTATGCTAGTCCTAGATACATGACACATACAATGATCTTCAGGCAATTACCTCATCCAACATGAAGACATGGACAGTATGCTAGTCCTAGATTAATGACACATACAATGGTCTTCATGCAATTACCTTATCCAACATGTAGACATGGGCAGTATGCTAGTCCTAGATTCATGACACATACAATGATCTTCATCCAACATGTAGACATGGGCAGTATGCTAGTCCTAGATACATGACACATACAATGATCTTCATCCAACATATAGACATGGGCAGTATGCTAGTCCTAGATTCATGACACATACAATGATCTTCATCCAACATATAGACATGGGCAGTATGCTAGTCCTAGATTCATGACACATACAATGATCTTCATGCAATTACCTCATCCAACATGAAGACATGGACAGTATGCTAGTCCTAGATTAATGACACATACAATGGTCTTCATGCAATTACCTCATCCAACATGTAGACATAGGCAGTATGCTGGTCCCTGATTCATGACACATACAATGATCTTTGATAAAGAAGAATTGCTGTTAGGCAAAGATAAAGAAACCCACAGGGTCATTGTCAACAATGGCGACTGTCAAATACAGGCTAAAGATGGACCAACTTGTCTGTATTTGTTTGGGGAAGTTCATCTTACCAATACATTTGTCGTGTGCCCACACATTCCATCAAAACTGTTTGCACTCTTACATTCAGCTGAGGCTGAAAAACATGAAGTACTGACATACATTAAATGCCCGATATGTATGAAAACATGAAGTACTGATATACATCAAATGCCCGATATGTATGAAAACATGAAGTACTGATATACATTAAATGCCCGATATGTATGAAAACATGAAGTACTGATATACACCAAATGCCCGATGTGTATGAAAACATGAAGTACTGATATACGTCAAATGCCCGATGTGTATGAAAACATGAAGTACTGATATACACCAAATGCCCGATGTGTATGAAAACATGAAGTACTTATGTACATCAAATGCCCGATATGTCTGAAAACATGAAGTACTGATATACGTCAAATGCCCGATATGTGTGAAAACATGAAGTACTGATATACACCAAATGCCCGATGTGTATGAAAACATGAAGTACTTATGTACATCAAATGCCCGATGTGTATGAAAACATGAAGTACTGATATACAAAAAATGCCCGATGTGTATGAAAACCGCAATGGGAGAAACCGCCAAGCGTCTCTGTTTGCACTCGGTAGATTTTTACAATCAATTTTACCAACTGAATTGGAAGTAGATTGTGCGTGTGACACTTGGAACTCGAAGGATTTTGTGCAGTTTGCAAGTAGATACTGTGAGGAGATTGCTTAAAACTACATAGCAAACTGAAGGTGTCAAAGAATCACATTACCCTTACAATGAATGAATTATCATATAATCAACAGAACTTTATGGAAATCGCGGAGAGGTTTTATTGTTTGAACACTACCAAGAATACATACAATTCAACGCAGGGATCACAGTATTTCCTGTTGTGGGGCTTAGAGAATACATACAATTCAACGCAGGGATCACAGTATTTTTTGTTGTAGGGCTTGCTTTTTCCACAACAACAAAATTTGCTCTAAAGTTATGACTTGAAAGAAGAACTCCATGCTCTGCTACGAGAAATCTAACAAGAGGATGCTTATGTGGACATGAAGAAAATCGAGACTCATTTAAAGCAGTTAAAGGAGATAAGTGAGTTCCATGTTAATGATATGAAAGTCCAAGTCAATGAACCGACCGATCAATGGACATTTTAATGATCTGAAAGTCCAGATCAATGGACCGACCGATCAATGTCCATTTATATGATATGAAAGTCCAAGTCAATGGACCGACCCATCAAATCAGAGAAATTAGAAGGAAAATCGTCGCTGTTCTAGACGAAATAGAAGAAAGAGTTAGGATTGAGCAAAACTGAATTTACAAAGAAGTCAAGCAAAAAAGAAGTTAAGAATCAATATTGCTTGTCAATAATTCATGTCATGAAAAATTCTCTTCGAAAGAGTTGGTAAATACGGGAGCTATATATATATATATATATATATATATATATATATATATATATATATATATATATATATATATAATGACACAAAAATTTATAATGGAGCAAATACAAAACAGTTCCCCAAAGTTTCGGCCTAAACTAGCTCTTCGTGAGGGGAAGAAACAATTTACATCCACAAAACAAACACTAAACTCAAAAGCCAAGAAGAATTCTTGACTCCTACATGTTTCAATGTCGAGGATATAAACAACAAAGGATAAACATTAGTAGAAAGAAAGAAGACAAAATTTAAAAAAACGGTCTAAAACGTGTAAACTACATATTTATGTAATGCTGCCATCAGCGCAACAAAGTTGTCTCGCAAGATAATGTTTTTTTGTCTTATTGCCCAATTACAAGACAAGATACACACACACACACACACACACACACTCATATATATATATATATATATATATATATATATATATATATATATATATATATATATATAATGGTGAAAACAGCAAAGTCGCAACTATTATCATATCGATCGGGCCAAAGAAAAGTACGAAACAATAGACGCAATTACAGTATAACTGGAAATCGGCCATGAATGGTAATATCAAGGTAACTATTTTTTTGTCAGTTCCATAGAAAATGGACAAATAAGCTAAAAAGAGCATTCATTTCGACAACTCTTCCGTTGTATCAATTACGTAGAAATGAGTTCCCTAATGCTCCTTTATAACGACCCATTTCTATATTCAAGTAATTTTATACAATTCTAAATCTTGTAAGTGAAATTTAAAAGACAAATCCAGATTATTTTGATCAAGGATGACAATAATTTCTGTCATGAAAGCTACTGAATTACAGCTGATGGGAATTGGGAGATATATGTGACTGGGTGCTGTTATAAGGTCAATGACAAATAAAGTTCTATCATGAGTGCTTCCGAATGACAGCTGATGACAACTGGGAGATATATGTGACTGAGTGATAGCATTTATGTTCTTTGCGACAGCTCTCAAAATATTCTTCAGCTGTCTCCAGATGGATCTGCGCTTCAAGCCATAACCACAGAAGGACCTAGACAGCCTTGGACAATTTGCTTTGACAAAAGTCAGGCTATATTTATCGTCACAAGTGATTCAGATAAAGAAAACTACAGGATTTCTTACTAAAATAGCAATTAAAGTGTTGCATATTATTTAAGATATTAATCCTTTCGGTAGATTTATATTTGAAAAATGCAGCCATTAATTTGCAAATAATTGCTAAACGGATGACATCACTTTAAAGGTATTAGGGTATTTATACTCGCACTGCAAGTATTTATTGGATATGATTTTATAGTATGAATGGATTGTTTGCAAGAATGATTGGCATTGTTCTTGTTGTTGTTATTGTTGTTGTTGTTGTTGCTATTATTATTATTATTATTATTAGTAGTAGTAGTAGTAGCTGTATCAATAAAAATTTTTTTCTTAAAATCCACGATTCAAGCATAAAGTCTAAATATATGTACGTATTGAAAGAAAGAGACATGGCAATATTTCTCCCCATTATATTCCATAACGCACAATGGAACTAATAACGCTGTATCTTGTCTTGTAATTGGGCAATAAAACACACTGCGATTATGTAGCGATGTCTTGTAATTGGGTAATAACACATAATGAGATTATTTGACGATGTACGGTCAAGAACATTCTCTCTCTCAGCTTTAAGGAAATACTGACTCCTGATTAGCTGTGTAACAAGTTACAGAGGCTGATATATTATTATCTACCACTGATATTATTGTTATTATGACAATACTCTGCCACCTGTACAGTACTCAAGCTGTTCACCAATTTATGGGTATTATGACAATACTCTGCCACCTGTACAGTACTCAAGCTGTTCACCAATTTATGGGTATTATGACAATACTCTGCCACCTATACAGTACTCAAGCTGTTCACCAATTTATTGTTATTATGACAATACTCTGCCACCTGTACAGTACTCAAGCTGTTCGCCAATTTATGGGAATTATGACAATACTCTGCCACCTGTACAGTACTCAAGCTGTTCGCCAATTTATGGCAAATGTGATAATGGAACAATGCTTTTAAAATTTCCAGGTATCATTAAGACATCTGAAGCATATCAACGTAAAGTATAAATAATATCAAGATTAGGATCCTGTATGCAGTTTTCATTTCATATTTATGTTTTATTTCTGATGTTATACACTTGGAATATCTCTCTTTCTCTCTCTCTCTCTCTCTCTCTCTCTCTCTCTCTATCAATCTATCTATCTATCTATCTATCTATCTATCTATCTATCTATCTATCTATATATATATATATATATATATATATATATATATATATATATATATATATATATTATTTGTTTGTTTAAAAAGCCCATATAGCAGATAACAGAGACATGGATACTACAATTATATATCTTAACTGACATGTTAAAAGTTACATTTATTTGACCCCTGAAAATTAGGACTTTGAATCAATCAATCTTGCAAAAGGCATGTATAACACACACACACACACACACACACACACACACACACACACACACATATATATATATATATATATATATATATATATATATATATATATATATATAGTCTAGCTAGAAGCTGACGTGTTACTACTATTCAGCAATCCTTTTCCTTACTGACTTTTGTAAATTTGTTTCCCTATATTTTTAATTTTGTTTTATAGTTTAATTTAGAAACTGAAGTATACACACGTCCTATTTAGCAGACACAGTATACATTTTATAGTACACTTGCGGATGATCTTTTTGTTATGTACTCCATGGCATTGCAATATAGTATAGGTTGCACTATACTTTATACGCCAGCCAAGCTGGTTGTATTATGTTATGATGTTGTCCGTTCGCCCATCTATCTGTTACCAAAATTAGTTTTCGCACAATAACTTTAAGTGTCCAGAGTGTACAGTTGCCAAGCCTTGTGGATATTTTGCACTTGGGTTAAGGAAGAACACTGTTGATCTCGGGCTCAAAAGCTCAAAGGTCAAGGTCACTGTGACATGAAAGAAGGAAAATGGTTTCTTCATAATAACTCAAGTTCTCCACCACCTATAGTTATCAAACTTTGCGATTAGCTTGCACATGGGGTATTGATTTCAGGATCAAAAAGGTCAAATGTCAAGGTCACAGAAGAAAAATGGTTTCCGCTCAATAAAATTAGTTCTGCATCACCGATTTGTCCCAGACTTTGTGGTTGGTTTGCACTTTAGTTGAGGAATAATCCTATCGATTTCGGGGTTAAAAGGTAAAAGGTCAATGTCGCTCTGACTGAAAGAAAATACATGGTTTCTGTGCAAACGTTATAGTTATATACACATAGGACTATTAAACATGGGGCGGGGGTATCATGTGCCGTTAATGGTACTCTTGTTTGAAGAAAATATTGTTACAAGTTGAAGATAAATCAGTTGAATAAAATGTTCTTAAATGTACCTTGGCTTCGATCTTGCTCTGTATATAATAGGAAGTGTGTGTGTGTGTGTGTGTGTGTGTGTGTGTGTGTAAATATCAAAATGTAAATTCGTAATGCAAAATGGAATTTAGGCATACAAAATGGAATCATGTCTGTAAAAGTAAATATTGGCTTGTACGAAACCAGATACTGTTTTCCTAATGTGTCAGTTTTATTATTCTGCTTACAGTAGATAAATTTATTAGTAACATAATAGACTTAGTTCTCAATTAACAGATGAAAGCATTATTTGTTTTATGATTTCATTTCGCATTACGAATTTACATTTTTTACAATTAGGAAACACTTGAAATAAAATATTTATAAGTTAAACTTAAATAGCGAAAATATTTGTTTGTTCATGATTTTACTGATTGAGTAACTTAAGAATCAGCAACTATTAATTATCAATTTCATTTCAGATGCCAATTTTCTTGTTTGCAACACAAATTAATACGCAACATCATTAAAAGTGATGACAGTTTTATTTTTTTTTACCTTTTTTACCTTTAACAATCAAATAAACTAATGTTTGTATGAAGTTTGAAGCAAAATAGCATTAAATAGTTGGAAAAGTTAAGAAAAAGGTATAGTTTACGATAATTCCATTCCACATTTACATTTACGTAATGTTGTTTTCGTATATTAAATTACGTAATGTGCCGTTCTCATATAATTAAATAACGCAATGAGTTGTTTTCGTATAATTAAATGACGTAATGTGTCGTTTTCGTATAATTAAATAACGCAATGAGTTGTTTTCATATAATTAAATAATGTAATTAGTTGATTTTGTATAATGATATATCGTAATGAGTTGTTTTCGTATAATTAAATAACGTAACGAGTTGTTTTCGTTTAATTAAATAACGTAATGTGTCGTTTTCGTATAATTAAATAACGTAATGTGTCGTTTTCGCATAATTAAATAACGTAATGAGTTGTTTTCGTATAATTGAATAAAAGAAAAAAGAAAAGAAAAATAATAACCTTTATTCCCGTATGAGGCAATATGATCAAAACGTGTAAATTATAAATCTCGATTATAATTATAGCAATACAAAAAGAATATTTGCATGCTTCCATTTGGCATGCCGATATTCCATTTCGTAAAAAAAAAAAAAATCCATTGCGCATTTAAGACCGACAAAAAATAAATGACTCATACGTAGGATATCGGTGGGAGTAAAAAAACATGGTTGAGCAAAATAATGTCTTCTATAAGCTTGTCAAAGAAAAGTTTCCCTTTCAGATGTTTTATGTTCAAATCCTGTAAACGTAACATTTGAGAATTTAAAGTTTTAAATAATTCACAAATAATCCCCCGAAAAAGAAAAAACAAAACAAAACAAAACACAAAAAACAACAACAAAGACAAAAATAAACAAAGCAAAAATAAAATAAAACGTACAGTTCATTTAATTTCCTTTAGAGAAGAAACTTGCCTATTGCTTTGGTCTGACACTGTCGTTTCGAGTCGAACCAACATATTTTCCAACGAGTCTGTAATAAATGTAGCCGCTTTTTCAGCAGGGACTATTGACCTGAACTCTACATTTCACCGCGTAAGTGTGAACGGTAGTTCAAAATTTGTTGGAAGTCACTTTGTGAGTAGTTTGAAAGTAAAATAATCCTAGGGGGCTACCGAACTATTTTATTTCTGGACAAATTTAGCTCTGGCGGTCTTGGGGAGGATGATGATGATGGTATTAGATATGGATCGATCATTTCCTCTTCAAAATCACTAGGGTGAACTTCTGCCAGAACTTCTTTTGTAGCATTAGGTGACACAGAACTTATTCCTCGCTTTGTTTCTACATTTTTCAAGGAATGGTATGATCGTTTCACGACTATTTATGTTTGATTTGCCTAGGATATATTTCTCTCACTATATATAGAACCCCGAAGTACAAGGATACACTCATTCTGTTTCCCTTAGACTTTCAACCTGTGAAGATGGAAGATACACAAAGGATCACACTTTTAGTTAGAGATTTACAGAAGGTGATTCTAAAATAAATGACGTCAAATAATACCTATGGAGAGACTCAAGACTGTTCCTTTCCAGATAAAAGTGGAAATATGTGTTATGTCTGTCACAAAAAAGGACATCGGACTCTAGAACGTACACAACGTCAAAGAAAAGGAACCTCTAACCAAGGAGAAAACAGGTCCTGAGACAAAAAATAAAGATATCTGTTATGTCTGTCAAGAAAAAGACATTGGTCTTCAGAATGTCCAGAATGTCAATAGAAAGTGAAGGAAGAGACAAAAACACTCAACAGAAGAACCCATTCCTTCTAAGAAATTCAAAGCAATACACTCAACAGAAGAATCCATCCAGTCGAAGATGTTCAAAGCAAGACACTCCTAAGAAGAACAAAATGGAGCTTTGTGACATGTTTGAAATTTCAATGTTATTCATACTAACGAAAATATACCAAAACGTGTGTAAATGTGTCGATTTTAAAATAAGTAACTATCATTATTATTGTTCATAACGTATAGACACACTCATTTTTGAGGTAGTTTTTGTGACTTTTTTAGATTATTATTTTGTAATAATAGAGTAGCATCTATTTTCTGAATGATATGGGTGGCCTTGAAAAGGGCCGCTGCTTTTAATAAAGTCCAAACAAATCATGGATCTTCCATCATCAGCTGCAAAGGTCCGAATTATTTTCCTCGTCTGAGTCCACTGCCGTTGCCGTCATCACACTTGTTGTAACTACTGCAGGAGCTGCTGCTGATGATGATGATAGTTTGAATTGTTTGGGGGAAAGACTGATTTGTCTCCTGGACTTTGCCAAAGATGTTTCGTGTAACGCCCTAATCACTTTAAGGTCATCGTGGCTTTTTTGTTTTGTAAGAACGTGTATTAGTAAACATCACATACACCCATTATCAATCCTCATTTGTTTTGTTTGTAAGGTGAGTGTTGGATGATAAAAATATGTATTTGTTTGTAAGGACGAATGTTAGTGATCTTACCCCATAATTATCCTACATCCCATTTCACATTATTTTGTACGTAAGTGTATGGGTGTTGGATGGTAAATAAAGTGTGTTGGATTGTAATTATGTGTGGTAGTACTTATATAATATATATACAATTTCAAATGAGTTTTGGATAATAAGGGTGCGTGTTTGTTTGGCCATAAGTAGGTGTGAGTGACCCTCAGCTATTTCCGTTCACTACATTGTTTTGTTTATAAATATGCGTTTGATCGAGAGTGTGTGATTATCATCCTGTCCTAGCATAATAAATGCACTGTAAAAATTTATCAATGTGGCATTATATAGCGTACAGTCAACAAAAAATTACTTCACACAACGTAAGCATTTATCAATGTGACATTATGTTGTGGTCTTTCGACAAAGAACTTACCTAAGCGCACTGTGTTTAATGATGTGTCATTTTGTAGCGCACATTTGACAAAGAACTGACTTTTCACATTGTAAGCATTTATCGATGTGTCCTTATGTAGTGTACAGTTGACAAAGAACTGACTTTTCACATTGTAAGCATTTATCGATGTGTCCTTATTTAGTATACAGTTGACAAAGAACTGACTTTTCACATTGTAAGCATTTATCGATGTGTCCTTATGTAGTGTACAGTTGACAAAGAACTGACTTTTCACATTGTAAGCATTTATCTACGAGTCATTATGTAGTGCACAGTCCACTACGAAATTCTGTAATTAAGTGACTTTGTCCGTCTCTGATCCTACTGTACACCCATATTCAAATTTATATAGACAGCTTTACTGACCCTAATGCTGAAGTTTCATCGGGGGCTAAACCAGTGTGTTTTTGTATGTTTGTATGTCTTTTGTCTATGTATATATTTCTCTATTGTTTTATCCTCTATACAAAAAGCTTGAAATCCCTATTACCCTTATGTCCTTACCCTTATGTCCTTTTGGTGTGTGATAATATATCAGTATGATAGTTTGTTTGTTTGTGAGTGTGAGGAATCATACCCCTTTCACCCCAGTTTGGGTATGTATCTATGTATGTATGTATGTATGTATGTATGTATGTATGTATGTATGTATGTATGTATGTATGTATGTATGTATGTATGTATGTATGTATGTATGTATGTATGTATGTATGTACCGGTATGTAAGAGTTTGAGATGTATTTCGTCTGTTATTTAGGTTGCTTTTCCTTACCTAATACTTTACATTCTCTTTCATTTAACTGTCTGTTTGACAGTACATGCAGGTGTTGGTCAGTTAATCTGTTTGCGAATCTGTAGGTGTAGGTGTTTTTCCCATTACATTTTCCATTGGCCCTATACAGTCCTACATTTAGGATGGTATGGCAGTTATATGAATGTAACATTACACTGTAAGGGTGATGTCCTCTATGGGAATTTTAACACGATTCAGAGACAGATAAATATATTTAGTAACAGACAGACACATAATTTGTTGAACTAGGTAAAAACAGTGAAAATTCCTTATTACCTTGTGTCACCAAATTCCTTGGTATGATTCTATATTTAGAGAGTACATTTAGAACTTGGAAAATACCTTGCATATTCAGATTCAATTTTTATAGACCAAAAGGATGGCTGGCCTGTAACACTGTATCAACTTTGTCAAATGTTCTTTTACACAAAATGAGAATTAGACAAAACAAGTTACAAGTATGTTCTTTTGGTAGAGAAACAGAAGAATAACTTTTTCATTTATCACATGCATACACTATAGTCAAAATAATATTTTGGATCCAATTGTTCAGGTTTCTGAAAGATTAATGCCTACACATTGTAAATTTTAATTTCACTGCAGTATTTACAATATTAGGACTAAATCAATGCAGACACCTTGTAAATTTTAACTTCACTGTAGTCCATACAATATTAGGAATAAATACACAAATCTAATGAAGTTTGAAATTTGATTATACTTTTAGGAAAGAACTACATATTTAAATTACATATGCACAATAAAGCACCAAACTTGGAAACATTTAAGAAAGAACATCAGTACAAATCAGAAAAGTATACAGCCTACAAAAACTGTGATTGGGAGAAATTAAGTCATAGATGGAAAGTTTATGTAGGTATAATTGATGTATATTTTTTGTCAAATTGTATCATCATCATCATCATCATCATCCTTTTAGATATTTTAGGGATGGTATGGAATTATTATTATTATTATTATTAAAAAAATTGGTCTATTGCCTATTATTTATAATCTGGCCCGATTCAAACTGTATGAAGTTTAGTAATTTCCCAATCTCTCCCTCACACAACCATACAACATTACAGACATATTGGTGCAGACTTACACTATTACATGCATGTATTTCTACTTGCTAATGTCATTCAATTGATCAGCAATAGATTGGTCTAAACCTGACGAATGATAGCATCTCGATCACTCTTTTCACTGTTATTAATAAGCATCACGTTCTCCCTTGGAATTGTATCTTATTGTCTTTTTAGCAAATACTGCTTAAAGTGATCAGCCCTTATAAACACAGCTATTGGTGTGACAGTTGAGGATCTAACAAAGTGATCAGCCCTTATAAACACAGCTATTGGTCTGACAGTTGAGGATTTCAGTTATCAGCCCTTATAGACACAGCTGTTGGTCTGACAGTTGAGAATTTCACAAAGTGATCAGTCCTTATAAACACAGCTATTGGTCTGACATTGAGGATTTCACAGTTATCAGCCCTTATAAACACAGCTATTGGTCTGGCAGTTGAGAGTTTCACAGTTATCAGCCCTTATAAACACAGCTGTTGGTCTGACAGTTGAGGATTTCATAAAGTTATCAGCTCTTATAAACACAGCTATTGGTCTGACAGTTGAGGATTTCAGTTATCAGCCCTTATAAACACAGCTGTTGGTCTGACAGTTGAGGACAAAACAAAGTGATCAACCCTTATAAACACAGCTATTGGTCTGACAATGAGGATTTCACACAGCAGAGTATATAACTGTGTACTGGAATATACAAACAAGGCATCATTTTACATTCCATACTATTTTACCTATGACGCTGTGCAAATTGTTGGAAAGGTCCATTGACTGGCCCTCATCTTCAGCTGAGTCAACACCAAAAATCTGTCAGTACTTTATATTTTTAGGCCACACGAATAATATTAATCAGACTTGCAGGTTTGCTAATTCCTTTATTATGAAATGAAAAATCGAAATACAGTTATTTGGTAAGCAAGTGGTTATACAGTATTACTACCAGTTGCATTTTCTACCATCTTCTTGTAATTTATCCATTAGAGATCCCATTCTATATGGTTATACAATAGTACTATCAGTTGTATCACTCATGAACGCACACACAGAGTAGCCAAAATTACAACAATTACAAAGGCTTTGAAAAAGATGGATTTAACTCCATACACGACAGTGATAGTGATTGTCGGTGGCAATGATTACAGCTGTGGTTACTCCCTTGAGACAATGGAGGAAGACTGTACAAGTTTATTTTATTCAGCCCAGGCTTACTGCAGCCATGACACAAATCTGGTTATATCTGGACTACCGCCACGTTCAGATGCTAATATGGATCTAGTCAACTCACTTTTTCAGACCATATGTGAAAACTTTGGGCTGCTCTTCATCAATCATAATGAGGACTTTCTCAATCTTGATAGTGGTGTGTGATATGAGTACTAACACAGAGACCACATTCAGCTAAATCGGCATTTGATGGTTACATTAACATCTTAAAAATGCCAACTCAAAGTTACTGCTTCTACTGTGGGGAAAGACACAGCACTGATATTTGCAAGCATGGGAAAAGAATGCAGTGCAACTCGTGTGGTTGGTATGGCCATAAGGAAAAGTTGTACTTAATGTATATGAACTGACATCACGACAAGGAAGAAATTGCCTCAAATTCTGTTATTACTAGCTGTAATTCTGCATCTATGTGTTTTGCACTTGAAATCCTTTTTCTGTTCTGGAGACTGTGTTCCACCTGTAATGACTATCCATGTCATTGTCATTCCTATGCTAACTCACACGCAATGAATGAACATGGTAATGTAGACATGCCACACTGAATGAACATGGTAATGTAGACAGCCCTAAAAGACCTAGTAAATATAATGACTCACTCAATGAATGAAAATTGGTAATGTAGACAGCCCTAAAAGATCTAGTAAATCTAATGACTCACACAGTGAATGAACATGGTAATGTAGACAGCCCTAAAAGACCTAGTAAATCTAATGACTCTTGTTACATACTAGAAGATGCTGTGCACAACTTTTCTGGTGTAGTAATTAATTATAGAGATAGTAATAGTAATAGTGTATCCACTGAGGCCACATACATAGATGATATATTCCTAGCTAAAGATGAGCATGCCTGTATAATGTCAAGTAATGATGTACAAACAGACTTGCTTGTTATGATTGTTGTTATTGTGGGTTTAACGCCATTTTTCAGCACATGATAGGCTATAAAAGGTGGTCAGTTTTATCTGGTGGAGGAAGAACCCAGGGAAAACCCTGGGAAGAACCACCAACCCATGGGAAGCTACTGGCAAGCTTTCTCACATATCCACATTGGCCGAGCCCGAGACTCGAACCCAAGCAGACAGAGGTGAGATGGCAGTGATCGGTAAATGCGAGCGCCTTTGACCACTTGGCCAACCGGGGCCCCTGCTTGTTTTTGTTTCAGATAGTAATTGAGCTGAGTCTACTGACTCTAGTAGTAATAATGAAACTCATTTGTCTGAGACCAATGGTCCAGCCCATATGCAATCTGTTACAGCTACAGTTATTGTAAATTTTAAAAATGAATCCTCAAAGTCCGTATCTACTTATACTTCACTAGGACTGGATAAAAAAGGGCTTCACATGGCAAGTCTCAATATTAGACACATCTTGCCAAAACTTGATGAGGTAAGACTGATATTTAATCAAAACAGAAAAATCCATTTGTTAGGCTTATGTGAAACTTTTCTCTGCATAGATGTACAAAATAATGAGCTTGGTATAGAGTGATATGATTTTGAAAAAAAAAGACAAAAAAGAAACTGCTGATAAAGATGGAGGTGGGGATTAATACATATATAGACAGTCAGGTTTCCTACGAATGAAGAAAATACCTTGAGATAAGTCAGATTGTGACTATATGGATACAGATCAATCTTGCCTCATCAAAGCCAATACTGGTATGTTATGTCTTACAGGCCACCTGATGGACCTGTCTCTTGAACTGAGAAGTCTGAAACTGAACTAGGGGGTAGCTCTAGATCATGATCTAGAAGTTATTATTGATGGGGGATTTCAACATAGACTACTCAGGTTGTAAGAATGCAAGATGGCTAAGCATGATTGAATCATATGGGTTATGTCAACTTGTTACCTCACCTACAAGAGTCACTAAAACATCAAGTACACTAATTGATCATATTTACAGTAATAAATCAGAGAATATCATTGAAGTACAGGACCCTTATTTATCAGTGAGTGACCATTATCCAATTTGTATTATACGCAAAGTAAATAGTAAGGATATATACCGGTAAGATGCTAATCATAACGTTATCTCCTACAGATGCTTCAAAAAATTAAACGCTGAAAACTTTTTATCTGATTTAGCAAACTCCAACCTCTTCTGTGTAGAACATACAGAAGAATTCACTGAAGCATTTGAAACCTGGTATACTATCATGAACTCTGTTTTAGATCAATATGCTCATATAAAAATGAAAAGAGTGAAACACCCTCTGAAACCTACATGGCTCACGTCAGAAATCAATGAAGACAGAATAGAGACTATTTTCATAAAGTCAAGGATTGGCATAACCATAAACTGTGGCATAACAGCTGTACTGCTATGATTCAATCTGCTAAAAGAAAGTTTTATAAAACATCGGTTGAAAATGCGGAAAGTCCAACATAAATGTGGAAACTTCTGAGGGATTTTACTAGAAACAGAAACAGTAAGATCCCATGGCAACTAATAATTGATGGGACAATAATTGACGATATGCATGATATTGTTAACAGATTCAAGGAGTACTTCATTAATGTACCGGTAATAAATATAACTTCCAATATATCAAATACTAATGCAAAAAAAAAAATAGTTAGAAGACTTTATCAAGTCTAATATCCCTGAAAATGTACAGTTCATTATTCCATTTGTCATGTGTAGATGTAGTAAGTGACCTGAAAAAGTTAAATTCTAAGAAATCAACTGGAGTGAATCAGATAGGTCCATTCATCATAAATAAATGTGCTGATATTATTGCTCAATCTCTTACCTACATAATTAATCAAAGCGTTATTATGGGAATCTTCCCATCTCAACTGAAGGATGCCAAGGTTATGCCTGTTTATAAAAAGGGTTCAAAATCAAATCCAGATAATTATAGACCAATATTTATTCTGTCAACAATATCCAAACTGTTTGAAAGACATGTTTCCAAACATCTCTATGGTTACCTTTCAAAGTACAATTTAATTAACCCATCCCAATCAGGATTTATACAGAACCACTCCTGTCAGTCTGTGTTAACAAAACTCACTGATGACTGGTTGATTGCTATGGACAATGGAGAATTGGTTGGAACTATATATCTTGATTCTAAGAAAGTTTTCGATTTAGTTGACCATAATATACTTGCATGGAAACTTGAAAAGTACAAATGTTCTCACTTATCACTCTCATGGTTCAAATCATACCTATCTGACAAGTTGTTATTGGTAACATTAAATCGGAGCTGATGTCCATCAACAAAGGAGTTCCAGATGGGTATATTTTAGGGCCTGTATTATTCATATTGTTTATAAATGACTTATTGCTGCATGTACAACTTTCAAAAACTGATCTATATGCTTATGATATTTCTTTGCGTAAGTCTGATTGTAATGTTAAAATGTTAAATAATTGGATGAATATTTATATCAAGTTGAATATTGGTGCTCACTGAATAACATATTTATAAATCCCCTAAAAACCAAGGCAATGTTGTTTGGAACTAGTCAAAGATTATCAGTGAACAAAAATCCAAATCTTGAACTGTATATTGAAGATAATCTAATTGAAAATGTTGACACAGAAAAACTTTTGGGAGTTCATGTTGATAAGAATCTAGACTGGTGCAAGCAAGTGAAACATGTTTGCTCTGTTGTAAGCTCAATAGTTTATCTTTTACAGAGGATACAAAATTATCTACCACTCAGCTATTGGAAATTATTCTACAACATATTCATTCTTCCTCTTTAGGACTACTGCTGTACAATTTGGGGAAATACAACTGACAACAATATTGAAACAATCCACAAATTTCAAAATAGGGCAGTAAGAATTATCCTAGATTTACCATTGATACACCTTCCAAAATTCTATTCTTGGAATTGAAATAACTGAAATTTAAATACAGATTAGCCTACCACAAGTCACTATTAATGTTCAAAGTTGAGAATGAATGTTGCCCTCAATATGTGCATGCCATGTTTCATTTTAAGTCAGAAGAATAACACCAAGGACCTAAACTGAGATCAATTACAAATGATCAGTGCAGAATACCGTTTCCAAAAACAAATACTTTTAAAAAATCATTTGCTTACTGGTGCTATTTTATGGAATGAACTCCCCATAACCATTAGATCAGAAACAAATCTAAATGTGTTCAAAGCAAAATTGTATAACCATTATCTTGAAGGGCAGTTGTCATTTTAAATATTGAAGTACATGCTCTCCAGTTTGCTGTTAATGCACATCATATATACTTTGTGCTTTTTATACTTAATGTATCCCGAGGACTTCAGGGGAGAATAGTATATTATACTGAGATACTCTCATGAAATAAAGTGTTTATTAATATTATTATTAGTATTTTCTACAATCTTGTCATTTATCCATTGGAGATCCCATTCTATATGGATATACAGTACTACTATCAGCTGTATTTTCTACCATTTTCTGGTCATTTATCCATGAGAGATCCCATTCTATATGGTTGCCTTTCCCATCACTTATTCCTACTTTCGGTGAGAGATAATGGAAGAGACTTGGCAACAGGCAGTGCTAAAAAAAATTGTTATTGTTTAAATTTCACCTTAGAAGACTACTATGTTCTTAATTGCTAAAATTGTATGATACATTTTTACTTTTTCATTCCCGAAACTCAAGGATGCATCAATTATATGATGTTAAATACTTTCATTCCTGAAACTCAAGGATGCATCAATTATATGATGTTAAATACTTTAATTCCTAAAACTCAAGGATGCATCAATTATTGGATGTTAAATACTTTCATTCCCGAAACTCAAGGATGCATCAATCATTGGATGTTAAATACTTTAATTCCCAAAACTCAAGGATGCATCAATTATTGGATGTTAAATACTTTCATTCCTGAAACTCAAGGATGCATCAATTATTCGATGCTAAATACTTTCATTCCTAAACCTCAACGATACATCAATTATCAGATGTTAAATACTTTCATTCCTGAAACTCAAGGATGCATCAATTATTGATGCTAAATACAGATTACATATAGTTGCCTCATTATTTAACTTTTCTATGTCAACTGAAGAGAATTGCAAAACATAGGAAAGTAAAAAAATAAACAACGAAAAATGTCATAAAATGAAAACTTTTAATTTTATTCGAGGTCTATGCATGAGAGGTCTGTACAGTAGGATACAGGATTTAGTCACAACTCTGTCTTTTCTAAACACTTTAAGATAAAGTTGACTATATCTGTTTAAGAATTACTGATAAAAAAAGAATATCAAGGCATGGGGTGAAGTTAATAAAAAAAAATATATAAACCATATCATCTTGGAACAAGAGGCCCAAATGGGACTGATACTGCTCACCTATGTAACTCACAAATGTAAGCTTGTGACAGTAATTCATATATGGAATGGAAAGAAAAGTCTGGAGCACTTAGTTGCCACCTTTGTCTATTAGACCTAACAAAATACGAGTGTTTCAGGTTTCAGGTTTAAAAAAAAATTGGATTGGTTGGTCAGAATAGGATTTATTTTTTATACTCGTTTTTCTCATTCCATTTACTAAAAGTGAACCATGGCTGCATGATCAAATTTCATTCCTATGAGAAAAGACCCCAGTATTACTCAACAATACTGTTTACCAATAGTTATATATATATATATATATATATATATATATATATATATATATATATATATATATATATATATATATATATATATATATATACATTCTTTGTATAATTACTTAACAAATTTGCACAGATTAACAAATGCACAAACACCTGGTTTTATTGGGCAAAGCCCAATTTATGTTCCAAGTTTCTTGTTTGAGATATTAATGATATAAACATATTCCAAGTCTGATCAAAATTGGATAAGAAATATTGTTTCTAGAGTGGAAACAAGGCAACCAATCAGATGCAAGACCACCACATTAATATGCATGGATCTTGCCCATTATCAAACTCTTTAAAAAGTTTGATGATATAAACCAGTATTCCAAGTGTGATTGAAATCAGATCAGAAATATGGACTCCAGAGTGATAGGAAGGAATTGTTGACAGACGGACACATGATGGATGACACATGACAGACACAGGGCCATATCATAAGCTCACTTGGTCTTGTGGCCAGGTCAACTAAAAACAATGAAAAGAATTACACTCATTAAACCATAAAAAATAATGAACACTTCGTGAAGAATCATCACTGGAAAGTATTTTCTCTGCCATTTCCTGCAAGCAAGATATTTTTGCAGAGCACATTTTGTGTACATAAACTCAGAAGATCAGCACAATATCTGCTGGAGTAACATAATAAGATACCTCAAGTCTATGATACAAATATACCTCAAGTCTATGATACAAATATACCTCAAGTCTTTGATACAAATATACGTCAAGTCTATGATACAAATACACCTTAAGTCTATTATACAAATACACCTCAAGTCTATTATACAAATACACCTTAAGTCTATTATACAAATACACCTCAAGTCTATTAAACAACTATACCTATATTCCAGAGATTCTAAAATCCCCATATTGCAGGACATGTCCAGTAGATCAAAGGTTTTGACTGGCACATACTTTGAGCAACCAGACATCGGTCATTTGAGTTCTCAAATATTATATCAACTTGTCATTGATTTGTTTTCCTGTTTAACTGCCAAATAAACACCCTAATGAAGTAAAATTCAAAGTTCACTAGGTCTAGTTTACAGATTGTTTATTTGTCAGACAATCAATAAAGATGTTGCTGACTAAGCTTAATTCAAAAAGGTGCCTAGGTCTAAACTATAGTTTATTTGTCAGACAATCAACATAGGTATCGTCAACTAAGCTTGTTTGGTCAGTATGTTTTCCCAATTGTTTAAATACACTATAACCATAAAACACAAGACAAAAGAGATGTCAAAGCTAGCTCATGGACTGAAAAAAAATCCTTTAGCTGAATGATTGCCCCAGGGTCAGTACGAATAGACATTAGATCAGTCCCTTACACCATCTGGTTTGTGTCGAGGTATGTCAGCAAATGACATCTTTAGAGTAAAATATGCAAATCCAGGGTCCAAATTAAGAAAATAATATACTAGCTACAACGACTAACTTTTATTACCATACTCCAAGACTTATTTGTGGACCTGATCAAAATAAAACTTCACCATCTGACTTTACCAGAAATGCACGTTAATTACGTGCTACATATTTTTGGGGTAGTAAGTCTGCTCTTTGTCAATTATTAATTAATTTCTGAAAACAGTAGAATGAAATAAAATACTGTTGTAGGGTGAAATCCTATAGTATAATTTGCTCAAAGAAAAAACGAGTTTTATAAATAATTAGTTCGAGAAGAAACCAGTTAATTATGCAGGGATAATACTAACATTAAAGCAACAGCAAATCGGGATCCGAAAATGACACATTTTCTGGTACATTTAATAATTAGCTATATCAATGTTTTCTCTTTTGTCACAACTTTTTTATATCTCCTTTGAATGTTTTTATATTAAATTTGACAAATATATGCCCAACATATAATTTTCAGGAAAAAATGTCCAGCAATAGCTATTCAGGATCTCTGCATGGTCTATGATACAAATATACGTAGACTCCATTATACAAATATATCCGTAGTTTATTATACAAATAAACATATAGTCTATAGCAGCCTAACGGGGTGGGGGGGAGGGGGCGTGGACAGTGTGGTTGCCCTGGGCGCCAGAGGACTTGAGGCGCCAAAACAGCTGATAAAAATTTGGGCCTCGTATTCTGTCCCTTTGGGCCATCATCGTAGCCTTTGGCACCATTTACAAATATGCCTATAGTCTATTATACAAATATGCCTATAGTCTATTATACAAATATGGCTATAGTCTATTATACAAATATGGCTATAGTCTATTATACAAATATACCTATAGTCCATTATACAAATATGGCTATAGTCTATTATACAAATATGGCTACAGTCTATTATACAAATATGGCTAGTCTATTATACAAATACACCTACAGTCTATTATACAAATATGGCTATAGTCTATTATACAAATACACCTATGGTCTATTATACAAATATACCTATAGTCTATTATACAAATCTGACAGCACGAATGAGTAAATACATTTTAGCAACTTTGATCAAGGAGTTTTACTTTGGTGTATTTGGAACTAAACAATATTTTACATCAGGACATTCCTTTTGGGTTTTTATTGTGGTGAATAGTTTTACATAATGACATTCCATTTGTTTTTTTAAATTTTGGCTAATAGTTTTACATAAGGACATTCCATTGGGTTTTTTATTTTGGCTAATAGTTTTACATAAGGACATTCCATTTGGTTTTTTATTTTGGCTAATAGTTTTAACTCTTGTCTACTAAAGAGTAAAGGTAAGCCCCAAGCTAGAAATGCTGAATATATGTATCATTGTATTGATAAAATATACGTATCATTGTATTGATATTGATATAATCATTTTGGTTTATTCCCCATGTTACTGTGAAGATATATTCATCTAAAGTAGCTATTTTTAAGATGGTCACCAAAGCAGTCATATTGGACATTGGACAATTTTTATTTAGAACGAACCAGACATGATACGAATTCTTTGGGTGAAAACCCCATGTAGTTATTGCCTTCTATTTAGGAGATGTTATAACAAGATCTGGTGGCCATGTTGCAGTTCAGATCAGCACCATTTTCATTTTGTAACTAGACATCAGTCTTTTTAGGTAAAAATCCCACGTCAAATATGACCATCTGTTCAGGGGGAGTAGCAATAACAATATTTTCATGCCAGCCATATTTGATGTCAGATTGGCATCATTTTCATTTAGAACCAACTGAACATTGTAAAAAGTCTTTTAGACAAAACCCCATGTCAATATGACTATCCATTCAGGAGTAGTAGCGATAAGAATGGCTGACATGATGGCCATATTGGATGTTTGAGGGTCATTTTCATATAGGACCAAGTAGACCTTGGGGTAAATGTGTTTGTAATGTTTTATGGCGATTCTCCCAGTAGTTTAGGAGGAGTAGCAATAACAATCTTGTGCTAACAAACAACTGACAACAGACACTGGACACTGAACTCTGGACACAAGGCCATCTCATAAGCTCTTCTGATCTATAAAAAGATCAAATTAAGTAACTTAACAGGTCAAATAAATTCAACTTCCTTTTTTGAAGGTCAATGACAACCTGTTGAAGTTCATGGTCAGCATAAACCTCCAGTGTTTGGTACAAGTGTCTCTAGAAGCCTCTTCATAGTTGTTCTGGTTGTATAACTCTCTACAAACAATAAATGTGTCATCTGTCACATGAACATCATACTTATCTGTGTACCATGTGCAACTAAAGGTGATTACTCTAGGAGTAATCATACTTGCAAACAAATCAGTTATCCGTGTATCATGTACAACTAAAGGTAATTACTATTTGAGTAATAGTGCTTGTATCATGTACAACTAGAGGTGATTACTATACAAGTAATTATGCTTGTATCATGTATAACTAAAGGTGAAGACCATACAAGTAATTATGCTTGTATCATGTATAACTTAAGGTGATTACTATATGAGTAATCATGCTTGTATCATGTACAGCTAAAGTTGATTACTCATGCTTGCAAGCATATCAGTTATCTGTGTATCCTGTATAACTAATGGTGCTTGTATCATGTACAACTAAAGGTGATTAATATGAGTAATCATACTTGTATCATGTACAACTAAAGTTGATTACTCATGCTTGCAAACATATCAGTTATCTGTGTACCACGTACAACTAAAAGTGATTACTATATGAGTAATCTTGCTTGAATCATGTGCAACTAAAGGTGATTACTAGGAGTAATCATGATTGCAAACAAATCACAGTTATCTGTGTATCATGTACAACTAAAGGTGATTACTATACACATAATAGTGCTTGTATCATGTACAATTAAAGGTGATAACTATATGAGTAATAGTGTTTGTATCATGTACAACTAAAGGTGATTACTATAGAAGTAATCATGCTTGCAAACAAGTGACATTGCAGGATCCATGCAGTGTCACTACAGTGGTGGGCATAAACATGTTCTGTGAGTTTAAAACATTAGTAAGTAAAAATGCTCAAAAATTTGACAACAAAATTGTTCAATCTACATTACTTAATGCTTTAAAAGAAGTTTTTTGTTTTCCTCAGTGAAAGCTACCACCATTATTCACTATTTCCAACAAATAACAATAACAATCTCCATAGACATCAATATAATTGTTTTGTGTCTCTGCCCCCCACTTACACATCTAATCACATGACCACATAATGTATATCTGAATTATTCATATCTGACTCCCACATCATGATGCTGGGTCCTTATTATAGCCATATACAGTAGTGTTTCTTGGCATGAGATTATGCACAATGCTGGGTCCTTATTATAGCCATATACAGTAGTGTCTCTTGGCACAAGATTATGCACAATGCTGGGCCCTAATTATAGCCATATACAGTAGTGTCTCTTGGCATGAGATTATGCACAATGCTGGGTTCTTATTATAGCCATATACAGTAATGTCTCTTGGCATGAGATTATGCACAATGCTGGGTCCTTATTATAGCCATATACAGTAGTGTCTCTTGGCCTGAGATTATGCACAATGCTGGGCCCTAATTATAGCCATATACAGTAGTGTCTCTTGGCATGAGATTATGCACAATGCTGGGCGATAATTATGGCCACATACAGTAGTGTCTCTTGGCATGAGATTATGCACAATGCTGGGCCCTAATTATGGCCACATAAGTAGTATGTCTCTTGGCACGGGATTATGCAGAACTCTGCACCCTAGTTGTGGCCACATACAGTAGTGTCTCTTGGCATGGGATTATGCACAATGCTGCACCCTTATTATGGCCACATACAGTAGTGTCTCTTGGCATGATATTATGCACAATGCTGCACCCTTATTATGGCCACATTCAGTAGTGTCTCTTGGCACGGGATTATGCACAATGCTGCACCCTTATTATGCCATATACATTAGTGTCCCTTGGCACAGGATTATGCGCAATGCTTCACCCTAGTTATGGCCACATACAGTAGTGTCTCTTGGCATGGGGTCATACATTCTGAGAACATTTCTGCTGGTGCCTGGGATCAAGTCGAGGCATTCATCTTCCACAAGTGTAGTAACCTCTGATGGATCAAACCTGAAAAATGCATACAGTTCTTGTCATAGTTACCACTTTAAAAAATTTAATGGACTGCCAGAATTTAGTCAGGAAAAAAGTAGGCTGAATGTTTCACATCATCTAAAGACAAAAGCTACAGTGCAATTTACATGTATGTAATTTAAAAACAAAAACCAATAACTTTATATATGTATGGAAAGATAGGTTGTTTTCTATCCAGTTTTCCATGCCAAAAAATTCATAAAATCTGTAAACAGTCGCTTTAAACTGTAATATTGAGAATGTCCGTAATTTAGTCCATGCAAATAATAGCTCTCGTCATAGATACTTTCAATTCAATCACAAATAGCATAGTACCATTTGGCAAAATGTTCACTTACACAGACATCAAAAGTAATATAGATGTCACAGTACCATTTGGCACAACATCCACTTACAGACATGAAAGTAATGTAGATGTCACAGTACCATTTGGCACAACATCCACTTACAGACATCAAAGTAACGTAGATGTCACAGTACCATTTGGCAAAATGTTCACTTACACAGACATCAAAGTAATGTAGATGTCACAGTACCATTTGGCACAACATCCACTTACAGACATGAAAGTAATGTAGATGTCACAGTACCATTTGGCACAACATCCACTTACAGACATCAAAGTAACGTAGATGTCACAGTACCATTTGGCAAAATGTTCACTTACACAGACATCAAAGTAACGTAGATGTCACAGTACCATTTGGCACAACATCCACTTACAGACATGAAAGTAACGTAGATGTCACAGTACCATTTGGCACAACATCCACTTACAGACATGAAAGTAATGTAGATGTCACAGTACCATTTGGCACAACATCCACTTACAGACATCAAAGTAACGTAGATGTCACAGTACCATTTGGCAAAATGTTCACTTACACAGACATCAAAGTAATGTAGATGTCACAGTACCATTTGGCACAACATCCACTTACAGACATGAAAGTAATGTAGATGTCACAGTACCATTTGGCACAACATCCACTTACAGACATCAAAGTAACGTAGATGTCACAGTACCATTTGGCAAAATGTTCACTTACACAGACATCAAAGTAATGTAGATGTCACAGTACCATTTGGCACAACATCCACTTACAGACATGAAAGTAACGTAGATGTCACAGTACCATTTGGCACAACATCCACTTACAGACATGAAAGTAATGTAGATGTCACAGTACCATTTGGCACAGCATTCACTTACACACACATGAAAGTAATGTACATGTCATAGTACCATTTGACATAACATCCACTTCCATGGACATCAAGGTAATGTAAATGTCATAGTACCATTTGGCAACACATCCACTTCAACAGACATGAAAGTAATGTACATGTCATAGTACCATTTGGCATAACATCCACTTCAACAGACATGAAAGTAATGTTGATGTCAAAGTACCATTTGACAAAATGTCCAAAGAAATTTCAACAGATATGAAAGTAATGTACATGTCATAGTACCATTTGACATAATATCCACTTCCACATACATCAAGGTCATGCAGATGTCATAGTACCATTTGACAAAATGTCCACAGACACTTGAACAGACATGAAAGTAATGTAGATGATAAAACCACACTTCATTGGAAAAGCCCCTATGGGCAAGAATGTGCTTTTGCTTGAAGTCTATAGAAAATAAGTTGATGTCCCCATAAAAATAAAGAACCTTACATTAATTACTGTATGAAAACATGATGGGGGGGGGGGGAGAAAAATAGCACAAACAATTCAAATAAAAATATTCTCGAAACAATATCATCAGTTGCTTGCATTGAGATTTTTTTTTTTAATTTTAAAAATTCATTCTCTAAAGATAAATGATGAATGCTTTTATCAAATTAGGTGTTATGTAAACAACTGTTTATTAACACTGTATAAAACTGTGATGTAATTAATATGTTCACATGATATGATAACACAGCATTTACATTTCTCCTACTTGACCACAAGTATTGTCACAAGTTTTATACTAAATATTGATATCCCACTATTAAATGCTCCCATTAAGTATTCAGACACAAGTTTCATACTAAATATTGATATCCCACTATTATATACTCCCATTAAGAATTCAGAAAGCTTTAAAGTTGAAACCTTATACAAATAAATCAGATGGTTTAACTGAAAGCAACCTTTCAACCCTTTTTTCCATGATAAGTTGTATTCATGCTCTGTCATCATATCATGCATACTATACGTTTACTTTGTACCTGATGCTCATAATTCATGATATTCATTTGCAGCTAACATGCTTCATAGACGGAGATCACCTGTCTCTTTTGCTTCTCTAACTCTGGGCTGTATACCTGTCTACCAATTACAGCTTCAATGTCATGAAGCACAGCTTCAAACTTGTTCCAGTAATCGTCTAAGTCTTGTCGGCTAAGCTTTCCATCCGGGGAATGACCACTGATATGGTTTCTATATGAACGAATTCGCTCCACACTGGCTCCTAGAGAGCTGTCCCTTGGTTGATCTTGTGGATCATTTCCCCAGCCTGTTATTGGAGCAGGAACTGTGCTGACATTTCTGATCAGAGTATATAGCAAGGAAAGGTCAAACTGGTCCACTGTTCCTGTTTTGTGTCCCTGGGGATCTGGGAAAACCAGCTGACTTTGATCTGGGTTAAGAAGAGGTCTGCCTTGTCTTCTGGTCAAGTTGACTCGATTGGCCAGGATTGCTTGGTAGATGTCTGTGTATGGCACAGGAAAGTAGGCAAGGAGAATTTCCCTCAGGGCCTTGCCACAAACAGTTACAAGAGCAACACAGAGGCGAGCATGATTCATGTGCTCAGGTGCTATGGGTGCATCAGGATCATGTCCCTGAATAAAAAGGAAGGTCAATATTATTACAACAACCATGTCATCAATGACTAAACATAAGTAAAAATGACAACTGAGATAATCATCGCACTAATGAAAACAGTGTAAAGAAAATATTTTGTTATATTTTGTTGAGATAGATGAACAGAACAGAGTTTCCCTTTGACTGCATTGGGAGAGTCTAAGAAATTCATGATATTATGCTGACAGGAAAAGAAACAAACAACTGTTTCCTTCCAATGGGAACGGACTTTTCCAAAAGACCAACCACTGAAGAGTTTTATTTCTATAAATAAATTTTAGTTAGTGGTACTATAATATTGCAAGGTGCCGAAGGAGATGTCTCGGTCCTCTCCTTTTTCTGGAGATTTACACAAAGATAAATTAAACCTGATTCACCTACTGTTTCCTACAGGGAGAATCAATTTTGGTAATGGTGAGAAAGAAACAGAAAATGTGAATTTTGTTGAGTGCACTTTGATTAAAACTTTTCCCAAGCTAAGCTCACAGTGAAAAAGGAATAGTGGTACTCCTGTGTGTAAACAGAATGATTATCATCTTTCCTGGAGGAAAAGGGCAAGTACAGAAGGGATTCAATATGAGAAAGAAATTTTTAAAAAAGTTACATATATATATATATATATATATATAT
This sequence comes from Margaritifera margaritifera, assembly GCA_029931535.1. Lineage (NCBI taxonomy): Eukaryota > Metazoa > Mollusca > Bivalvia > Unionida > Margaritiferidae > Margaritifera > Margaritifera margaritifera. The sequence continues at coordinate 2,507,501 of JAQPZY010001472.1, forward strand.
ATATATATATATATATATATATATATATATATATATATATATATATATACAAATACATATAACTTCTTTCAAAATTTAAATACATATACACAGAACTGAGATCAAAGTGCCTATCCCTAGAGCCCACATTATACGTTTGGATACATGATAATATGAAATAAATTTATTTAGAATGATACCAATATAATCTATATAGGTTAGAGTTATAAATCATTCCAAGTAGGATTTGAACTTGTGCTATGAATAATAGCATCTATTGCCTATCTCTCATGCACTAATGTGCTAATCCACATGGCCTTGATTTCATCCCAAAAAAGGATGGAATAAGGGATCAAGTGGAATGGCAAATCCACATGGCCATGATTTCATCCCAAAAAAGAACTGAACAAGAGATCAAGTTGAATGAGTAATAAAGTGGAATGGCAAATGTCATACATGATTATTTGGGATTAATGTGACAACACTATTTTATCCTGTGGATATGTGTATTTTAAATTCCACACCTATACATTTTTCAATCTTATTTATCCTTCTCTCCACACCATATCACTTTTTTCTGTGATGTGATGCCTGCACTAATTGAACTAGTCAGTGCAATCTAACTAAGCCTCAATAGTCAATGATGTCTTTTGCATAGAGTGCAACAGACAGCATGTTGAACATATGAGTCTGTGAACTCTCACTCATGTTTACATGGTCAATATTCTTTTACCTAAACGATACCTTTCTTGGGGAAACAAAACACATAATTTACATGGTCGATACCCTTTTTACCTAAACAATGCTTTTCTTGCAAAAACAAAACACCTAATTTACATGGTCAATATTCTCTTTACCTAAACAATGCTTTTCTTGGGAAAACAAAACACCTAATTTACATGGTCGATACCCTCTTTACATAAACAATGTCTTTCTTGCAAAAACAAAATACATAATTTACATTGTTAATATCCTCTTTACCTAAACAATGCCCTTCTTGGGAAAACAAAATGCCTAATTTACATGTTCAATACCCTTGAGTGACCCGGAAAACAAAACACCTAATTTACGTGGTCCATACCCGAGTGACTGGGAAAAAAAATACCAAATTTACATGTTCAATACCATTGAGAGACTGGGAAAACAAAACACCTCATTTACATGGTCCATACCCTTGAGTGACTGGGAAAACAAAACACCTAATTTACATGGTCCATACCCTTGAGAGACCGGGAAAATAAAACACCTAATTTACATGGTCAATACCCTTGAGTGACTAGGAAAATAAAACACCTAATTTACATGGTCCATAATCTTGAGTGACTGGGAAAACAAAACACCTCATTTACATGGTCCATACCCTTGAGTGACTGGGAAAACAAAACACCTAATTTACATGGTCCATACCCTTGGGTGACTGGGAAAACAAAGCACCTAATTTACATGGTCAATACCCTTGGGTGACTGGGAAAACAAAACACCTAATTTACATAGTCAATACCCTTGAGAGACTAGGAAAACAAAACAACTAATTTACATGGTCGTCCATACCCTTGAGTGACTGGGAAAACAAAACACCTAATTTACATTGTCAATACCCTTGAGTGACTGGGAAAATAAAACAGTTAATTTACATGGTCAATACCCTTGAGTGACTAGGAAAATAAAACACCTAATTTACATCGTCAATACCCTTGAGTGACTGGGAAAACAAAACACCAAATTTACATGGTCCATACCCTTGAGTGATGGGGAAAATAAAACACCTAATTTACATGGTCCATACCCTTGAGTGACAACTTAAAGCAGTAAGAAACCACTGTCTGTTTAGGAAACACCTGACTGTTGACTGCGGAAAGCAAATAAACATTTAATATGGGACCTTTATAGGGGAAATTCTGGAGGGGAATGGGAGTGGCTGTTGAGACCCAGTTACAGCTAAATACTGGTGTATGTTAGAGCAGGTATGACTGTATGTCAACTTGAAACTTGTAGGTATTTTTGGGAACAACAATAGCGATTAAAATTTCCAAAAATAAATTCCAGTTTTAAATTAATTGTGAACCATGAAAATTATTTTATATTTTGGCAATTTTTAATTATAACAGGCAATTCAATCTCTAGTTAAACTGACATGATATGGAACATTCTAAAACAATTCCAAACAATTTAATTTAATACATTTCACTGATAACTGGCACTAAGTAGGAATATTCTTAAACATTCTGTAACATATAAAATTTATCAGAAAATTTGAACTAAGTGGGGGGGGGGGGTCTTGCTCATTCTCATGTGAGGTCTTTATAATGTAAGTCTTTATTCCAAGTTCAATTGCAACCAGATCTTTAACATTGCCTCCAGATAATGTAAGTCTTTATTCCAAGTTCAACTGCAACCAGACCTTTAACATTGCCTCCATATAATGTAAGTCTTTATTCCAAGTTCAACTGCAACCAGACCTTTAACATTGCCTCCATATAATGTAAGTCTTTATTCCAAGTTCAATTGCAACCAGACCTTTAACATTGCCTCCATATAATGTAAGTCTTTATTCCAAGTTCAACTGCAACCAGACCTTTAACATTGCCTCCAGATAATGTAAGTCTTTATTCCAAGTTCAAATGCAACCAGACCTTTAACATTGCCTCCATATAATGTAAGTCTTTATTCCAAGTTCAAATGCAACCAGACCTTTAACATAGCCTCCATATAATGTAAGTCTTTATTCCAAGTTCAAATGCAACCAGACCTTTAACATTGCCTCCATATAATGTAAGTCTTTATTCCAAGTTCAAATGCAACCAGACCTTTAACATTGCCTCCATATAATGTAAGTCTTTATTCCAAGTTCAAATGCAACCAGACCTTTAACATTGCCTCCATATAATGTAAGTCTTTATTCCAAGTTCAAATGCAACCAGACCTTTAACATTGCCTCCATATAATGTAAGTCTTTATTCCAAGTTCAACTGCAACCAGACCTTTAACATTGCCTCCAGATAATGTTCAAGAAGCCTATATTCCAAGCTTAATCAAAATCTGATGAAAAGATAGGCTCCAGAGTGGTAACAACCTCAGCCATTCTGATGCAAAATCACTTCATTAATATTCATGAATCTCCCTCATTATCAAATTCATCCAAGATTCTGATTAGATAAGCTCACTCAGATGCAAGATCCCTTCATTGATACATGTGGATCTCACATTATCAAACACACCCAACACCTTGATGATATAAGCCTACTTACCAAGTACTACCAAAACTGAATCAGAAGATGGCCTCCAGAGTGGTAACAAGATCAGTCAATCAGATACAAGATCCCCTCATTGGTGTCTGGATCTTGCTAATTCTTGAATTGACCAAAAGATCTTTATATTACAAGCTTGCTTACCAAGTATGACTGGATCAGAAATATGGCCTCCTGAGTGGTAACAAGCTCAGTCGATCAGATGCAAGAACACCTAATATGTGTGAATCTTGCTCATTATTATACTCATCCAACATATTGATGATTTAAACTTATATTCTAAGTTTGATTCAAACTGAATCCAAACTATGACCTCTAGAGTAGTGACAAGCAACTGTTCAGTGATGAAAAGGCAATAGATGCAGGGCCATGCCATAAGCTCATTTGGCCTTATGGCCAGGTGGACTAAAATGGATGGAAAGGCAATAGATGCAAGGCCATACCATAAGCTTGCATGGCCTCATGGCCAGATGGACTAAAACGGCTGGAAGGCAATAAATGCAGGACTGTGCCATAAGCTCACTTGGCTTCATGGCCAGGTGAACTAAAATGGATGGAAGGCAATAGATGCAGGACTGTGCCAGAATCTCACTTGGCCTCATGGTCAGGTGGACTAAAATGGATGGAAAAGTAATAGATGCATGGCCATACCATAAGCTCACTTGGTCTCATGACCAGGTGGACTAAAATGGATGGAAGGCAATAGATGCAGGACTGTGCCATAAGCTCACTTGGCCTCATGGCCAGGTTGAGTGAAATTTGATGAAAAAACTCTAAGCAGACTAGAAATAAGCTTAAAAAGATTAATAAATGTACCTATATTTTCCTTTGATAAAATATGGTATGTGCATGTACTGTACACACATTCCTTTGATAAAATATGGTATGTACATGTACTGTACACACATGCCTTTGATAAAATATGGTATATACATGTCACCGTATATACCTATACATTTTTTGAAGAAATATGGCATGTACATGTAATTGTACCCTCACATTTCTTTGATAAAATATGACATGACATGTAACTGTACCCATACATTTTTTTTAATAAAATATGTTATGTACACGTAATTGTATTCTCACATTACTTTGATAAAATATGACATGTACATGTAACTGTACCTATATATTTCTTTCATAAAATATGACATGTACATGTACTGTACCCATACATTCCCTGGATAAAATATGACATGTACATGTACTGTACCCATAATTCCCTGGATAAAATATTACATGTACATGTAACTGTACCCATACATTCCCTGGATAAAATATGGCATGTATATGTAAATAGTTAAATACAGTCCTTTGATAAAATATGACATGTACATGTAACTGTACCCATACATTCCCTGGATAAAATATGACATCTACATGTAACTGTACCCATATATTCGCTGTATAAAATATGACATGTACATGTAACTGTACCCGTACATTCCCTGAATAAAACATGGCATGTACATTTAACTGTACCCATACATTCCCTGGATAAAATATGACATGTACATGTAACTGTACCCATACATTCCCTGGATAAAATATGACATGTTCATGTAACTGTACCCATACTTTTCCTGGATAAAGTATGATATGTACATGTAACTGTACCCATACATTCCCTGGATAAAATATGGCATGTATGTGTAAATAGTTAAATACAGTCCTTTGATAAAATATGACATGTACATGTAACTGTACCCATACATTCCCTGGATAAAATATGACATCTTCATGTAACTGTACCCATATATTCGCTGGATAAAATATGACATGTACATGTAACTGTACCCATACATTCCCTGAATAAAACATGGCATGTACATTTAACTGTACCCATACATTCCCTGGATAAAATATGACATGTACATGTAACTGTACCCATACATTCTATGGATAAAATATGACATGTATATATAACTGTACCCATATATTCGCTGGATAAAACATGACATGTACATTTAACTGTACCCATACACTCCCTGGATAAAATATGACATGTACATGTAACTGTACCCATACATTCCCTGGATAAAATATGGCATGTATATGTAAATAGTTACACACATTCCTTTGATAAAATATGGCATGTATATGTAAATAGTTACATACAGTCCTTTAATAAAATATGGCATATACATGATACTGATGACTTTTTCCAATTATTTAGGACTGAGATAAAACATTGAGGCTGTAAATCCGGGTTGCCTATAAATTGCACTCTAATTTGAAATAAATCTAAAGAAAGGACATACATTTTCATAAAATAGGTAATGCTATTATTTGGATTTTCCCCTTTTTCTTAAAATAATAAAAAATCGATGTTATACATCCTGGTTGAACAAACAAATTACTCTCAAATTCATAAATGGAAGAAGCATTCATACTTTAACAGAATTTTATAGTTTTGTTAGATGAAGATAAAATATCAATATAAGAAAAACAGATAATACTAAAATTTACAAACATATTAAACAAGTGATCAAAGAAAAACAAGCAATACCTACAGACACAGTCTGCCTTGTTGTTGTGAATCTGTCATACAGTTATCAAATCCACTTTGCAACCAGCATTAAATAGCCTTTAAAGAAATGTTGCTGAGAAATGCCAATCTTACTTCACTCAAATTGGGACCTCTTGAACCAATTTTCTAGGTGCCTTGAAGTTCAAGCCGTATATAAATATTTAGTCCTTCTTCTATCCATTTAATAATTTAAAATTAAAAAGTATTAGTTTTCCTTCTCACATGTAAAATCTAAAGTTAAATGGTAAATTCCAGGAAATTTTAAAAATTTTCAAATTATTCCATTCTAAGTACATTATTTAAGAAGAAATGAACATTAAAAAAAAAAAATGTTCCTACCTAATTTCTGTTATACAAAATAACTGCTTTATTGTATAAACATCTTCAAAACATAGTGATTAAAATGTATTTTAGTACATCACATGATACATTTTAGAGTTCAGACTGCATAACTATAGGAATTTATTTGGGATCTATTCCTGATAATGGTCATTACACCTGTTTCAATAGGCATTATTGTCACATGCCGACATTATGTCACATGACATCATGTGATATACTAAGTATATTATTGCCATCTCACTTGGGAACCATTCTCCAACAGTGTTATCTGGTGGGGTATAGTGACCTCATCTATGACTCAAACACTTCTAACCTGGACAATAATGCTTAAAACAACTCACTTCATCTGCATCCCACATCTGAAATGGTGGGCACTTTACATGCAGCTCAAACTGTAAGTTCTGGCTCAGGTAAGAGGTAATCTTGGAGAGATTCAGGGTAATGAACCTTTTAACTCTGCTGCACAACTTTCCATCTGGGGTCTTGGCTTCATCAATCACCATCCTTGTTATTCTTGCAGACACAACATGGTTCCTAAAGTGCAAGGTCAATCTGTGGAAAAGGTCCAGATCAAAAACACAGCAGCAACAGAAAATGAGATTCTCTGAGGTGTCCTTCTTCTTGGCGACTGGCCAGCGAGCTACACAGGCAGCAAGAAGCCTATGGAAAATGGGGGTTGGCAAAAACTTCCCATTAAAGACACACTGCAGGACTGGTGTGCTCACCATTCGAGGATCATGTCTAGTGGAGATCACTTCAACTGGAGATTCTTGCCGAAGCATACATGGGGTAAGGAAGTAGTTCTCCAACTAAAAGTATTAAAGTAATAGATATATACTATGTGTGTGTATACACATACACACACACACATGCACAGAAAGACATTTCATGTCAGGATGCATTGTTTAAAGTTTTATCAAATACTCTTCAGCAGATTGTCTGGAGAAACCTTTTCAAGTTTACTACTTTTAGTAATGGCAGTCATATCTGATGATGGATCAGCATAATTTGTACAGTTGTGCAGACTTGAAAGCCCTCTATGATATAATTTGTCCTATCAAATGTGGTAGAATGCTGGTATATGTATGTATGTATGTATGTATGTATGTATGTATGTATGTATGTATGTATGTATGTATGTATGTATGTATGTATGTATGTATTGGGTTTAACACATTATGTTAGCTCAATCCTGGCTATACAGTGCCACTAAATACTAAGTTCTTAAAATGTAATTGTAAAAATATCAAGCAACTTAAGGAAGATAAATCCTTGCAAATAAATGTAAACAAGTAGTCCTACAAAATAAAAGACAGAAGATAAGGAAATTATAATTCTTCAACAGGTTTATAAAGCAATATAAAGTAAATGATTTTCAAACATTTCTACCAATGTGAACAAAGCATAATATGATAGGACATGATGAGCTATTTTCAAATTAAGTGTGTTACACTTACACACAAAACTTTATGACCTGGCCATGGTCAAACATGCAACAGAGACTAACTGCAACACATCATTTAGTCTATTATATTCAGTGTTACACACAAAAATGTATGACCTGGCCATGGTCAAATATGCAACAGAGACTAACTGTAACACAAAATTTACTCTATGATGGATGTAAGGATGCATGGAGAGAAGAAATTACAGATGGACAGACAAAAACCATGGATAGATGGTCATGGAATTAGCTATATGCCCCTTCCATATTTGAAGCAAGATTTTGAAAATGGTGAATTGTGTGAAAAGATTTACAATAAATGCATCCATTAGTGTTTCTGGATGAGAATAACATGGCAGTACAGGATTTTCCAATAGTCAGGCTTTGTATATACTGTAAAATTACCTTTTTCAAGTAATTTATCTGAAAATTTATTGACATTCTTATCAATTTTCCATCATTTTTATAAAATTTGTTTAGAACACTTATTTATACAACTGCAGTGTTCTTATTCAAATGTGTCTTTTTTATATTTAACATTTAAGGCTCCGACAACAGGTAAAATTTGCAAGTAAAACAAAGAGAGGAAGAAAACTGGAACATTCATATCAACTGACCTTCTCCCCCATCTCACTGAATGACCTTGGCTTGGCAATTATGTTTAACTGTTCCATTATTAGCAAGATGTGATCTCTGTGGGCATGTAGTTTTGGATGCTTCTCCTTTGTCCAGACATCATCTGTGAAAGAAAAGAAACTGATTTAGAGCCAGTGTAGAAGTTCTAATAAGAATATGCTGTGAGATAATTTTAAAAACATAAGCATATAAAAGCATCAGAGACAGATCTGTTCTCATCGATTTGGAAATGCGATTGTTGCTTTTGAAAGTATCAGAGACAGATTTTATTCTCATGGATTTGGAAGTGCAACAGTTGCATTTAAAAGCATCAGAGACAAATCTATTCTCATTCATTTAGAAGTGCAACAGCTGTATATAGAAGCATCAGAGACAAATCTATTCACGTGCATTTGGAAGTGTAATAGTTGCATTTCAAAGCATCAGAGACAGATCTATTCTCATGCATTTGGAAGTGTAATAGTTGCATTTAAAAGCATCAGGTACAGATCTATTCTTATGATTGGAAGTGTAATAGTTGCATTTAAAGCATCAGAGACAGATCTATTCTCATGCATTTGGAAGTGTAATAGTTGCATTTAAAAGCATCAGGTACAGATCTATTCTTATGATTGGAAGTGCAATAGTTGCATTTCAAAGCATCAGAGACAAATCTATTCTCATGCATTTAGAAGTGTAATAGTTCCATTTAAAAGCATCAGGGACAAATCTATTCTCATGCATTTAGAAGTGTAATAGTTGCATTTCAAAGCATCAGGGACAGATCTATTCTCATGCATTTGGAAGTGTAATAGTTGCATTTCAAAGCATCAGAGACAGATCTATTCTCATGCATTTGGAAGTGTAATAGTTGCATTTCAAAGCATCAGAGACAGATCTATTCTCATGCATTTGGAAGTGTAATAGTTGCATTTCAAAGCATCAGAGACAGATCTATTCTCATGCATTTGGAAGTGTAATAGTTGCATTTCAAAGCATCAGAGACAGATCTATTCTCATGCATTTGGAAGTGTAATAGTTGCATTTAAAAGCATCAGAGACAGATCTATTCTCATGCATTTGGAAGTGTAATAGTTGTATTTAAAAGCATCAGGGACAGATGTATTCTTATGATTGGTAGTGCAATAGTTGCATTTAAAAGCATCAGAGACGTTTAGAAGTGCAATAGTTGCATTTAATTTAATTCTGACAATGAATGAATTACCGTAATTGTATCCAAGCATTCAAGCAGAATAGCAACTATATGAAATATAATCATTCCATTAAGAATTACCTTTAATTTCTCCATACAGAATCAGGTAATCAGACTTTAATCGATGAGATTCTCAAATCATCTTTCATTTTAAATCTGATCTTATGAAATAAGTTATGATTTTGTTTTCATTCTTAAGAGCCTTTGGTGCGGTAAAAGGAAAGATTATAACATACTGGATATTAATCTGTGTTGTCCATCAATGAAGTGACTGTTGTCAATTTTGCTAATGGTGATTTACGTGAATTCTGAATAATGATTTCTTGTCCTCAGAAAGGCTAGTTAATTTGGTTTAACTCTTTGTTATTGAGGTCAGTTTTTAAACTCATCCAATCAGATTTAAATCAATGAACATTATGTCATTAGTTACATTTTATGATGCTTTCATGTCTCACCTGTTGCTCTAAAATGCATTATGTTAATTCCATGGGTTTCAAAATTCAATCTGATCTATTTTATTGATTTTTAAATTTATTATATTTGTGCCCATTCAAACTTAAATTCTGAAGTAAAATATATCCTGTCAATCATCAGTTACTACTGAAGTGGATGTGTGGACTCATCATAGGAATGTAACCGAGGAAAGGGTTTGGTTTGGTATGCCCATAAGTATTATCAAAGAAACAAATTTTACTCCAAAAATTGGTTTTTCCTAAATACATTTGAAGAACAGAAGAATAGACAAGAGCTGGAAGGAGTTTTACCCCTTTATCCTGGAGTTCACCATGCTTCTAGACTCTTAACCTATGTGAACCAGCTGCAAGTCTCAACTGTGATATGAACTAGCAGCTGCGAGTCTCAGCTGTGATATGAACTAGTTAGCACAGGTTAATGAGTGGAGAAAACAAACAAACTGCTTAAGCAGAGTCATCCATGTCATTACAAAGCTCCCAAGTGACCTGGGAAGGTAGATTGTTGTGTACTGATATAGGTTCCAACAGACTGTATATAGCTCTTTGGGATGAAATGTCTCCGAAGTAAAAGCAGGAGAATGTCAACCCTGATCTTCTTCACATGGCTTAAATGATCTCAGTCAGTAAACAGTTGTGCTTGAATATAATGTTCATGTTGACATGTGTACCCGTAAGCATTAGAAACTACGTCTGGTCTTGGGTAAGTTCCATGCAGGCTGAGCCGATAAACCAATTGATCCAGGATGACAGAACATGAGTAGAAATATTGTCCCTTCCTTCTCCGAGTGCTCAGAGCAAGTGAGATCTCCCTTTGACCAGTTCAGTACACTTCAGCTACCACTTCAATGCACTGATGGAGTCCTGCAGAATTCTATAAGGAGAAGGGTTCAAAGACAGTGGTTTCAAGACAAAGGGCTAATTTCCCATCCGTGGGAGCCTGTTCTTTGCATAGAAAGCAGGGCTATCATGTGAGACACTGATGTTCTTGCTGTTGTGGGTTTAATGCCATTTTTCAGTACGTTATAGACTATACATGGTGTGCCAGTATATCTGGTGGAGGAAGAATCTGGAAAAAAGCCCGGAAGAACCACTGACCCATGGGAAGTTACTAGCAAGCTTTCTCACATGCCCACATTGGCCAAGCCAGAGGCATGAACCCATGTGGACAAAGGTGAGAAGTCAGTGATGAGTAAAGGCGAGCGCCTTAGACCACTCAGCCACCCAGGGCCCCAGAGATATACTGAACCATCATGATGAAACTATAAATAGTTTATATTGATCAATAAGGAATGAATTTCACTGATGCTGCCTGTGGTAGATTCCAGTGGCTAGGAAGCAGGTTTTATATGAAAGGTGAATCAGTAGGGTGCCTTGTTCAACCACATCAGAACTCAAGAAGGTTTCATTTTGGACAAAGGATCTAGGTATTCAATTATAACATGTCAAAATTGGCTAGAAAGTCAGAGAAATTTTTGTTTTGCCATATGTCCTCCTTTCCATGAAGGTGAAAGGTATAAATCATGGAACAGTAACCCTTAATTGTAATCAGAGCTAACTTCTTGAAAAGCCATAAGGGGAAATTAGCTATTTGTGGTACCAATGCTTTTCAAGGGAGAGATTTGATTCAACTCAAACCATTATGAAAAAAACTCTGTATTTCCCCTCTGTGACTTTTGAAGTTGTGGGCTTTCATGCCCAAGCAATTCTTTCCAAAACATGCTTGGAGAAATTTATTTTTTCAGTTGGCTTGTTCGATATGAGTCAGGCATAAAGGTTTGTCATTTATGAGTTGTTTCAGCAAGTGAGAAGGATGGGTTTTCCTGGAAATCTTTGCCACTAGATTTAGAAGATCATTGCTCCATAATATTTCCCACTTGTGAGAAGCAATCATTCTCAGAATGCATTTCTGCAAGATGATAGAAATCAAAGAAGTTGGGGGAAAGAAGTATGCATCAGGACCATTGCACTTAAGTGAAATGGTATTAACTGCCCAGGCTTTTGGATCTGAGACTGACAAGATAAAAGTTAAGAGCTTGGGGTTCCACCTCATCACAAAGAGGTCCTCAAGAAGTCAACCACAGTGAGCATAGATTTGACTCGACACCGAGGGTGAATAGACCCTACTCTGGTAATTGGTTGAATTGATCTGGAAAATGGGAAGTGGCAAACTTGAATGTGGAATTGTTGGGGATGGTACCACTTCAGAAAATTCCAAACAAGAAGGCAGAGATCTGGGGACTAGGTTCCCTCTTCCTTTCTGAGATAAATCACAACAGCCAAATTGCTGGAACAAATCAGGATGCCCTTTTCATATTCTATCACCTGCCATGTTTGAAAGGCATTTGCTATGGCTTTCATCTTGAAGAGGTTGATGTACATGAACCATTCTTGCTGGGAACAAACCATGTTCACTTCCTGAAAGGAGGGCAGGAGATGGGCTCCCAAGCCAGTCATACTGGCATCTGTGCTGAATGTGATTTCCTGCAGTTGATCCTGCAGGGAGATGCTAGCCATAACCCAAGATAGGTCCTCCCATTTCCTGACATGGGTCCAGATAATATCTAGAACTTGCTCATTTGGTCTTTTGGCTCATATTATGAGAGATAGATCGATCATCTGCAGTGCCTCATGAATAAGTAGCCCAAAAGGAGAAGATCCATGTTTGCACTGAGAAGAATCAGGAGATGAAATATTCTCATTCTTAAATTTGTCTCTCCAATTGGATGGAGGCACCACTAATATGATCTTCAAGGCATATTCCTGAAGGAGACAACGTTGATTAAAAGAGGTTTTAAACTCCGTGTCTGCATGAATGAAGAGCTGGGATGCAGAGGGATTGGGTTTATCCTTGTCGACAATGAATCCAAGGCAAAAGAAGAGCTAAACAAGAATTTCATGTCTTGGTACAAAATATTGCTCACCTTGTGACTTTGAAGGATGCTGTTCATGTAGTTCAATGTAAAGAATATTGGTTCTGAAGTGTGATACTTGGATTGCATTGCATAAAATTGTGACATTATGTTTTTTCACTGCCAGCACCACGAAGTGAGACATGTGCCAGTCGTACTTGCACAATATTTGATTCCAAGGAATCACAAAAGCTAATGATCTATGGATTGATTGGTTGGTTGCTATGGGTTTAATGCCATTTTTCAGCACAAGACAGGCTATTATACATGGTGGCAAGTATACCTTGTGCAGGAAGAACCTGGGAAAACCCTTGGAAAACTCCAGACCCACAGAAAGCTACTGGCAAGGATTCTCACATACCCGAATTGGCGATCTATGGATCAAAAAGAAAAGTTACTATGGCACATAGTGATGGTGTATCTGGCAAGTCACCAGAAATGACTCATGATGATCAGGTATGAATGTGGGCATCATGGAAAAAACCATCAGATGCGACAATAAAAGTCTTGTTCTAATTAGGCTTCAATTCAATTATCTTGGCTAATGAGCACAATAAGAAAACCCACAAGAGTGACCCGATCATATCAATAGGATGCCCTTATGTGTCCCAGAAAGACCAAAGATGACAAACCAGGACTACAGTAATTTTTTAGCTGGCAGCAATTTTAAATTTATTCTTAGCAGCTCAAAATCTACATGCTGGAAGGCAGTGCAGATGCAGGCCAAACTGCCTTCTGCTTTTCAAGTTGTGGTATGCAATGAGACATCTCTCTGGGTGCTGGCTATGGACTACAAGGTTCCAAAAGACACTATTATTCTCCTTTTGAAAAATGTTATAAGAAAGACTTCTCACAAGTAATCAAATATTAAAAAATTTGTAGTAAACATTGAACCACAGACTGAAGTAATCTACAAAATATTGAACTGCTTTAATTGTCCTACAAAACTGAATTACCTTTCTCCATAATAACATAATTGTTTTTACACTAATGGAAGACCCCTCATCAAATTGATTTTTAATTCAACAATTTCAAAATCAGTCTCTAACACTTCCTTTCAAGAGGAGGGACCCCAGTCAGAGTCTTTGAAACAAAGGTTGAAAATCAGTCTGAAGTCATTCATTCATAAAACCTGTTTCAATGAATCTTCTTTTTACATAAATACCTTTTTACTTAAATTTTTTTTACCAGTCTCGGACTGTTTTACATTTGGAGCCAATTACAAGTTGCAGATGAGCAGTCATTAACTACAAATGATTAATTAACGAGGATTAGGAACCAAGATCCTTCGAAATAAGACAATCAGTAGCAAGTTTCCTGTAAAAAAGACATTCAGGTTCTGATAAAGGAGTGAATTATCATGTACAAAATGTTAATGAAATAGCCCCAGTTATTATGGTCATGCCATGAATCATTCATGTACATTCAAATGAGTGAATTATCATCTACAAAATGTCAATGAAATAGCCCCAGTCATTATGGTCATGCCATGAATCATTCATGTACATTCAAATGAGTGAATTATCATCTACAAAATGTCCAGGAAATAGCCCCAGTCATGTACAATCAGTAGCCATTGAAACGATGGGGTATCACCTACATATACTAGTGTAGACCAGGACATTTTGAATGTTACGCAGGCGCAGATTTTATTCTGGGCATCAGGATGTCGCATAACTTACCAGGATAAACAAGGATATCACAGAACATGCTGAAGTATCACATGACTTTTCTGGACATCCCAGGACTTACTAGGTCATCTCAGGACTTACCAGAACTTGTCCTGGTTTGTTTTGTCCCGACTTATCCAAGGCTGTCCCATTCTAATACCATCTGTGTTTGTCTTGGTGTTGGGGACTGAGACAACCCAGGACAAATCCCAGGATGACCTTGAATAAAAATCCCAGGATGTCCCAACTAGGCCAAGGTTATCCTGCTTTATTCTGCAGGTAAGTTCCACGCTCCAGTACCCAATGACCCTCATGTCAAGTTAATTATTCAGTAGTTACATATGGCACAGGGACCGGAAGCAAATGTTAAGGAAGTTAGTGCATTGCAAGCAGGTGACCCAAGTAACCATGACATACTTAATACTAACATGCCACTAAGGTGTTGTCATGGAAGGAGTCTCGGGTTTATTTAAGATTCCTATAAGCCTTTCAGTCTGATTTCTATGACTTTGTTGATGTTAATAATGTATTAAGTACACCAGCAAGGGACTTAATTTTTTTCATTACTGATGATGGACAGCATGTACAAGTCTGATCCTATAAGACCAAAAGTTCAAGTTTCCATTTCTCAGTGGTCATTATCAAATCTAGCAATTTTATTCTCAGATGAAGGCACTTTACTGCAATCTGAAAGTTTAGACTAAATTATAATACAATAATCTATCAACTTTTCACTATTCATGGCATCTGTGTTTTTTTATGACCAGGAATACTGCTGGGGCACTGACATCCCTCATATCCAAAATATCTTCCTTTGAATGAAAATTCCCTGCTTACTATCCCACAATGGAAAATCAACTGTACAACACCCTGCAAAGGAAAATCATTTCTAAAACTTGGGCAAGATGTGGTCCACCCACAGCATATAAATTTGAACAGGTTTGTTCAGTAGAGCGCTGCGTTTTGTAGCAAGTTGATCTGCCCCCCCCCCCATGTCTATCAAAAGCCAAAATACAGGAGTGGCACATACAGCCTTTATACCTTACAAAATTTCAAATCAAGCCTTGTTCCGTTTGTGCAAACTTTTTTAATTTGGAAAAATAAGGTTGTTAATGGCGAGTACAATGTTACAGAAATGCTATTTATAGAACAATGACAGCTTAATACTAGTCGTAAGGTGCATGGTTGCAACGCGGATTCTCGCGCAGGTAAAACATTTATACTGTGTAAAACGTCCACAATACCATCCATTATAATAAAATAAAATAAAGGCTACGAAACAACAGTGAAAAACATTATCTGAATCATAAAAATGTAATGTAAGTAGAATATAGACTTTATCATTTTGCTTTTAATTATATGCCACACATTTCAAAATAATGCAGTCTGAATAAAAATGGCTTGAAAATATTTTTGTAACATTCATAATTAAATATCATTTAAAATGTTAGTACTTAGACTACATTTAAAGTAATAATTAAAATATTAAGATGACAATATTTTTTACACTTTTTTTACCAAATCAGTGAATACAAATAGAGATAGAAATGTAAAATCAAATAATTGATACTTATATTGTAAGGTGCATGGTTGTGATGTGGATCAATACTATATAACCATGCAAGATGCCTACTACTTTAATGACTATGACTATAATACATGGATACAAAACAACATTAACAAAATTCTCTAAATCCTATGTCATTCTCTAAATCATAAATATGTCAGATAATTAGATTATAGATTTCTATCAGTTTTATAGCATATGTTAAACATTCCACAATATACATTATGAACATAAGTGTATTCACCATCTAAATATATTTAATTCATATTTACATGGCATTTAGCATGCCAGCAATTTGATTAACATTTGAAAAAGCATGTAATGTAGACATTATTATTATTATTACTGATGTTGTTGAAAATACAAATAATTCCTAAATATTAGTGTAAATGTCTGATAAACATAAAAATCATTATTATTAACATTATTTATTTTACAATCTGATTAAGTGTCTTAATTTTCAAATTGTTACAAAAAATATCAGCATTATTATACAATATTATTTCTATTTTTATTTGTATTCATTTTTGATATCGGAAAATAGTTGTCATCTGAATATTTTAATTATTATTTTAATTATTACTTATTCTGCATGCATGTGTATATTTTTTGTGTATCCTATAATAATAATAATATCTAAATTACTTACTATTTTAAATGCACATAATTATGATTTTTACAAAAATATTATAATCCCATTTTTATTCAGACTGCATTATTTTGGAATGTGTGGCATATAATTAACAAAGAAATGATAAGGTCTATATTCTACTTACATTACATTTTTATGATTTGTAGTTTAATAGCCTTTATTTTAATTTTACTGATCATAGCGGATGGTATTTTGTACGTTTTATGCAGTATAAATGAACCGACTTTTAGTTTTACCTGCACAAGAATCCATGTCGCAACCATGCACTTTAAGACGTGTATTAGGCTGTCATTGTTCTATAAATAGCATTTCTTTAACATTGTACTTGCCATTGACAACTTTATTTTTCCAAATTAAAAAAGTTTGCGCAGGCGGAACAAGGCTTGATTTGAAATTTTGTAATGTATAAAGGGATTAAATAATACTCAGCTAGACAGTAACTGGCCCAGGTAAATACTTTCGAAGACCGAAGGTGGTGTATGATTCAGAATGGAACGGACCCATACTATAGATAGGAATTAAAAGTAATAGAACGTGTTCCCAATCCATTTGTCATTTATATTTGTATTCACTTTTGGCACTAAAATATGTTTTAACTATACAGATTATGCCATGCTTGAATCTAGCAGCTTAGGAATCAGAATTGGAATATTATATTGACTGATATTGACTCTTAGAAAACCCATGAACCACAAGAACTACATGACCACTCCTCAGTTTTCCCCAGTAGTGACCTATATCACCAGGCTTCAAAACAAATATTGTGGGAAACTGATCAAGGTAATTACACACCAGCTGTCTCTACAACCTCCACTCCAGCTATGAGGTTATTATGTCTTACCCCTCCATTATTTTTCTTTCACACAGGCAGCCTTGGCTGCAGTTCCAGGGCAGCATCCCTTGACCACATAGTTAGGATTGTAAGAAACAATGTTTTGGCAACATCCTCAAGAAAAACATTCTCATTAACTACTCACTTATTGTAAATTCTGTGACAGAATGGGTATACTCTAGTCCATATTTCGACATTAAACCTAAACTAATATATTGCTTACCTGACATGCTCACTAGCTTATTCATATGTTGAAAATTACCTATCTGTGCTTTGGTTTCAACACCTCAAGTCAGGTCTCCATGACCCAATAGACAGTTATTTTATTTCCGGTATTGTGAAAGGGGCCAAATGAATACTATGTAAATACCACGAGACCAAAGCTACCCTTCACACATTACATTTTGTTAAAAATACCTGTTCAGTTAACTCTGCAATCACAACATGGTTTAGTATTTTATGTCCTATGCCTTGTTTGTGTTCTCAACCTTTTTATTTTGTAAGTTTGACTCATTTACCCCATCCCTCCAAGCTATCAGTCCCAATCATCATTATGGTCACTGTAATATTATGTTTGGAACAAAAGTAGTACTTCTAAGTGTACATTGGTGTAAGACCATATAATATAGGGAAAGGAAACTGGTTATACCATTACCTTGTATCCCAGGGTCCCCATTATGTCCTTAGCTAGTCAAGACTTTTTCTTGACCATCAAAATAACCCCTATGCTTTATTTACAGTTCGAGCCTTTATCTATTTTCAGCAAGGCAACCTTACTGAACTTATCTACACCAGTTTTCTCTCCCACCTCAAGAAATGCTGCCGGTATTGACAATAAATCCCACTGTGGACAGATTTCATCATGGTGTGCAGGTATTGACAATAAATCCAACTCTGGAGAGTTTTCATCATGGTGTACAGGTACTGACAATAAATCCTACTCTTAAGAGTTTTCATTATGGTGTGCAGGTATTGACAATAAATCCAACTCTGGACGGTTTTCATCAAAGTGGAGATTCCTTTGCTTTAGAATGTGGCTTGCTTCATCAGCTTATCCAAATTCAGGGAGATTTGTATATCCAAATTCAGGGAGATTTGTATATCCAAATTCAGGGAGATTTGTATATCAACTGATACCAATGCTATCTGGATCCATCCTTGGCTTCATACCAAAAAGTGGCTGATAGATTTTCACAAAGGATAATAGAGCTCAAATTGTAATTTTTTTTTCTTTCGGAGGCCCATTGTTATCTTGTGATGCCTATTTTTTTTGTACATTTATGTAGATTATAAACTCTGTGGACACACAGACAGACAGACAGACAAATCTTATGCTCATGATTCAATTTTCATGATGCTAGAAAAACTATATTTTTGCTGGTAAATAAATTCATAGAGTTTAAGGGGATACCTATTTCCAAAGAAGAACAACTGACTGCTGGGTTTTCAATTCGTGATTAGTATCAACTGTGAATCCCTAAAAATTAGGTCACAATGACTTACTTTGATATGGTCAGGATACTCTCCTTGAGATGCAATCACATTCCAGTTTTCATTAGGGTACTAAGTGAAATATGGTAAAATATATTGAGGATGTAACAAACTGATAGCTGAAAATACAAAAGACATTCATGCAAAAATTTTGGTCACATTGACCCAGTTTTGATATGATCAATTAACTTTCTGTGACATGCATCCACATAACAATTGCTATGTGTAAGAGAAATTAGGTCCAAGATATAGAGAAAGTAATGAAAATATAGTTGAAAAGAAAAAAGACACTCAATAATGAAATTTAAGTCAAATTGATCTAGTATTGGTATAGTTGAGTTAACACTGATGAGATGCATTTTCATGAATCTATGTAAAAAAGAAATGATACTGCAGGTGTGACAAATGGATAGCTGAAAATACAAGTCACTCAACCATGCAAATTAGGTGACAATGACTAATTCTGGTATGGTCGAGTTGCTTTTATTCAGATGTATCCACATACCTGTTTCTTTATTGTGGATGAAACAGGGTCCAATAAATTGATGGTGTAATGAACAACAGAAAATACATTAATCACTCCAGCAAAATAATTTCATCACATTGACCAAGTGTTATTGACTTGTGTATACCAATGTTTAGAAGTGTAAGTGAAACTGGAACCATGACACTGAGTGTGTAATGAATAGACAAATGAACAAATAGACAAAATCCTACATCCCCTCCAAACTTTGTTTGCGAGGGGATAAAAGGAGACACATATTTTGAAAACAGGCAAAAGAAATGTACAAACCAACAAGTTCTAAAGTAAGAATTCTTTTCTCCTTTAAGTCAGACCATTTCTGTGTGTCAGTACTGTCAGTGGGGATGACTGACTGAGTACTGAGCACCATTATCAGTTGTGTTAGTGAAATATGGTTTTAAGATATTGAGGGTATAACAAGCAAACAGCTGAAAATACCAGTCACTCGAAGATGCAAATTAAGTCACAACGATCATATTTTAGTATGGTTGAGTTACTTTTGTTAAGATGCATCCACATACCAATTTTCCTAAGTGTCTGTTAAATATGGTCCGAGATATTGAGGATGTAATGAACAGATGAATGAAAAAATGAACAACTGAACTAGCAAAATGCTATATCCCCCTCTCAACTTCATTGGTGAGGGATAAAAAGAAGACACATATTTTGAAAACAGGCAACAAAAAGTAAGAAATGTACAAACCAACAAGTTCTAAACTTAGGATTCCTTTCTCCTTGAAGTCGGACCATCTCTGTGCGACAGCACTGTCAGCATCATTGTCAGCAGGGCTGGCTGATTGAGAGCCATTACCAGCAGGGCTTTGTGCCAGCTTAGGCTGAGCATTGATGAGGGACTTCAGGGCATCAATCAACCATACTGGGTCCAACACAATATTCTCTCCCAAGACTTCAATGCTGAAAAATAGCAGTATTTCACAGGAGTTGTAATTAAGTAATGACTCGTTTCTGTTGTATTATCAAAAGTTCATGCTTACGTCACCTGAATTGGTCTTATTTTTGGTCTTTGTTTTTACATTGCATTTTTCATGAAGCAAAACAAAATAAAATCACTATTACACACACACACACACATACAGATACATACTTTAATCTTCAGAACTGTAAACCTCACTCTGTATTAATTTTGGAGCAATTAAATAAATATCTAACATTTTAGTGTTGTTACAAATCAGAGTAAAATAATCAATAGTGCGCATGCTTTTACAACATTAAAATATGAGTAAAAAGAATATCAGTGGATAGCTACTTTCAAATACTTAATTTCACTAAGTACTAAATTACATGTTATACAATAAACAAGAGTACTGTGAATGGTACATTATACCCATGCCCCATGTCTAACAGTCCTCTATGTACACAACTGTGTATGGAACATTATACCCATGCTCCATGTCTAACAGTCCTCTATGTACACAACTGTGTATGGCACATTATACCCATGCCCCATGTCTAACAGTCCTCTATGTACACAACTGTGTATGGCACATTATACCCATGCTCCATGTCTAACAGTCCTCTATGTACACAACTGTGTATGGCACATTATACCCATGCTCCATGTCTAACAGTCTTCTATGTACACAACTGTGTATGGCACATTATACCCATGCTCCATGTCGAACAGTCTTCTATGTACACAACTGTGTATGGCACATTATACCCATGCCCCATGTCTAACAGTCCTCTATGTACACAACTGTGAATGGCACATTATACCTCTGCCCCATGTCTAACAGTCCTCTATGTACACAACTGTGTATGGCACATTATACCCATGCCCCATGTCTAACAGTCCTCTATGTACACAACTGTGTATGGCACATGATACCCATGCCCCATGTCTAACAGTCTTCTATGTACACAACTGTGAATGGCACATTATACCCCTGCCCCATGTCTAACAGTCCTCTATGTACACAACTGTGAATGGCACATTATACCCCTGCCCCATGTCTAACAGTCCTCTATGTACACAACTGTGTATGGCACATTATACCCATGCCCCATGTCTAACAGTCCTCTATGTACACAACTGTGAATGGCACATTATACCCATGCTCCATGTCTAACAGTCCTCTATGTACACAACTGTGTATGGCACATTATACCCATGCCCCATGTCTAACAGTCCTCTATGTACACAACTGTGAATGGCACATTATACCCATGCCCCATGTCTAACAGTCCTCTATGTACACAACTGTGAATGGCACATTATACCCATGCCCCATGTCTAACAGTCCTCTATGTACACAACTGTGTATGGCACATTATACCCATGCCCCATGTCTAACAGTCCTCTATGTACACAACTGTGAATGGCACATTATACCCATGCCCCATGTCTAACAGTCCTCTATGTACAAAACTGTGTATGGCACATTATACCCATGCCCCATGTCTAACAGTCCTCTATGTACACAACTGTGAATGGCACATTATACCCATGCCCCATGTCTAACAGTCCTCTATGTACACAACTGTGTATGGCACATTATACCCATGCCCCATGTCTAACAGTCCTCTATGTGCACAACTGTGAATGGTACATTATACCATGCCCCATGTCTAACAGTCCTCTATGTACACAACTGTGTATGGCACATTATACCCATGCCCCATGTCTAACAGTCCTCTATGTACACAACTGTGTATGGCACATTATACCCATGCCCCATGTCTAACAGTCCTCTATGTACACAACTGTGTATGGCACATTATACCCATGCCCCATGTCTAACAGTCCTCTATGTACACAACTGTGTATGGCACATTATACCCATGCCCCATGTCTAACAGTCCTCTATGTACACAACTGTGAATGGCACATTATACCCATGCCCCATGTCTAACAGTCCTCTATGTACACAACTGTGTATGGCACATTATACCCATGCCCCATGTCTAACAGTCTTCTATGTACACAACTGTGTATGGCACATTATACCCATGCCCCATGTCTAACAGTCCTCTATGTACACAACTGTGTATGGCACATTATACCCCTGCCCCATGTCTAACAGTCTTCTATGTACACAACTGTGAATGGCACATTATACCCATGCCCCATGTCTAACAGTCCTCTATGTACACAACTGTGTATGGCACATTATACCCATGCCCCATGTCTAACAGTCCTCTATGTACACAACTGTGTATGGCACATTATACCCATGCCCCATGTCTAACAGTCCTCTATGTACACAACTGTGAATGGCACATTATACCCCTGCTCCATGTCTAACAGTCCTCTATGTACACAACTGTGAATGGCACATTATACCCCTGCCCCATGTCTAACAGTCCTCTATGTACACAACTGTGAATGGCACATTATACCCCTGCCCCATGTCTAACAGTCCTCTATGTACACAACTGTGAATTGCACATTATACCCCTGCCCCATGTCTAACAGTCCTCTATGTTTACAACTGTGAATGGCACATTATACCCATGCCCCATGTCTAACAGTCCTCTATGTACACAACTGTGAATGACACATTATACCCATGCCCCATGTCTAACAGTCCTCTATGTACACAACTGTGAATGGCACATTATACCCATGCCCCATGTCTAACAGTCCTCTATGTACACAACTGTGTATGGCACATTATACCCATGCCCCATGTCTAACAGTCCTCTATGTACACAACTGTGTATGGCACATTATACCTCTGTCCCATGTCTAACAGTCTTCTATGTACACAACTGTGTATGGGACATTATACCCCTGCCCCATGTCTAACAGTCCTCTATGTACACAACTGTGAATGGCACATTATACCCCTGTCCCATGTCTAACAGTCTTCTATGTACACAACTGTGAATGGCACATTATACCTCTGTCCCATGTCTAACAGTCCTCTATGTACACAACTGTGTATGGCACATTATACCCCTACCCCATGTCTAACAGACTTCTATGTACACAACGGAAATTTGTGTGCAGAAACCAGTTCTCTTATTTATCATTGATCTTGAGCTTTGACCTTTTGATCTCAAAACTGATAGGCTTGTTCCTTATGCCAGATGCAAGCCATCCACACAGTCTGGTCAAGGTATATGGTGTAGAACTAATGTCATTGCTCAGAAACCATATGTATTCTTTAAACCAAAGAAAATATTACCTTTGACCTCTTGACCCCAAAAATTGATAGGCTTTTTCCTTATATCAAGTACAAAGTCTGGTAACTATAGATGATGGAGAACTTAATTTGTTGTGTACAAACTAAACTTTTTTCAGTCACAGTGACCTTGGCTTTTGATCTTTTGACCCCAAGATATATAGAGTTTTTCCTCACTCCAAGCGGAAGTCATCCATAAAGTTTGGTATCTGCAAATGTGGAAAATTCAAGTTACTGTGCAGAAACTGTTTTGCTTCTTTCAGTCAATGACCACTGACCCCAAAATTGATATGCATCTTTCTTATCCAAAGTGAAAGCCATCCAAAAGGTTTGGTAACTGTAGAGAGTGGAAAACTCTAGCTATTGTACGGAAACCATTATGTTTCTTCAACCACACTGCCCTTGACATTTGAAATTTTGTTTCTGAAATTGATAGGGTTCTTCTTGCCCCAAGTGCAAGCAATCCACCAAGTTTGGAAACTATAGATGGTGGACAACTTGAGTTTTTGTGTGGAAGCAAAATTAGTAACAGACAGACAAACAGTCATCATATCATAATATGCTCCACCTTTTGTAGGGCATATATAAAAAAGGAATTGCTTTGTCATTTGTTATCTAGTTATAGAAGTACCTAACTTAGAGCAGTTCTGCTTTAATATATGAATATATACACTGTATTTCAAGCACATTTACCTTCTCTTGCCCACCAGTATTTGTATCACACTTAAATTATCCGTGTATGTATTTATTTAATATTAGACAAATGCCACTTGTTAATTGAGTCAATGCTTGGGACATGAAATCTAAACCGTCAGTGTCTCAATACCATAAAACATACTTTACACCCAATCCAAGTCCTATGTACAGAAATTACAAATTACAACATTAATTATCATTAATAAAAGGTTCTTTGTAAAATCTGGAAATCCAAATTTTATCAAGAACTACTCACATTTTGGAACTATTATAGTTTCATATATTCTCTCCTTAACATTACAGAATGAGCACATTTTAAGAATTGTTGTTGAAATGTAGTTTTTTGGGGGAGTAAAACTAATTTTAATTATGTAATACTTACCTGTCAATATTATTAAGCTTTCTCCTTTCTGCATGGAAAAACTCATCTACACTAGATGCACCAACTCCCCGTTCTAGAAGTTTCTTAGAACATGTGCATCGACCCAGTTAGATCTACGTCATCAGCTCGTGCTCCACAGAGCATCCTCATTCTTTTCAGGACGTGAGACTAATGAAGGACATCAGCGTTGGGTGGGAGGAGGGCATCCAATAGTGACAGGTAGGTATTACATAATTAAAATTAGTTTTACTCCCCCCAAAAACTACATTTTAATGTCAGTAATAACCTATCTGACACTATTATAAAGCTGAATTTGTCAGTTAGGAGGGTGACTGATGGACTTTGAGAAGAGTAGAAATGTGGAAAAAATTACTCACCTTCCAGTCCAAGCAGTCAACTGCAGTTTTAAGCGGCAGTTGTCTGGGTCATAGATTGTGCTGCGACGATCGGACCCAGAGAGAAGATACCTTCGCTATGGTTTGCTAATGACCGAAGGTAAAAAGATGAGAAGGTTGTTTGTGGGTGCCAAAACGCAGCCTTCATAATATCATATAAAGATGAATGGTTGAAATATGCCCAGGAAGTAGCAATAGCCATGACTTCATGGGCTTTAATCTTCATGAACGATAAGTCTCTTTCTGTGAGAGATGCATAAGCTCTCTTGATGGTGAGCGAAATCCATCGAGAGATAGTGGATGCTGAAATATCAACTGAACCCCTAAATGGGAGAAAAAGTCTCTTCCTACCCCTCCTTCTCCCTTTAGCAGATGTTAAATAGAATCTAAGTGTCCTAACTGGGCAAAGAAGTCTATCACTATCATCCCCAGCACATATACGACTAAGAGTATGGATTTCGATCGGGGATGGGAATACTGACGGAAGTTGGTTTTTGGCAAGAAAACGAGACTGACACAATAGGGAAATGGACTCATAATTTCCACTGAAGCGTAAACATCCCTCTTCAATTGATAAAGCATGTAGCTTGCTTCTTCTCCGGGCTGACACAACGGTCAGAAGAAAAACGGGTTTAAACGTGAGATTTTCAAAAGAGGCCTCACTCAAATGTTCGTAAGGTGTTTTTGTCAATGCCCACAAAACACATGAAAGGTTCCATTTTGGTGTAGATGAGCGAGACACTGGTCTCTGAAGCTCGAAATACTTTTTTAGATCCGACAAGTGAGGATCTGAACTAATGGATTGACCTTTAGAGAATTTAAGAGTGTTTGAAAGAGCAGCCCTATAACCTTTGATTGTGGAGGCTGAACAAGATCTCTCCTTGAAAAGGAAGAGAAGAAAATCTACTACTGCAGCTATAGAGGGATGGCAAGGATTAATACGTTTCCTAACACACCAATCACATAAGATTTTCCACTTTGCATTGTAGACCTTGGATGTAGAGCATCGCTGGGCTTGTAGGATGCAGTCGGCAACTTTGCTCGAAAACTTTGCCTGATAAGCCAAGCGTGAAGGTGGAGGATCTGGGGACTGGTGTGAACTAGAGTGCCTCTGTGTTGTAAGATAAATTGTTTCCACGGAGGTAATATTCTTGGTTTGTCGATCAACAGGTCGAGTAAGTCATTGAACCACGACCTTTGAGGCCACATAGGTGCAATTAGGATGATCCGTGTGGTGGACATCCTGATCTTCTGTACAACTTGTGGAATCAACCGTAAGGGTGGGAATGCGTAAGCTGACAGTAGATCCCAGTTTAGGCTGAAAGCGTCGACTGCCCAGGCTGCCTGATCTTGGACTGGGGAGACATAAAATGGGAGCTTGTTGTTGAGTTTTGTCGCAAACAAGTCCACTAGAGGTCGCTCCCATAGACTGAACAGAGACTCTGCAACCGCTTGATGAAGAGACCATTCTGTTAGGACTACCTTGCCTGTTCTGGACAGAATGTTTTTCTTCCCTGGAATGTGACAAACTCAGAGTGTAATCCCTTCTGACTGTGCCCAAGAAGGTTCCAGACTTCCACGCAGAGTGAAAGAGCATGAGTGCCTCCTTGTCGAGGTACGCAACCACTGATGTGTTGTCTGAGGAGATCATGATGCAATGCCCTTTGATGTGTTCTAGGCAGCCTTTTAGGGCGAAGAGCACAGCTTTCATTTCTAGATAGTTTATGTGGAGAAGACTGTCTTCCTGTGACTACTGACCATGGAGAAGTACTCCTTCTGGCTCTAAATGAGCCCCTCAACCTGAATCTGACGCATCAGTGTACAGATAGGAGTGGGGTTCTGTGCATACAGAGGAACTCCTCTCAGAAACATATCTTGATTGTACCACCACTTTAAGTGGTACTGAAACGTCGACCCTAGAGAAATTCTCATTGAGAGGGAATCCTTGTGGGGTCTCCAAACTGCCAAAAGGAGGAACTGAAGAGGATGTAAATGAAGTCTCCCTAGGGAAACCAGGTCCGACGCGGAATTTAAGGTTCCCAGGAGTGAGAGATACAGAGGAGCCGACAACGAAGTCTCGGTCTGTAATGTCCTTAAAAGTTCCGTTATTTTGTGTATATTCTCTGGGGAAACATGAACGCAGCCCAGGGAGGTAAGGAAATTCATTCCTATGTACACGAAATCTTGAGAAGGAACGAGTTCGGACTTCTCTAGATTTGGAATCAGTCACAAATGCATCACCACAGATCAACAGCGGGTCATGTGGCTGCATCGGGACTGTTTTGTTTGTGTTGTGTAGTAGCCAGTTGTCGAAATACTGGATTAACGGAATCCCCAAGTATCTCAAGTGTGCAGCTATTACTCCCATGACTCTGGTAAAGATCCTGGGCACTGAGGCGAGACAGAACGGCATGGCTCGAAATTTAAACACTTCCAAAATCGGGATCTGGAAGTACGCATCCTGAAACTGCCCAGTTGGCTGGTTTGATAGCATTCCGAACTGAAGTTGCAGTTTCCATCTTTAACGTTTCCACTTGCAGAAATTTGTTTAGGGGAAAGGTCAAAAATCAGTCTCAGTTTTCTGCCCTTTTTGGGGACCAGAAAAATCCGGGAGTAGAATGCTGGCGACTCGATATTTTGAACCCTCGCCACGTTGCCCTTCCGATGGAGGGTGTGCACTTCTTCCTTTAATTTGAAAATGTTTGATTGATGGAAGAGGATGGGTGTCCTTGAGAGAGGAGGGAGTTCTATGAAACGTAGATGTAAACCCTCCTTGACAACGGAAAGGACCCACTGATCTTCCGTGATGTTCGACCAGACCTCTGAAAAGAGGGCCAGTCGAGCACCTACCTGAACTAAAGGAAGAGGCATGCACTGCAGGAGAGGGACGACCTCTCTTTCCACCTTTCGCCTCTTTCGGGAAGGGGTAGGCAAAATTAGACCGCTTTCCCCTGCCCCTGCCTCTCCAGTTACTACGTCATGTATCTGAAGAGGGCTTATAGGCGGGTTGTCTACTTTGCTGTCTTGATTGCGTACCACTTTTTTGTAGGAATTGTGGTTGACCCATAGCCCTATCAGGACGTGTGAATGCCTGCCAGTTTAGACGGAACAGCAACCGATGCGAGGGACCTATGTTGTTGGTCCTTCAAATCCTGAGAGGCGATAGAAGGAATGAGACTGCCAAATAAAGTCTCTGAATCTAGGGGTGCAGCCCTCAGAAGATTTTTGCTATGTTCCAGCAAAATTTTGGAAGAGTCCAGTGATACATCTCTACGTAGGTGTAGAAGCTCCGCTGACAACGCCATTGCCTTAGACAATGCGTGTCGTGAAGTTTTTGCCACAGTCTCTAACAGTCGCTGCAAGGCAATGGTTGATGATGATTCCTCCTTCAGTAAGCTGAAGGAAGCTGCTGAAAACAGGTCAGCATGTGAAGCTATAGTCACTATTGACCTGGCCTTTGATTCTAATGCCTCCAAGGATTTAACCGATAGGCGAGCAAAAGAACCCGCTGAAATGCCCACTTGTGAAGCTCGGCGTCCAAGTGGGGGGGGGGGGGGTTAACGGCCAGGCAGGTGAATGGACCTTATAGCTCGAGGCTGAAATTAAGGGCCTCAGTGTAGCAGAGGAGACAGACCACCCTTTAATCTGTCGCACTGCTTCTTGACCTTTGCTCAGCCGTTTCGCAACTTCGCTAACCATCGGGGAGTGCAGAAGTAGCAGCAAGTCCGGTCTGGGCATTACTCCTGACAGTTTCTCTAAACAAGAGAGAATCTTAGTGTCACTTGGATAATTTGGTTTTGGGCACATATCAGGGGGAAGAAGGCGGTATACTTCATTTACAGCCATGTCGAATGACCAAGTCTCCCCTTCCTCGACCACGTGAGATGATTGTGGTGAGTGGTTCGGAGTACTTTGAATGGTAGGGTATACCCTATCCTCCAGAGTTTCATGAAATTCATGTGAATCTACTAATATTGTAAATGCATCATCTTATTGTTCCAAAACTTGGTGTGAAGCAGGAGAAATGTATCCCGAATGATCCCTCAGCGGGGACGGCCGGGAAGTAGGGACATATCTATTCTGTGTCTCAGCACGGGGAGCGACAGAATTGTCCTCAATGGGTGTTATGTATGGAGAGCAAGAACTCTTCTCGCCTCCCTTTCATCTCTTAGCAGGAGGGGAATCTTCCCTTCCCTTGACGACCTTTTCTGCATAACTTGTGATGGTTGTCGGATCTCATCACTCGTACACGCAGGAGGCCATATTGACGACATCCATGGTAGAGGTAGTTCTCTCCCTTGCGGGGGAAAGTTCCACATACCAAATGGATTGAAAGGGAACATGGGAAAGGAAGGGACATTGGTCCGATTCCCTATTCCAGAAGCATGTCTATTTGCACGTTCTACCCCTGTGGTGTGACAATTAGGTAATGTAGGGAAAGGGGGGTATTCGAACCTATCCCGAGCGCCAGACCTAGATTCAGCATGTCTCGCAGACCTATACCCAGTATATGGTCTGTCTGTATCCGGTGATAAATGGCCGGTCCGTGACCTGTCATTATAGTCAAGGGCGATCTAGATCTGAAAGAACGTCTCTGAGAACTAGAAGAATTTGAACAACGGCTAAACCTCTTGGATTTGTGTGATGTATTTTTCGCCTGACTTCAGATACTATGGAGGTTTTGTTCCTGCCCTGAAGGGAAGACGCAAGGATTCTCCATATTTGGGCTTAGTGTAACCCCCTCCGGGGTATAACTGTGTCTGCTTGTGGGTCGGTGCTACCCCGCCCTCCCATAGTTGGGGGGATGGGGGGGGGGTACACTCGGTCCCAGCAAATTGATAGCCCTTAATGATAGACGCTGCCTTCTTCTTAGAAAACACTCTATCATGACTTGGGAAGGTGCCACTCCTCCCTCTTATATTCGGGGATCACACTTGAACCCTTGAGATATATATGTTACCATCTCACCAGAAGTAACAATATCTTTCTCTTGTTTAGGGAAGGTGCTGCTCCTCCCTCTTTTATTTGGGGGATCGTACTCAAACCCTTTAGAAACATCTGTTTCTACCTCATAAGTAGCACCAGTATTTCTTTCTAAGTGAGATTTATTTGATTTAGAAGAGGAAGAACGTGCTTCCTTCCTCTTCAGATAAGTGTGACAGCTTTCGGCCAGATCCCCAGTGTCGTCCGACCATAGACAACACATGAGGCATCCGTCCATACGTGTACATTTTGTACATGACAAACAAGTTTTGTGAGTGTCCCATGGGCCTTTCTTATGGCCACACTTACCAACTGATTGAGACATCTGAAAACAAAAAGTCTTCCTAATTTTGTGCACTTACAGACATAAATGTTGTCTCATAACTACATTCTCTCTTTCTCTCTCTCTCTCTCTCTCTCTCTCTCTCTCTCTCTCTCTCTCTCTCTCTCTCTCTCTCTCTCTAGTCACATCTGAGCACTTATAGAAAGATATATTATTTCACATCTGTTAAATCCTCAGTAAAATAAAAAACCTATTAAAAAAACCTCTAAGAACCGAAAATTTGATTTTGTCCCAAGGGTTTTCAGTTTTGAGGGCTTTCACTGTACATTCTTCAAAATTATCACTTTCCCATTCAAATAAAATGATCATTAAGACAATTAGATGTATTTAATTTCAAATGAAAGGTATTAAAAATAAATCCCTTGTACAGTGTGAAATGCAGAATTATCACAGTGCTCCCTCTTCCAGGCTTGAGGATGTACAATAGGCCTGATGCACCCTACTGCATGTCGTACAGTAATAGGTGACTAATGGAGGCAACCTTTTTGCCTTGGATTGCATCACGTGATGTGATGTTCCAAGTGAGAAGGTCTTGGATTGCATCCCGTGATGTGATGTTCCAGGTGAGAAGGTCTTGGATTGCATCCAGTGATGTGATGTTCTAGGTGAGAAGGTCTTGGATTGCATCCAGTGATGCGATGTTCCAGGTGAGAAGGTCTTGGATTGCATCCCGTGATGTGATGTTCCAGGTGAGAAGGTCTTGGATTGCATCCCGTGATGTGACGTTCCAGGTGAGAAGGTCTTGGATTGCATCCGTGATGTGACGTTCCAGGTGAGAAGGTCTTGGATTGCATCCAGTGATGTGATGTTCCAGGTGAGAAGGCCTTGGATTGCATCACGTGATGTGATGTTCCAGGTGAGAAGGTCTTGGATTGCATCTCGTGATGTGATGTTCCAGGTGAGAAGGTCTTGGATTTTTTAAATTAGTATGATTTATATCAAAATCTAACATTGTATTTTTAGAATATGACCCTTCTAGCTTTCGTCCTTGTTTTGTATGTCCTTCTTCGCCCTAAACTTCATCTGCACTATATAGCTAGGATGATGCTAATGTGCCATTAAACTGTATACCATCTAAATGGTTAAATTTATAACTTTTGTGCCAGTATAAAACTACAATATACTGTTGGAAACAATGACACAATGCACCATCTACAAATATAAGACTGTTACCCCCTTAACCATTCTAATCTCACCTGAAGTAGATGATTGTGCCTGTTTCATGCAGAAATCTCAGAAACAAATCCAGTTCTTCACTTTTTTCTATTCGGACAGCTCCTTCCTTGTTTAGTTTTTCCACATCTTTGCGAGAAATCACCTGCAATTACAAGTTAACAAAGCCTTTAGTTTTACTGGTTCACTGAATTTATAAAATAATATTTATCTGTTTCAAACTGCCTTATTGTGTCACCATTATTACATTATATAATCACCATATAGCAAGATATGTGTATCCTAATTTGATCATGCCGATATCCAAGTGAGCTTACCGTTTGGCTTGATGCTGGATCACCTTAGTCATGAGTCATGCATCCCAGATGTGTATGCCATATGCTACACTAATAACCTTGCCAATATTCAAGTAAGCTTATGACTGTTTGATCACCTCAGTCATACATCCTGCATCAATCAACAATATACACTACAGGCTACACTGTTGACCCTGCAAATATCCAAGTGAGTTTATGGTTTGGCTTGACGCTGGATCACATTTGTTATGTGTCATGCATCCAGGATGTGTATGCTACAGGCACCACTGATGACCCTGCCAATATCCAAGTGTGCTTATGACTGTTTGATCACCTCAGTCATACATCCTACATCAATCAACAATATACACAACTGTCTACACTGTTGACCCTGCAAATACCCAACTGAGTTTATGGCTTTGTTGGATCACCTCAGTCACATGTCATACATTCTGCATCCA
Organism: Margaritifera margaritifera; assembly: GCA_029931535.1. Lineage (NCBI taxonomy): Eukaryota > Metazoa > Mollusca > Bivalvia > Unionida > Margaritiferidae > Margaritifera > Margaritifera margaritifera. The sequence goes on from JAQPZY010001472.1 coordinate 2,539,869, forward strand.
TCAACAACAGGATGTGCATGTTACAGGCTACACTGATGACCCTGCCAATATGTAGTTTATTGGGTGGTAAAACTAATTTTAACAATGTAATACTTGTATGTTGCTATTGCGTTATTGCGTAGCTGGCTCTTTCTGGATGGAAAATACCCTGACCGTATAATGAGAATTCATCCTCCCATAGGTGAACCAGAATGTTCTGGAATACCAAAATACTCTGGTCCAACCTGCAGATACCTTGCCCATGTGCACAGTCCTTCATTCTTTTTCAGGACATAGCCTAAACTAGTGGGACATCAGTGCAGGGTGGGAGGAGGGTATCTGGAAATAGCAACAGTTAAGTATTACATTATTACTATTAGTTTTCACCCCCCCCCCATAAAAAAAACAAACTACGCTTTAATATCGGTTGCTACTGCATAGCTGAAAAAAAAGCAAAAACACGTAAGGAATACTTACACTCAGTGTAGAAAGGAAGACTACTGCTGGATGGTATCCGCATGGACCACTTTTTGAGCTACTTTGCTTTGACGAGCCAGTGAGCAAAGGTAAAAGGAGGAGAAGGCAGTGTGAGATCACCAAAATGCAATTTCATCACATCCTCCAGAGATGAATGGGTTTGACAGACCAAAGAAGTAGCAATGGCTTGAACCTGATGAGCATCAATTTTTATGAATGAAAGGTTGCTCTTGAAAAGTGACTGAGAAGCTCTCCTGATAGTTACTGCAATCCACCTTGAAATGGTGGAAGATGAAATATGAGCTGAACCATTAAGGGGCAGGAAAAGATGCTTCCTACCCTTTCTTCTCCCTTCAAAAGCAGAGAAGTAAAAGTGTAAAGCCCTAATAGAACATAAAAGTCTATCTTGATTATCCCCATCACAAATACGACTGAGATTGGGGATCTCAATTGGGAGTGGAACAACAGATGGAAGCTGGTTTTGTGCTAAACAAACCTGATTAGCAAAGGAGGGAAATCAACTCATAATTCCACTGAACCTTATACAGCTTTGCTCTATGAATAGGGCATGAAGCTTGCTCCTTCATCTCGCAGATGCTGAAGAGAGCAAGAAAACAGCCTTGATGGTAAGGTTCTCGAAAGAAACTTCACCCAACGGTTCAAAGGTGGTTTTTGCAAGAAACCACAAGACACAAAGAGATTCCATCTAGGCATTAGTGCGTGAGACACCAGGCTCTGCAGTTTGAAATACCTGACCATGTCTCCTTTGTGACAGTCCGTCCATTTATCTGGGCCTTTCGAACATTAAAGCTTTGGATAGGGCTACCCTGTAGCTCTTGATACTAGAAACCGAGCATTGTTTATGTTCAAAAGGAAGAAAAGAAAATCAGCCCCTGCACTCATTTAGGGACAGCTAGGATTTACACGTTTTCTACGGCACCAATCACAATCTCCACTTGGCATTATAAACCTTAGATACAGATCGTCTCCTGGACTGAATGCACTTGGCGACTTTTTGAAAACGTGTCCTGGTGGAGATATCGTTTGAAATGAGCAAAGCAAGAAGGTGGAGAATTTGTGGGTTAATGTGTAAAAGAGAACCCCTGTGCTGCAACAGAAGGTCCCACCAATGGGGTAATGTCCTGGGATGGTCCACTGGCAGATCGAGAAGATTGATGAACCCAGATCATTAGGGCCGCAGATGTGCTATCAAAATGAGCTGACCAGTGGAGTTCCTTACTTTGTGAAGTACCTGAGGGATTATTCTGAAGGGTGGGAGGACATAAGCAAACAAACGATCTCACTTCAGGTTGAAGTGTTCACTGACCAGGTCCTCTGGTCAGGGACTGGGAAAGTGTAAAAGGGGAGCTTGTTGTTCAGTTTCAAACAAGTCCACAAATGGTGTCCCTCAAAGTTAGAACATGGAATCCGCCACGGATAGGTGCAGAGACCATTTTGTGGGGACTGTCTTCCCCTTCCTTGATAGGCTGTATGCCAAATTATTCTCTTTTTTTCAGGAATGTGGTGAATTTGGAGGGTAATCCCCTCGGAAGCGGCCCATGAAGAAAGTTACAAACTTTAATGCAGAGAGGGGGCATGTGTGGCTCCTTTTCTCCTGGTGTACATTACCTTCGACATGTTATCAGAGAAAACCATCATGCAGAGGCCTCTTATTTTGTCAATGCACCCCCGAAGGATAGATTTTTCAGGACTACGAACCCTGAAGAATTGGTCCTTCTGGCTACAGATGAGCACCCCACCCTGAACCTGACACATCTGTGAACAGATAGGAGTGGGATTTTGGTGTGTACATGGGGACTCTGGTCAGAAACGGGTTCCCATTTGTCTACCAAATCCGATTATGGTGAAATCCAGAGACCTAGAGAAATCTAAATATTCAGAGAGTCCCTGTGCGGTTTCCAGTTTGACAAAAGGATAAACTCGAAAGGGCATAAGTGTAGTCTGCCTAGAGGAAGCAGTTCCCCTGCAGAGTTGAAGCTCCCAGCAGAGAAAGAAAAAGATGAGCTGACATTGTGGTCTTGGCTGTCAGTGCCTCCACCAGGGTCAAGATCTTGTCTACTCTGTGCCAAGGGACATGGACTAATCGTGTTCATGAGGAAATTCATTGATTTATGACCAGTAGAGCTAAAAATACAAACCATGTCTTGTTCCCCTTGCTGGAATGCCTGGCACTCTCTCACATAATGTCTATTTTTAAACATAAAGTTTCCAGAAATCATATTTTATGCAATATGAAAGCGGCTGTATATTTTATCATGGCTAGTCACAAAAGGAAATTGAGTGTTGAAACAAAACAAACCATTGTATCTATGATTCAGGAGGATATAAATCTGTACAAGCTGCACAAGTGCTAGAAATTCATCCGTCTACAATTTGCACATTTCTGAAAAGATACTGGGTAAGAAGTATTATGGAAAAAAAACCTCACACTTGAAGACAGGCAGTTGTCACAAAACAGGACAGGAACAAACTTTCACCAATTATAAAACTGAAACATAGGAAGTAATTGCATGAAATCAACTTGTATAATGTGTTTGTGCTTCAAAGTGTATCTAGAAGAACTATCCATTGACACTTACATTCTCTGAGATTTTTTCCAAAGAAATGTATGTAAAACTATTGGCATGCGAAAAGTAAATAGGACAAACAAAACATATTGCATGGTGCAGGGGAAAGATTACATGGAGTGTTGAGCACGATTATTGGATAGTATTATTTACTAATGAGATGACCATTGTTGTGAAACATGACGCAATTGTATTTGTTTTGGAAATGAACAGCAAGAAACGGAAAGGCTACTGTCTTGCTAATACCTCAGCTTTGGTCCTGGCAGAGTTGAAGCTGATGATGTGGGGTTGTTTAACCTTTTATAGTGTGTGTAACCTTGCATTTGTAGATGATAATATGAACAGTGCCAAGTATACTGACACACTTGATAATTTACTGTGGATTGTTATTGCAAACCACTTCTCTAACCAACCATGTCTGTACCAAAATGACAATGGACCTGTGCATCAGTCCAAAGAGACAAGCAAATGGAAATTAAGAAATAATATTTCACAACTAATGTAGCCTGTACAGAGTCCCAGCATTAACACAAAAAAAAATGTTAGACTGATGTTGAAAAATAATGTAAAAAAGACCAAAGGAAATTATCACAACTCTACAAGATCTTAAAACCCCTCTCCTTCACACGTGGGGAAATGCTGCTAGTTTTTATATTCAAAGACTGTAACAGTCATTACCAAAGTGATGTGCACAAATACTGCTGTCAAAATGGTACATTACAAAATAATGCGGATGTATAGTCAGATTAAGGTAAGTTTATTCATCAGTTATAACATGCCATTCGCAAAACATGCACGACATTATGACGTTAAAAATTGAAACAATTATGTTACCTTAGTGGTGTGTAAAACTTCATGAAAGCCGGTAAAATGTGAAATATTAGTTACAACGACCTTCTTTGTATACGTTTTGTTCTAAAGAGACGTATATAATCATCTAGTTTAATGATTAAAGCATGAACAGCAAAAATATCAAACTGAACCAGTATCAAATTTGAAATATGGGTCAAAGTGGCCGACTATTAAGATGTGGGTGTAAGACTCATCAAGATGCCTCCTCTTGCCAAGTTTCATGATTCCAGGTATAACAATATTATACATTAATTCAAAAACAATGAGGTCATGACCTAATTGCAAAAATATAAGCCAGATAAATCTGAAACATGGGTCACAATGACCTTCTTTTGTTGTAAGGTTGTGGTACTAACAGAGATGCATTCAATCATCTATTTTTATGATTCTGGCATGAGCAATTCTTGAAATAGAATCCAAGTCAGTTAAGCATGAAATACTGGTCAAAGTGACCTGCTTTGTAATGAGGGTGTAGTAAACATCAAAATACATCCATTCACCAGGTCTCATTAATCTTGGTATAAAAGTAAGCATGCAGGTTGCTATAAATCTATTTAGCAATTATTTAAATTAAAAAACGTAACCTAAACCAATAAAATATTAAATGTAGGTCACCATGACTGTATTTTGTTGTAAGGTTATGTCGTACCAATAGAGATGCATACAATCATCTAATTTGATGATTCTGCTATGAGTAGAACTTGAGAAAGAAACTTAAAACATGTCAGTGAATCATGCGATATTGGCCAGTGACCTACTTCTGCAATGAGGATGTAGTACTCATTCAAGATATATTTATACAGGGTGCTAAACCTATCTGGTTTTGAGGTCAATGCAAAAACTTAACCTAAGCTAGGAAATGTAATATGTAGATCACAGTGACCTTATTTTGTTGTAAAGTTATGTTGCTAATAAAAATCCATACAATCATCTTGTTTGATGACTGCACCATAAACAGAGTTTGAGAAATAAATGTAAAACACAATTTAACTGATGTCAGTGAAGCGTGACACATAAGTCACAGCAACTTATTTTGCGATGAGGTAATAGTACTCACCAAGATACATCTCATCATTAAGTTGCATTAATCTTGGTACAGCAGTATATATATACAAGGTGCAAAAACTCCAATTAGGAGTTAAATGCAAAAACTCAACCTAAGTCATTCCAATGTGAAATATAGGTCACAGTGACCTTCCTTTTTGGTAATGGTGTATTATGAATAGAGATGCATACATTCATATAGTTGGATGATTCTACCATGAACAGAGCTTGGGAAATAAACTAAAACCACAAAATTAACCAGTCAGAGAATCAAGAAAGATAGGAAACAGTGACCTACCTTTGTGATGAGGGTTTACTTATCAAGATCCATCCCCTCAATAAGTTTCATGTTTCCAGGTCTAATTGTTACAGTATTTATACAGTGTGCACAAACCTGAGCCAAATGCAAAAACTGTTTCAAAAAATGTACAACTACTATATGTGTACAAAGTTAGCCCCCTCCCCTGGGTTCATGCTATGCAACCCACTCTAGACAGTTGCAACCTAGAAAGAAAAACTGGTTGTCATTCAGTCAGGGTTTACATATGATATACTTTTATCTGTGTGGATGCAGATGCCGGTGATATCAGAAACGCTTACCGCTACTTTATAGAAGTGAGCTACCCTTATTTTGTAGAGGTGAACTCAAAACAAATACTTGATACATGATGGATCAGAAGAACATAAAACTTTACACTAAGGTTTTGGGGAGCCTACACCTGCTGTTGCTGCTTCGAAATATAAATACAACTACGAGTCATGTATAGCTGATTACTGGAGAACATTACTGATAAAAAAATAAATTATATGATAGACAAAAATGAACCTACATGCTAGATATACTTTTTTCTGCAAGTTAGTAATAGTCTCACAGATGAAGGTATTTCAATGCACATGGTCTTTTATAATCTGTATTTTAGGTCTGACAGATCAAATGTTTGATATTTACAACTAGTTCTAACCACACAAGTTTAACTTGGTCAAGTTCATTTTGCAACATAATTTTTTCACAATCATTTGTTTCTTAATTTTCATCATATAGTCTTTTTATCTCTTCACCATGATGTTCAAGTTCTATTTTAAATACTTTGATATTTCAGGCTGCAATTACAAAAGCTTTTTTATAACCTCCAATCACTCTTTCTTCTTGTTTGGTAAATAACCTTCTGACAATTTCTTCCTGATATGCAGTTAATTTTAAGTTGTACTCATTAAACAGTTAACTATGCAGTTAAATTTTAAGTTGTATTCATTAAACAATGCATCTATTACAGTTTTCAGTTGTCTATATAATTTCTAAGCTATGCATTTTTACGACCAAAATCTTTAATCTCCATTTCTCAGATACTTTTATTGATTGTCTTTGTATAACAGTAAGCTTAAATGGATATTCTATTTCAGGTAGTGTTCCATCACAGCTACGCAATTTACTGTGTATTTTGCAATGATATGGCGTTTCTTATCTAACTCTGAATCCATTTTCTCCATCCAAAAATTCACATGTTGTGGTGAAAGTATGTTCTATTTGTGAGTTTGCTAAATCCATGCAAATTTATTGTCTTACATATTTCTACTTTTTATTTCATGTACTCTAACAAACTATGATGATTCTGCATTATAAATTGTGATGATGCTGCATAATAAATTGTGATTATCCTGCATAATAAATTGTGATGATGCTGTAATAATGCTGTAATGATGCTGCATAATAAATTGCGGTGATGCTGCACAATAATGCAGAGAATGTAAATTCTTGGTTTTAACTGAGTGTTCAGATTTCTCATTTATTACATACATATGGAAAACTAGCATCTCCAACTAGAAACACAGCTCTTGCTCAACTGAAGTCGCCTACTTCAAATGTACTTCCAAAGATGCTCTAGTGGTACAACTAAAGCATGTATGCTTCTTGTAATCGCAAGCAACATGACATGGACTTTAAAGAAATTATAAAATCATGTAAGTTGATTACTGGCAGCTAAGCTGTCACTTATCATCACACTAAAACTCTCTCATCCTGCCCCATCCCCACCATGTTTAGGTATGACACAAATTGATAATGTTGATACATTTTTTAAGCATTGTGTTAGAACACATGTATATCACTGAATCATGAAACACAAGTCACAATGGCATTATTATATGCAAGATTACAAGCAAGATTTTGGGGGGAAAATAACCATGGTCAGGTTCATAAGTCAGCAAAAAGCAGTGCATATAAAGCCAATTTCAAACCCTGATGTCAACAAATATTAATCTGGCATAACTTTTATTCAAAATCCTGCAAAATACATATTGGAAGAAAATTATTTCAATGCATTTATCATGCTAGACTTAAGCCTCATAAAACAAAGAAGTTAATCTATTGCAATAACTGGGTACCAATAGTGATAATATTCCTCCATATCCAAAAATAAAAAATTTGTCATAGATGTTTTAAATTATGTGTAAATGTGTACCTTCACTCCATCAGCCTTTTGCCTCATCAGCTCCTGTTCCAGGGGGAGCCACCGTGCAGGTATCTCCTCCCCCCAGTACGGTTGTTGTGATGCCACCTCAACAATTTTCCTCTTCAAATCTTCCAATTTTCTGTCAACAACAGTGTTGTCAATGGCAAAGTCCTCATTAACTAAGTGAAACCTGGTAGGTTTATCTTTTAGATATGAGCGGATCTCTCTGAAGTATTTCTCACAGATCTCATGATGGCGGCCCTAAAAATAGGGAGTATATTGGCACAAAATAAGTAATGGAAAGCATACCTATTTCATCACTGACAGAAATATTTATTGAATTTACTTGTCCATTCACCATAATGTTGTTGTTTCAGCCACTGATAACACTAACCGATTTTAGTTTGACCTGTAAGATTGGAAAAGGGATCTTGCAGACTATATATTCTTTCAAGTTCTTTTCCTTTTTAGTTTTATTTAATGGATAGTTTTCTATTCACTCATTTTGTGCATCTTAATTTACATGTGAGCTAGTTAAATTTCAGAACATAAATTTTAAAATTTGTATGTAGCAAAACTTCCCTAGACTGATGTCTATATAAACCTGGCTCCATACAGACTGGTTATATGTTTTGTTTATGTGAAGGCCATTTTAATAATAATCAAGCCTCTGTACACATAATATATATATATATATATATATATATATATATATATATATATATATATATATATATATATATATATATATATATATATATATATATATATAATGGACAAAATGCTCTGGGTTTTTTTTCCTTCCAAAATTGCTTTTCCTCTTTAGGGGTTTGCACTGGTTTTGCTTACAGTTTTAGTATCTAATTTGAAGCATTCATCTCTGTCTGGACGAGTTTTGTACTCAATTATTCTGTCTTTCATTTTTTTATATTGATGATGAAAGTGCAATCATTAATCAGTTAACCCTTACATTCAATGACACGAGAAATCCAAGTAGGCCTGTATTGCTTACCAGGATTACACAGATTAACAAATGACCATTTCATTCAGCTGGGTTATGCAGCACTGTAAGAACACAATCCCAAACTCTGTATCATCTTGATTTTACTGGTACCTATTTTACAACAGCGTGATACAAATTCTTTCCAAAGATAATGGCTTAATAGTATAGCTTTCACACATACCTGATCTTGACAATATATGGCCATTTATTATGTTTGATCAAAATCCTATTGAACATACATATCATGAAAAAAACAACATACGACTCATCCACCCAACACAGTCATGTTACATAAAGCAAGATTTTCAGTAAGTTTTGTAAAGTAAGAGAGAGAGAGAGAGAGAGAGAGAGAGAGAGAGAGAGAGAGGGGGTGGGGAGAGAGAGATTTCTTGACCGCGATATACATGTATGCCTGGATCTTGTAGTATGCATAAACAGTAAACAGTCCTACTTATACCTCATCTAAAACTATCCAAGGAACAGTTTATATAGTTGAATTGTCAGAGGCAATTAAATGGTTATGCAGTCAAAGATAAACAACTAACATTTCACAAATTACTTAACTGGCTGTCAATAACTAGGGTGATGTCCTAGGTAAAGTGCAGGAAGAGGAACAACCCACTTTTTTAAAGTTAGGTAAATCAAAGATGTGTGTTGAATGAGAATATGTAAGCCATCTTTATTAAATATCATTGGCAAGTTTGTGATTAGCATCAATGTTTCTTTGAAGTCGGATTCTACTCCATACACAAAATGCAAAACAAGATTATTTTGGTAGTCAGAATATTGTATAAGTGTCATTCATTTTTGAAGGAAAAATATCTGAAATGCAGTTGTGATATAGGGAAGAACAAATCATCTGCAAATCCCAACAAAATTGAATTTCCAAACTCATGGTTGACTTTGAGTTCAACTTTGTGAAGCAGCAGCTAGAGGGATTATTGTATTCTTTGCATAGACTGCAAACATCATACTGACATTATTCATCATTCTGGAGTGTATGACATCCACTGACATAGCAACACTACCCAGCATTGGGACAATGTACGAATGCAGAGTTTAATCCCAAAAGTAATTAACATGTTTCAATATAATCATCAACAGACCATGTCACTAGATCTGAAATATTTTTCTGCAATTTTGTTGCAGAGCATAATTTGCCACTTTCAGCTGCAAATCATTTTTCAGACCTGTATAAAGAATGTTTCTGGATAGTGATATCACAAAGAAATCTAGTTGCAAAATGACAAAAACAGCAAATATCGTAAATGATGCAATTGCACCAACATTGGAAAAACAAATAGCTGAGTTATGCCAAAATAACAAATTCTCAGTCCTGATTGATGAATTGAATGACAAGGGAGATGATGACCGTCGCTGTTTTGATCCTAGCAATGACCATGCCATACAGAAAGTTTGTCATCTACCTTCAGAAAAACCAGGACTTGACAAGCTAACTAGCATGGTAACTGCATGTTGGACACTCCCTTACAGCAATGCAGATGCAGAAAGATCATTTACTATGCAGAGAAATATTAAACAAGACTTTCAGAGAAGTTGAATAACAGCACCATCCAGTCTCTAATGAGTGGAAAAATAAACACAAATGACTTGCATTGCCATCAAACCCTTAACTGGACTATTAAGAACAGCAAATACTGCATATAATTAAGACTATATTCCACCGTCCAATGGATTTTAAAGACAAAAGCTTGGCTATTTTTAATTTATGTCTGTGTGGTTGGAATTATGTAAGTGTGTGTGTATATGTGTGTGTATGTGTGTGGTGATGAAATCTGAGAAGTGCTAAGTCTACCAACTATTACTTGTTTATTACTTGTATATTAAATGCTTCAAGGAAATCAGATATGTTCTTTTCTTTTATTCAAATCTGAATTTCAAGTCATTTTCTATAAACTCATATGAAAAGATAACTTATTCTCAATTGGATGATATCGCTTGTTGGGGATCATGAACACTGCCCCCCTTGGGACCTCAAAACTCCCTCAACAATGTCTGACCCCCATGGGACATGAAAAAACCCAACAACACTGTCTGGGAATATGGCAGTATGTATCAGATTCAAGATCACCTCATCAGTATTCATGAGTCTCATAATAAAATGCATGCAACATTTTGATGATATTAGTCCATGTACCAAGTCTGATTTCAGTTGGATCAGAAATATCACCTCTTGAACAGTAAGAAGCTCGGCAAATTATACAAGAACACCACATTAATATGCAAAGACCTCATTCATACTTAAACCAATTGTACATCTTGATAATATAAGCTTATTTACAAAGTTTGATTTTAAAGTTCTGACATGGTCAGAAAATCAGATGCAGGATCACCTTTTCTTATTATATGTGGATTATATCTTGATGATCTAAAGTCCTGGGAATCGTTGATCTTTTGGTATAGGGCATTATCATTCCTCTACAAGGAGTATGATGTAAAAGTTGAATTGATTGGATGTGTTGGGGTTAGATCCTCTGTAGATACACATTTCTAACCTGTTATTGTGATGTACTGGCATGACCATGATGAGGTTAAAGAATTTGTCAGTTTCCTTGATATCATTAGATCCTGAAGATTATACTGTTTTTTTAGGGTGAGTCATGTGATAAATGACACTGCATGAACAAAGAAAAAGTTACCAGGGTGAAATCAATTTTGTCAAATACCATGTCAGTATTGCAGTAGATATCACACCCATGACCCCCGAGGACAGCACTTTGGGTTTTCTTTCGACTGTGAAAGCGCAATTACCCTTAGCTGACCATGGGTTGGCTTAGAGTGCACTGAGTGGTCCCTGTGCTCAATGTTTATCTGCTTTGCATTCTCATTCCATTCCAATCGGAACCAGGGCATGTCAACCCATATTGGCGCAGAAACTCTTCCACAAGTATTTTAAATTCCTTGTCAATGTCAACTTGTTTCGCGAGTTGTGCCAATACTCTATTATCAAGCTCAGGCTTCACAGGCTGCACCAATGATTTGTGTTCCTTCTCTATGTCTTGTTGCTTCCCCATGGCTTGTCAAGGCTCCTGTTTTAAGCTACGTGAACTGTAATTGTAAAGGCCAATGATGGTTAAAGTGGTTGAGAATCCCATCAGCTGTGCATTGATGTTGAAGCCCTCGCACCAAATGGTGTCTCCAGTGGCAAAAAAAGAAATAAAGCTAGTAAAGCTAGTTGTAAGGCTTTCGTGTGAGGCAATATACCAGAATGGCAGTACTGCCATTATGTGCCATTAAGACTCCATTTACACGGATTGAAAGTGATGCCCACATTCCATCACCTGGACTCTCATGGAGGTTAATGAAATAAGAACCAGTGCCCAGGGCATTGATTGTGTCATTAAATGTTTTGAAAGTCTTGCATTGAATCCCAGTGATACAAACCAAATGCATTAATGGCTTAACCCCACCAACTGACATGAATCTGTCTGCCACTAAGTACACACCCTTTTAAGGTGGCACTGGTGCCGGCACTGGCCATGCTAACTTTATTTCAAGAGTGCACTCCAGCATATTACTGGCGTTTGTTTTTCATCTCAAATTTATATCAAGAGCTCATGGATGCTGCCTTCATCTAATCTGTGGCAATATGGTTTTCCATAGGCGACAGTACACGTGTTCCTGTAGGACTTGCCACCCAAAGGAATAACTTGTAGTAGGGTGCTGTTTTTCCCATAAAAAATACTCCCAGTTGTGTTTATACTATTGAGGTGGACATCAATCTACAGGATGTTGATAAACGCTGAGGAATTTGGTACAACGAAATGCCTGTGTTGAAGACTGTATCTGGGGCAAACCCAAAGATGGAGAGCTGCTGGCTAAGATAAAGCATGTATTCTGATTATGATGCTGGCCCTTTTGGTTGCCGCATTTTAGTCCACAGTCGTTCCATGCATGGAAGCCTGTATTACATTTTCAAGCATCTTTAGCTTGTAATACCTATCAAGAATGGTGATGCTGATTGGGCACACAAGGATTGCATCAAATACCTTGTTGCTAAGTTCAGCCAAAATGATGAACCATCATAGTTTGAACAAAATCTCCAGGAGTGCTACACACGTACTTGAATTGGTGCTTGTCACCTGTTCCAGATCCACAGGCCCAACTATCAGGTTGGTCAATGCAAAATGCATCGTCAGAATCAGCACTGTGGCAATGGTATTGCCACACATTCTTCTCTTTAATAGCAACGTGAAATATAGCATCGGCAACAGCTTTAACTATAGTAGCATAGAGAGAGAACGCAGATCCACGAACTGTTGCTCAACCTCAATGCATACATGCAGGATGACATTAATTTTCACGTCCAAAGATATTGCAAATTATTGGAACTCGGCAAATGCAGACTTTAAAATGCGCTTTGGGCAAAATCAAGTTAACTCTGCCATTTGGTGCACAACCACTGGATGTGGGATCAGCATTCTGTGACCACCTGTTGTCTGCAGGGCTGCCAGAGTTTGTGCAAAGTTTTTATAGATTCTGTGTTTACTACCAAGTGAAAATCATGCTCACTTAGATGCAGTGGTCCCTTTCAGACCAAACTGGGTGGAATGCGTTTGAAAACAGCACTGATATGGTTGCCTACAAGCACTTCTGTAACTGGATTAAAGTGGATAAAAACAGACTGGCGACAGAAGCATGGTTGGGTATGATATCTATTTATATTGACTAAATTGCCTACAATGGACTTGGGACCCCATCCCTAATATATTTGCAGTACCAAAACCCAACGAGTCTCACAGCAACAGCCTGCAGTGCCTAACACCAGCCATAGCCTACGAAGCTAACAGAGGTGGTCTTCAACCTGCCCATGCCCGAAGCAAGCGCAAGAAAGGCACAAACCAGCACCATGGAAAAGTGTAGGCCACCACAAGAGAAGTCCAAGACCACAAAGTCAATAAATGGCATTAGTCGTGGGTGATATCACGATGGGGCTTGAAGCCATCTGGTTTCTCTGTGGTGCACCTAGCATTCTTTACTCATGTGAGAGCAAAGAACAGCAAAAAACACAACAGCTATTATGATTACAAGCAACATGAGGTTTCCAGGTAGTCAGCCAATGGCATTGCCAGCGATCTCCAGCAAAAATGATATGATTGACCCTATTATTCTGGGCAAAGCTGCCACCGTTTTTTCTGCTAGCAATTTTAGAATCATGGCCAACTGCTCCAGTTGCCTTTTTACTGATTTTTTGTGCCGCCAGGGCCTGGCTTTGGTACCAAGAATGAAGATGGCATTGTGCCACTCAGGCCTCCTCTTGTGACTGTGAGCACACTTGTGTTTATGATAAAACCCAGCAACATGAGAGTCAAGGTGCTCATGATCCCTTGCTCATGAAAGAGGATTCGCAGCTTTTTGCTGAGGGTTGTAAATTAGCGGATAACTTAGAAAGCGTTAAGTTGGTTGTGTAGCCTTCCTTGTCATGCATCAGCCTCCTGGAAAGGCCATCAAGTTCCCCTTCTTCAGCCGCAAGTAGGGTTTGTAGCTGTTTTATCTTTGGATCACTCTATGGCTTTTCTTAACATGTCTATTTCATTTTTGGTTTCATTGGTTTTGGCAGCATTCTTTGCAAGTATAACTTTGTGAGTGTGCAATGCCTTGCTGAGGCTCAGGAGCTCCCGCATCAGGAGACTATTGGGCTCCTGCACTACTGTCTCCTTGACCACAGGGACCTATGCCCCCAGGACCTTGAAAAGTTCAGCATCTGTGTATTCCCTCATGTCCACCAGCAAGTCTTTTTGTACATTTTGCAGTTTTTGTTCTGTCATGCAGCTGGTCAATGGTTACAGCCGTACTGTTGCCAGATAATTATATATGGCCCAGCCATGGGCCTTTTCTACCAAGGAAATAGAGTACGGCACACCTTTTCCTCCGCGATTATACTCAAGCCATATGTTTTGCCTCAAGAGTATTAATCTGCCATTTTGCACAGTATATTCGGCATAGATAGGCCTTATTTTTAAGCCAGTTTGAAAACAAAAGTCATCAATTCACGTGTTGTGCATTTCTTTCACAGCTGCCATTAAAGCATCTGCATGGAGGGTTTGTGACTGGCTTTCCAAGTCCTGTATTGTTTGGTCAGCATCAGAAAAGCTAGTAAAAGACGTTTTTGCTATTTTATCTGGGAGATCAGGGTCAGTCAGAGTCCCCCGGACAGTCATTTCAAAATCCACCATTCTTTGCTATTATGGAAGCAACTATGTGGGCTTATTAAAGAATGGACACTTAATCTCCAATATAAACAATAGCATCTCGTGTCAATACTGAAACAAATTCAACCCGAACTGCTCCATCCACCACACGCTTGGTGTAAAGGTAGCCCTGACTACCATCACCATGTTTAATTACCCAAACACCATAGACCAAAACCAGTTGCTTATTGTCAGATTTCCAAACCTTGGTAGCTATGATGTCATTGTGCCTGCCACCACCAGGCTGGAATTCACAAATGCTTTGATGGGCAGCATAGCAGCGCTGGTTGACATATAATGTTCAATCGACAAAAACCTTGGCTGTGACATTGTCAAAGACACAAGTGTCAAGCTCAAAGGCAACTAGCTGGCATGTATTAATGCAGATGTGTGGGGTATCTATATGGATCTTTATATGTGTGGGGCATCTATAAGGATCTCTGGCTGATGGAAAAAGAGCAGACCAATGTGGTCTACCAGGGCATCAAGAACACGAACACTGCCGCTATGTGTGTCAGCACTGGCAATGCCATTTCTGCCACCCAGTCTGATGTGTCTATTGCTGCCATGTTTGGAAGCCGTTTCTTTGTGCCACTCAACTTCTAACTGCTAAATGACCACATGCCTTACTATCAGTTCAGCCTTTTAGACTGCCTCACATATGAGCTGACATTCAAAGACTACAGCAGTACATGGGAAGGGTGGCAATCTTGTATACCAATGTGCTGTGCCATCACTGGGTGGTGCTAAACAAGAGAAGAAATATGTGGAACATTACCCTGAACACGCTGGCAAAGAGCACAAGGGCAATAGTAATGCTCATTGATGATGCTATTCAAAGCAATGATTTTTACAACCAACTTATCAACAACGTGTCAGTGGTGATTAATGGCATCCCAAACCAGATCTATGCCCATGGGAAGGTGTGATACCAGCAGTGAGAAAAGGCCCTAAAAATAATAGAAAAGGAGTTTATCAAGGATGTGAAGCTGCCATCGATTGATGTTGGTGCCTTCTCCCAAAACCGGTTTGCACTTGTCATTATACGATGTTGCAGGAAGATCACATGCTCCACATGTTAGGAAGACATGTCAGACATGCGAGCAAAGACATAACGCTGCAAACTGAACAAACGGTCAGCTGGCAGGTATGTTAAACACAAACTTATACATCATCACGGATGCACAGCTCAACATGCAAAATGGCCAGTTTGTGTCAGCCATCTACTAGATTTTGGGCAAGCCCCACACCCAACACCCCTCTGGGTAGCCTGCACGAATTCTTTGATAATTTACAGCCACACTGTGTCATGATCATCAGCCACCACAGCTGTGGTAAGATCGGTTGCCTGCAAACTGCTCAAGATGGCATTTAAGGGCCACTTGGATACTATCATCATCATCTGCCCTACTACAGGGATGCTGCCAGGATTTCATCTTAAGGGGTGGAGCTCCCCCATTGTCCCCAAAATAAGGGGGGAGTAGAAAGAAAAAAATGGGGGGGGGGAGGAAAAGTACATAGTTCAATATTTACCTAACACTTAAATATCCATCTCTCTTTCTTCCTGCTCCACTCTGTTGAGGCTCAATCAAAATCAAAATCTTCGAAAGATTTTCTCTCTACTTGTATAAGCATTAATGTATTGATTCTTTCTGGGTTTAATCTGTTTCTAAGCTGTGTGTGAATATTGTTCTGTGCTGAGAACCCCCTTTCACAGTCTGCTGTCTGATGGGGCATATGCATAGCTAGCTTAGCCAGTTTGCACAAGTTGGGAAACTGTTCTTTATGATTGTTGTGTACAATTTTCCACAGATGAAAGGTATTGTCTCTTGGATATCTCTGCTCCAAAACAAGATTTGAAAGTCCAATTTGAGTGCATTAGCTTTTAATGCCTGGATATGATCCTGTGACTCGGCGTGTCCTTTATGAGTCGAAGTACTAAAATTCAATCAGCCATTTCCAATGTAAAAGGGTTACTTTTCCCACAACTTTTGCAAATATCAAAGAACATACCTACTGTCTTGGTGCTGTGTTGTAACTATTTGTACTCTGACAACCAAGAATTCTGAAACTTTGTTCATATTTCGGTTTCTTTTTTGGCGGTACATCTAACTCGGCACCTGACATTGTTTTTGAACTATCATCCTCTGTTTCATGAGAAACTCCACTACTTTCTTCGTTCTCCTTTTCACTTTCCATTTTCCCGCCACCACTGACTTGAAGTTCACTTTCCACATTCCCGTTACTACTAACTTGACGTTAAAAACAATCTGTAATCTTACGTCCTGCCATGGTTAATTACACATTCCGGAAATGCACCAAAGTTAGCGCATACGCAAATGAGTGGAAAGGGTATCAATTGCAGTACCCCCCACATAGGATACACGTGTTTCGGCTATAAATAATTAGCGGGATTTCCAAGTATCCTTTTGTCTTACCGTACATCTGCAGACTTCGGAATGGAAAGAGGTATTGTGAAGAAAACAAAATATCCTTACTTTTGAATTTATTTTTCAACTCTTGTTTATTCAATTTATCTTAACAGTTAACTGTGACAAATAACGCTTGTATACTGCCGCGCATAGTACATTTTTTATATGCGCGACTTTGAAGCAAGTTGCGGGAGTTCTCGTGCATCACTGCTTTCCAAATGCCCGAATTCATAGCAATGTTGCACGAGTCGCGCAATTGCGCGCCCTAGAAGCATCTCTGCTACTATGCACCTTAACAAGGCATACAATAGGCCATGAGCTCACGTCAAAAAAGACATGAGAGTATTTTTGTCAATCCATGATCTGGATTCCATGCTTAGTACACTCGCTAAAACGTTAAAGAAACCATTATGCTTTTCTACTTGAAGACCTCGTTTCTTTCCATGAGCTAGACTTCATGTATACACCCTCTTCTACTGCAAAGATGAAAACTCATTTAAGGCTATGCAGAAATAAAGTGGAGATCTATAAATGTCTTAAAAGGTAAAGTTTTGGCAAGCTCCTTCTGCGTACAGACACAACAGCCTCGTACCTGTTTCCTTCCGCCTATGATGGTGCATAAGGTAATAGCTTCATATTGTGTGCATTGCCAGCCATGCCATAACATTTATGGCCTCAGGCTACGTATGTACAGAGGCAGGCAATCAGTGACTCTTACCCAAAACTTCACAAGAGCCATGGCAGAAGCTGTGAGTGACTTTGATATTGAGAAGCTATTATATGGGTTGGGGGCAAAGCTGGAAGACACAACAATGGCTGCTAGTGAAGCATTAGTCCGCCTGTCAGAGCTAGTGGCTTCTGGTGTGGCGAAAGAATACAAAGGCTGGCCTCTTACCTTTCCAGACTTAAGGCGATGATTGATGAAGAGGTTGCAAAAACCTACACCATATAAGAGGCTAAACTCTTGACTACTTAACTGGGATCATCTCTGCTTGGCCTGTAGACAGCGGTCGTGAGCCACTTTTTGACCATAGACAACTGTGAGTACCTTGCAAGGGATTTAAAAGATAATCTGCTCATCTGGACCTCTTGACAAGTATCAGAAGCCACCTCTACTTCAACTATGGTTTGGTATTAGCATTAATTGCAGCTGGTATAACATATAAGCATGCTGAAAAAAGCAGAGTAAAAAAATAACAAACGATGAGTGTGACTGCGTAACCATCAGCAGTGCTAAAGTCAGAATCATCCGTCATTCTATTTCTGGAAGTAATGCAGTTCACCAAGGTAGAGTTGTTTCTGGTAAGAGACTTGCTGTGGTGATGAAACAATGCCATGTTGAGAAAAAACCGACACTCGTGCCATTCGAGTACCATCTTATATTCCCTGGGTCTGCTCTAGCTTTGGTGGCTGGCCTCGCATAAGTCTTATTCCGCAGCTCACTGCTCCAAGAGTGGCAGCAAAAAGCAGTGGGTCCATCAGAATGACAAATGCCACAAGTTACAGCAGCTGCTATAAGAAACCCGCCTGTCCCTATTCATTTGGAATAGTAGTGTGTGAAATGCATGAAGTCTACATCACTGTACTCTAAAGACCTCAGAAACCTCCTTTACCACGGAGCAGTACTTGGTGGCCCTGAGGCTGGGTATACGATGATTGCCAGATGTTTCTTAACAATGAAACCGGGCAACCATGACCGCCTAGACTAGAAAATGCAGCAAAGGCTCTAACCATCACAGAGCTGAGCCTTTGGACGCAGGAAATACTAATTAAACAATGCATTATTCCTGCTAATATCATCAAAGCTGTCTGATGGCTACTGCCATTGGTGTGATGGTGGGCAGTGCAGTAATTAATGCCCTTGCATTCTATGGCTCAAACTATCTCTTCTTTCAGCTAGATAAAAATAATAGAGTCAATGAAGAACAAGCCCATCATGACCAGGTAATGGAACAACTACAAGTTGCACAGCATGAGTTCCAGCATAAGCACACTGAGCATCTCAAGTACCTCAATGAAAGAATGCAAGACACACTCGAAGCTAAAGAGACTCGTTAGAAGGATGAGGAAGCTGAATGAGAGCTCTACAGGCTGACAAGTGGAACAAA
The DNA here is from genome assembly GCA_029931535.1 of Margaritifera margaritifera. Lineage (NCBI taxonomy): Eukaryota > Metazoa > Mollusca > Bivalvia > Unionida > Margaritiferidae > Margaritifera > Margaritifera margaritifera. The sequence goes on from JAQPZY010001472.1 coordinate 2,559,014, forward strand.
TGGCAACAAAACAAATCACCCAAGCATTCTTACCTTGCCTGAGCAGCAACACTATGAATTAATATTTATTGCCAGAAGTCTTACTGCCATCGGCCATGTGGCCTATACATATTTCTAACCTGATATTTCTAGCAGGGATATTTTTGTGCTGACAAAATTTAACTGGTAGCTGCTCATTTGCAGACCAATAGCTGATGAAACAGCCATGAAAACACAATGGATACTAAACTCACAGCAATATATTACAGCCTGCAAGGTTACTGGAAGGGCGTGGTACCAGTACACCCAGGAGATGTTGCTTTCGAAAGCAAAACTGCAAAGTGCAGCAATGAATGGGTGTAGCTGCCGCTTGCATTGTGCTGGTCCTAAATGACAAAGCAACAAGGTTCAGAGGTAAAAAGCCTATTGATGCCATTTATGCTACATCTGCAGGATCAGTGACATCAGTACAGTCTGTAATGCAGTCAGTTGGGCTGAAAGAGCAATGCCTTCTCTCAAATTCTATGGTGTGGTACCTGTATCTACCTGAAGAGTTGTAAGGTGGAAAATGCCATCCTACCGACCTTGTGTGGTCTCTCAGGGTGTACACCATGGCTGATAGATTTGACATCCCAGACCAGCCATCTATGTACCCTCTGTCTAGCTGGAAACTACAGATTATTCCTGAAGGTACTCAGCTGCTTCCTAAGAATTGTCTTGGCCCAGACTAAAAAGCCCATTGAGGTACTCCTGCTCTTTGGCATGGACAAGAAAGAACAGCTGCAGCATGTTGGTACTTGGCGAAAATAGACATTCAACCACATCCTTGGTACCATATAAATATTTATGGCAAAACTTCATGGAGGCCTGGTAGAATCAGTTAGCCAGCAAAGGAAATTGAATTGTGGAGTGCACTGCATGACATTTTCTTTGCTGTTACCACCAGTAAGGTGAAAGGGCCACTGTGAAACCTTGGCAACTGTACTAATAATTGCCTGAACACGGATGACTCTAATATAACATCTGTATGTGTACACACAAAATTTCATGTAGCAAAAATAATTGGCTGTATGCCTGCTAATTGAACCCCCAACATGATGAGAATCTCATCGTATTCTAGTTTTGGCACGTATTCTGACATGTGCCCTCCAAGGCGTGGTGTTTGCCCTTCCAGCTCCGCCATTACTTGCTTGAACATCCTTTTTAGCCCTCTTTTTATGCTTTGCAACTTATTATTTGCCTCCTTGCCTCCACGTCTCTGCCAAAGCCCTGTTTCTGACTGTGTCCCAATCCCACAACGACTGCATAGCACTGTGGAATTCTGCCCCATCTCGTTATTTGCCTGTGAAACATGCAGTACCAGTTCATACATGATGTCCCACATTCATAATACCTGCCATGTAGAAGCCACCTGCAATTATAGCATGCATACATTGTTGTGTTGGATGGTATATCTTCTGTACAATTTTTAAAATAAAAGTAGTTTGCCTGTGGCCATTGCCAATTAAAACTCACCATGTTATACCAGTTGCCAATAATCCCACTACACCCCTCGTGAGTGTCAGGATTGCATTAAAAAAACTCCCAGTTTGAGCTGGTTTTGTGGGGGTGATGACTGGCTGGATAAATAGCATTTTGGATCAGTTTATAATGGGGTGGCGGCAGGTTTGCTGGCGCAAGTCAACACTTTAAAGACTCACTGAGAATTTAGATGGCTCGGGGTGGGGGTGTGTGGAGGGGTGAGAAAGCAGAATCAGATTTTCAACCTATTCCTCCCGAAAAGGTCACAAGCAACTGTTGATGGACTGATGGTTGGCAAATGCAGAGTCATTCCATTAGCTAATTTTGTCTTATGGCCTGATGAACTAACAAGTAAAATGTAGATAGACAAGTCAAGCTTCATATTATTTTCTAATTCCTTTTTATTTTGTTAATATTCAAATAACATTATAATGATTCATCTGGATCTTTAAATATTTTAAATAATTATATTTGAAATGTCTCTGAGAAGAAATCATAAATAAATTAGTGTAATGTAGGAAAGTGTCCTTAAGTTATGGTCAACTTCATGGCTTCTGGCTAATGGGTAATTTACATTCCCACTGAGGAATAAATGTCACCTATGAGGAAAATAAAAACACTATTTGAATAATACCATGAAATATAGTCCATTTAATTTCATCTGATATATATGTCATGCTGAGTTAAAGTCTTTAACACCTAACACCATTTTGTCATCATTTATGCATTTCAATATTTAGATTCTGAACTTAGCCAAGATAGATCATCAATAACCTAAAATATCAAAGGCTGAAGTGTTGCTATATCATGTGTTTTTCTTTCATAAAGGAATACATAAGGCAGAGTCATCTTCCGCTGCATTTCAGGGAAAGGATGCGACAGTCAAGTCACATCCACAGTTTTTACAGTATTTGATGTAGTAATATCTATAATAATACATTCCCATGTGTGTTCTGCATGTCACTACTTCTCCTATACACATATCATCTATATCATCTCTCAAACATTTTCCCACATAATCTAGTTCAACATGCAGAATTTATAACTTCTGATTTCAAATGTATGCAATTAAAAATTCTAAATTGCTTAAGTTTGACATAATCTATTCCTGTCACACACAGTTGTGTTACTGGGGACACATGATTGCCATTATAATGACTGAATCTATTCCTGTCACAGTTGTGTTACTGACAACACATGAGTGACATTATAATGACTGAATCTATTCCTGTCACAGTTGAGTTACTGGAGACACATGATTGGCATTATAATGATTGAATCTATTCCTGTCACACAGTTGAGTTACTGGGGACACGTGATTGGCACAGTCATGTTAATGGGGACACATGATTGGCATTATACACTCTAGACTCAGTAATTTCAAATCAAGTTCCAATTCTAGGTGGTATAATGCTTTTCCAGTTCACAGTAAGGAAGTGGTACATGCAGAACTGGTGACATAAAAGAATGGCAAAGAATGAGAATAAATAAATGTTTTCAATAAGTATAGGAATTAATTAGTACATATAAAGAATAGAAATTTATTATTACAGATAAAGCTTAGGAATTTATTAAAATTCCCAACAAGACATTACTGCAAACAAGGTAGAACAAGAATCTAAACTGTTTAGTGAGCAAAAGGTACATATATTTAGAAATATATTTTAAAACAGAAAATAAGCAGTTACAGAATAAAATCAAGTGTTCAGAATGCTGCAACACCTGTCCCTCGATAACTCATGCCCAGATAACTCACAAAGTCGCGATCAAAACTAGTAAATGAAACTCTGATATATCACTTGCTTCACCGTCGAAAATGGTGGTTAGTGCCTGGAAATCTGATTCAACATCATGAAATTTGCAACTTTTAATAAGAAGTCATACATTTTGTTAAGTTTTCTATATATAAAAAATTCACTACACTGTAAATAACAATATTCGATGATATTTCGATCCATAAAAATGTCAGTTAATGCCTACAGGTGGCAGCACTTTAAGGAATAAATATAACATAAATAAGTTTTGTCAAGTGAAATTCATGTTTTAGTTGTTTTATTTTGGCCTCAGTGTAATCATCGTAAATGACATATGCCCTCTTGTATTCAAATATGAAAGGTGTCAATCTACCATCACAGCTAAGTCGGCAAGCATTTATGAGAACTGTGTTTTAATCTCTGATTTGCAGAAGTGTTTGTTGTATTCTTACAATCAATTAAATGTAGACATGCTTTGTATTATCATGTTGATTACATCGTTTGTATCAAGTCAAATAAAGGGTCTGGAATAATAAAAAAAGTTAAAAGGCATGCAAATCCGACCAACATAAGAGCTAGAGGTCAAAATAGTGTGTTTGGTCAACTCATTTCAATTGACCATTGCACACTGTTATAACTATTATTATGTAGGTAACATAATTCAAGTATCTAACATCAGTCAGTGGTTTATCCTACTAAATTGCAATAGTGATCAGCAATAGCAAGAGAAGCAAGCGAAAGGAGTACTCGGTGCATAAAAAACTTTGATTCACAGATACGGTTCATTATGAAGAAGCAAGTTCCAATGTTTGTAGTAACTTAAAACTCCTGAACTGGCAATCAGAGATTTATTCAAGGAAGAGCAAATATTTCACTATTACTTGCAATGAAATTGCAGCATTAATATTTTACTAATATAACAATATAGAAAAAATGACGTTGATGGTTGTTGTTTAACAAATTAAATGTCCCTAGTTTTTGAAAAAAAAGAAATCTTTTTTTTTAAAATAACACTTGAATATATCCACATTCACATGCAAAAGCAGAGACCTAATATACAATGTTTTCAGAAGTACATATGTGATGTTTGTCAAAACATCTTGGAGTAACGGTTTTAACAATTTGTCAAAGGTTGGTTACCTCTAAAATAAAGGTAATTTATACAGAAAAGCGAACAACTGTATTAGAAAAAGCATTTTATTTAAAATTATTCCCAATGCGATAATAAAATGAGTATTAAACCATTTAAAAGCCCCACCCCCACCCCATCTTCTAATTGTCAATGTAAAGCCAGGATGGTATCCCCTTCTCAAACTTTGAGAGATCCCTCGGTAACTCATGCCCTCACTTATACTGTAGTCTGTGTTTTTTTTAACCCTCTTGTGCGCAAGTTATTTTGGGAGAGGTGTACTAACTTAATTTGATCTTAAGAGAACATAGTTCAATTACAGTGCAGAATTCTAAACCAAGTGCACTCACTATCTCAAGCATCTCCCTGTCCATACAATTAACAATCATTTCTAGACTATTGGGTGACCATTTTCAGATAGTATAATGAGTCTGCAGGCAATCACTGAGTTGTTTGATGACAGTAAATATATAAATATTTCATGTGTATGTATATATATATAAATACACACACACACGTCTGTGTGTAATGTTAAAGCCTTAGGCACTAGATTTATACCAAGTGTAAGGGTTAGTCAGTGGTGAGTATGAATACATCGTCACAAGCCACAGGTGATATCCGGCTTAGCTCCTTTGTCATCTGTGGTCAACTGTACAGAGATTTCCTCATTTCTCATGAATTATGCATAAACCTGCTCAACCAATCACTGTGAGTGCAAGTAACTTTTACTCACCATTGTGACCCAACATGACCTTTCACACTGTTTAATAAGTATATAATAATTATTCCTATGTTGCATTTGATCTTTACTGTTATAAGCATGCTGTATATTGCTTTTGTAGATTTCACGGTAGAAGAGGGAGATTAGTTATGTACTTAAGTACCATCTTAAAATAAAGAATCATTATCATCATTATTATTATTACTAAGTGACAGCATTTCATTAGGAGTCACCATAACAAGACTGCAAAGATGCCATGATGGCCACATTAAATGGGCTAGATGACATAATTTCCATTTAAGACAAAAGTTGACCTTAGGATGAATGTTCCTGCCAAGTTTCATGAAAATTCTCCAAAATCAGTAGGATTATCAATAAAAAGATTTTAAAGATGGCTGCCCTAGTGAGCATAGCGAATGGCTGAGAGTTGGATCAACAAGACCTCATGATGAAAGTTCCTCCGATGGTTTAACAGCAGCAAACACCGTTATGAATGCTGGCCCCTAAACAAAATTGACAGACAAAAGCTGTATCACACATACTCTTCTGGTATTTTACCATTAGCACCATGTAGCATACCTGGAAGTGGGATGTTCCATGAAAGTAGAGCCATACATTCAAACATTGTGGCATGGAAATAGAAATTGTGAAAAACTAATGGATTGATAAACTGATAGATGAACAAGTTGATTCATGGACCTTTCCATCCACCAGCGCTATCTGCCAAAATATATGTATAATTATACCTATCTAGTTATTACAATTAAGAACTTTTCTGTGAGACATCAATCATGCATGATAATCATCTCGTCCATTTCCAACCGAGATATAACCATTCTGTACTGGCTTGTGCCAGGTATTTTGCCTAACAGAGACCTGCTGGTTTCCTGGAACTATTCAGGAGATTAGCAAACAAGGATTACTCCAAAAGAAACATTAATACTTCACCAGTTTTACTTGTGACCATTGTGTACATACTAGTCATAATTGTCACACAAATTTTGCTTCGATGGTTGTTGTTACTTCCCCCAGTTTCACGAGGAGCACATTCTGATTAGTGCTTCAACATTGAGACAATTGGAAGATCTTCAGAGGAGATAATTATTTCAGGATTTACATACAGAAACATTAAATTTCTAACATTGACAACAAGAATGGCATCTTCCCTATAAAATTAATACATATATTTCTGTCAGCCAGCCAAATGAATACACTGGAATATTTGAGCTATCAATACAGATGGATCTACAATGGGTTATTTAAATTGGACAACAAAATTGATCATATTTTTTTTTTTTATGACAAGGCCTTATTAACTGCATTCTCTGGTCAGCAACCAGATGTCTAGAAATTGTTGCAGCCCTGGCAATTAATAATGCATGTAAGTGAATTGAACCCCTGACAAAATCTTCTCATGCTCTAAATCATACCTTTCCTGCATCCACACCTACAGGTTTCTCAGTTGATGGAGCAGCCATTACATCTGTTTTTATTCTCTTCTTCCTCCCTGGCAACAGTCTTAACTTCTTCTGTTTCTTGAGATGATCTTCAGCAGGGAGGGCATGGGCCCCTGCAAAAGAAATTGTTTATGCTGCAATCTTTAGCTTTATACATCTAACAGATCTGAACTGTAAATATAGATTTTATCAAGGAATATGGAAGAAAAAAAGTGATCCTGTATGAATTAGTTTTCAGTTTTCATCACTACAAAAAGTTCTCTATGCCGTGCTAAATTTGCCTGTTTGGTGGGTGGGGTGGGGTTGAGGCTGATGGCCTTACGAAACTTGCATAAAATTCATGTGCATTCGCTCTAGTATGCCAAAGATCAAAGGTAAAAAAGAGGAGAAAGGAGTGTGTGACCACCAGAATATGGCTCCTATAACAGCTTGAAATGAAGAATGATTCAGACAGGTGCAATAAGTAGCAATAGCCCTAACTTCATGGGCTTTAATTCTCATAAAAGAAAGGTCCTTCTTAGGGAGAGACTGGCATGCTCCCTTGATAATGAGGACAATCTACCTGGAAATGGTGGATGCCAACATATCAGCGGTGCCCTTAATAGGTAGTAAGAGATGCTTCTGACCCTTCAGTTTCCCTTTTGGAATGGCCAAATAGAACCATGATGGGCATTGATCTTGATCATCCCCAGCACAGATATGACTCAGACTGGAGATCTCAATAGGAAGTGGAGCTACCAAAGGAAGCTCGTTCATTGCCAGAAATCAACATTCACAAAGGAGATAAATGGATTCATAATTACTGCTGAACCCTAAACAAACTTTTTTAATAGACAACGCATGAAGCTCACTCCTTCTCTACACAGATGATAAGGACAGCAGGAAGAGAGCTGTAAGGGTCAGGTTTTCAAATGAAGCTTCACTCAATGGTTCATACAGGGGGTTTGACAAAGCACACAAAATGCATGAGATTCCATCTTGGCATCAGTGAGCAAGATACCGGTCTCTGCAGCTCAAAATACTTGATAAGATCAGAAAGATGAGGATCCGACCCAATGGATAGGTCCTTAGAGAACTTGAGTGTATTAAACAGGACTGTCCTTCAGCCCTTAATGGTGGAGACCAAACATTATCTCTCCATGAAAATGAAGAGCAGAAAGTCAACCACTGTGCTCAAAGAGGGACAGCTAGGATCAACATGTTTTTTTTACTGCACCAACCACAGAAGATTGACCACTTTGCATCATATACCTTAAAAATGGACCACTTCCAAGCCTGGATGATGCAGTTGGCTCAAAACCTGGTCCTAGTGGATTGATTACTTGAAATGATCCAAGCATGAAGATGGAGAATCTGTGGGCTGCTATGGAGAAGAGATCCCCTGTGCTGTGATAGCAGGTCCTTCCTCTGAGTTAATCTACCAGGTTGAGCAGATCATATGACCATGACCATTGGGGCCACTGTGGGTCTATCAGAATGAGCCAGGGAGTGGAGGTCCTGACTTTTTGGAGTACTTGCTGAATCATTCTTAAGTGTGGGAAGGCATCAGTGAACAGACGAGCCCACCTTAAACTGAAGGCATACTTACCAGGCCCTCTGATATGTGACTGGAGAGAGATGAAAGGAGAACTTGTTCTGCTTCATCACAAACAAGTCCACCAAGGGTAGTTCTTATGGGCTTGTGGTCCAGGAGGAAGCTACCCTCCACATAAACAAATTGGAAATGCAGGTATTATTTTTAGCCCTACAATGTGGAGGGTAGCTTCCTCCTGGACCACAAACCCATAAGAACTACCCCTTCTGGCTCTAGGTGAGCACTCCTACCTGAATCTGACATGTTGGTGTACAGATAGTAACTGAACCCGATTGGACCACCAACTCAAGTGGTGATGAAATCTGAGCTAATCGAGGTTTCCTGTGTGGTGGGTTTCAGTTCGCCGAGTAAAACCAAGTTCTCCATGGAGTTCAAGGTCCCCAGGAGTGAAAGGTATAGGCAGGCCAACAATGAGGCCTTGGCTTCAGCACCAGCAAAAGAGACAGGATTCCGTCTGTCCTGTCCAGTGGAACATTAACTCACCTGAGGCTGGTTAGAAAGTTCATCCCCACGTAAATGAAATCCTGAGAATGGACTAGATCCAATTTATCTAGGTTTGGAATAAGCCCTAGTCAGGTCACTGTGGACCAACAGAGGGGCAGATCTTGCAGGACAGGCTCCCTTAGGACATTGTTCATCATTCAGTCAATGAAGTACTGAAGGATGGGGATTCCTAGAGACCTCAGGTGGGCTGCAACTATTTCCGTCACTCTGGTAAAAGTTCTAGGATGGAGGCTAAGCTGAACAGCAGAGCTCGAAAGGAAAAAACCTCCTGCTCCTTTGAAAACTGCAGGAATGTCCTATGGGGAAGGAAAATAATGATGTGAAGGTATGCAGGGCTTTATGGCATTCCTGACTGAGGCGGTAGTCTCCATCTTGAATGGATCTTCTAACAGGAATGTGTTTAAGGCAGAAAGATTGATTATAAACCAAAAACTTTCCACCCTTCTTGGACACCAGTAAAATCTAGTAGTAGAAAGCTGGAGACTGGTCTTTTTCCACTCTCTTTTTTGATATGCACACTTCGTGGTTTGCTTCAACAGGCTCGGAGCAGCTGCAAGTGATCAATGTTATTGGTCCCTAAAATCCTTAGACGCCACTGAGGGAATGAGGAGACCTCGGAAGAGTGTCGCTGTCTCCTGAGAAGCAGCCCTTAGAAGGCTCTTACTGTGGTCTAGCAAGACCTTTAAAGTATCCAGAGCAACATCCCTACAAAGGTGGAGCAGCTCCACTGATAGGACCATGGATATTGACGTCTTTCCTACAGCCTCCTGTAAGAGCTTAAGTGCAGCAGGAGAGAAAGCTTCCTCCTTCAGAAGACTGAAAGAGGCTTCCCCAAAATATATTGGCATGTGATACTATGGTGATCAGCATATGAGCTTCAAGCTCCAGCACCTCAAGGTTCTTAACTGGAAGATAAGCCAAGGTCTCTGCCAAAATCCTCAGTTGTGACACACCTGCGTCTAAGGTGGGGGGCAGGAGAGTGAACTCAGTAACTTGATATCAAAAGAAGCAGTCACTGGGGGGTTGAGGGGGGACATAATATCACTCCTTGTGTTGCCTAAAAAACTCCTGGCCCATTAAAAACCTTTTGAGAAAGCTCCTGTACCATCACGGAATCATGGAACGAAAGAAGATCTGGGAGTGATGCTGCCTCTAGAAAGTCTCTCCAAACTAGAGAGAATTTTCTTGGCCTCCAAGCCCGAAGGCATTGGACACAAGTTCAGGAAGAATGATCAGTAAACCTCATTTACCACCATATCAAATAACCAGATTTGTTCCATCGTTTAGAGGGAGAGGACCGGCCCCCCTCCTGTCTATTTGATTCCACTTGAGCAGATGAAGCAGGAATGACTTGAAGGGGGGATGCCAATCCGGTCCCCTTTCCTAGATGGACGAGTACATGCCGATTCACCATTCGAATTGGGATCGACCAACAGTATAGAGACAGGTAGGTATCGACCCAATTCCAGTCCTCAAATTGATGATGGAACTCCACTGACCAATGCCCTGTTCCCAGTCACCATCCAAAAATCAGTCAGGCAACAATAATCAGATGGCAGAACTCATATCAGAATATATAGTGTGAGATTTTGCTCTCCCCTTCCAGGAAGACGCAATCTGCTCTTCGCCTCCACCAACCCCGAGAGTGTGCAGCTGTGCCCAAACCAGGGGCATGAGTGGCTCTCTTCTGGTGTTTTTCCTCTCTTGAGAGGGACCCAGGTTGAATACCTATCAGGCACTGACTGCATTAGAATGATTATCAGGGATCCTTGGGTCTTATTCCAAATCCTGCAGGACTTGTAACATTCCTGCCCTATGGGGGTATTACTTTCTTTAAGACCTCAATCCCTCCTTAGAACAGATGGGGTTGTCAATGGAAGATGAGGAGGAAGAAGGACCTTTCCTCCACCCATTTTATGTATACCAACTCTCAACAATGTCCCAAACTTTGTTGGACCACAGACAGCAAATCAGAAAACTGTCTGTGTGTGCAGGTGGGGTGAGTGTCCCATAAGATTTTTTGTGCCCATGCTTCCCCACTCTGTGACATTTCACACTGAAATGAAAAATATTATAAAAATATTCTAATGCAACAATCTGACAAAAAGTCTAAATAGTATGCCAGAACAAAACAAGAGTCCATTGAAGGTATGAAAAGAATTTCCAAGAATTCTTGATATGACTGATGATCTACTGGCTGAAAAGAATTTCTAGAAATTCAAGATAAGACCTTTTTTTCCTTTTACCTGCTAAGTGCTGAAACTATTTCTGACATTCTTTAGTGATAACAAGATTTTGAAATTAGCTGCTGTTGTGGACATATTGGATGCCAGATTGGCACCATTTAATTTAGGACAAAGCAGATATCATTAGAAGTCTTTTGGTGAAAACCCCATATCATAATGATCATCCATTCAGGGGGAAAAGTAACAACAAGATTTTCATATCAGCTGTCATGGCAGCCATATTGGATGTATGACTGGCACCATTTTCATTTAGTACCAACTAGGTATCATAAAAAGTATATTGGTAAAATGTAATTTTAGGATCAACAAAACATTATAAGAAGTCGTTCAGTGGAATAACAAGATTTTCAAGATGGTTGTCATGGCCATATTAAACATCATATCAGCACCATTTTCATTTAGAATCAATTAGACGTTATAAGATGTATTTTAGTCAAAACGCCATGTTGAGATAATCATCCATTCAGAAAGAGTAGTGATAACAAGATTTTTAAGATTGCCACTGTGGCGGTCATACTGAATGTCCAAGCAGCACCAGTTTCATCTAGGATTAACTACACCAAGCAATGAATGTGTGTGTAAAGTTTCATGGCAATCCTCCAAGTAGTTTAGGAAGAGTAGCGATAACACACTTAAGCTAATGGACATACGGACAACAGCTGACGGTCGACGGATGAAAGACCATCCCATAAGCTCTTCTGGTCTATGACCAGTAGAGCTAAAAAGGGTAGCGAATATTCACCCTATTACTGCCCAAGGGGATAGCAATAAATTTAACTGGGCAATGCTTGACTAGCATGGCACAACAAACTCCTAAATTCTATCAAGAGAAAAAATAACACTCAAATTTTGCAAGAACTGAGGTGATTATCACTCGATCAATACAGAAAATAAGATTCAAATGCCAAAATACATCTTTAACACATAAAACAAAGGCAATATCCGCAAGCGAATTTGCACAAGTGGAAGCATATAGATGTCTAAGGAAAAGAGGAAATGTAATCCACATGGGCCAATGACGTGAGAGTCAGACTGAATATGTGTTCTTTCTGCTCTAGGTGTTCTAGAACAATACATACTAATTGGAGGATGGAATTATAAGCTTGGACGAGGGGACATGCGTCCCAGAAGAGGCAAGCATGGCAATAGTGACAGGTAATTTACTACTGCAATAAATCCCAAAATTCTTCATTTCTTATATGGCGAGGAATCCTCCTCAAACAGAATGGAATCATTCCTTCCACTCATTAAGTTTCAGAGTCAATCACTATTTTAATGAAATATTCATTGAATCATTTATTAATGCACCTTGAGTGTTAATCAATATTGGAGACACCCCACCCCACTCCAATGATATGTATTTTCACATAGTGACAATACGATTAGACCAACAAGTTATTCTCTTCATATCCTCTATTTATCTGACATTACTAGGGCTGCCACCAGTAATGTTAGGCAAATAAAACAGAGTCAGAGAACAACTTATTGGTCTACCATATGATATACATATATACTAACTATAGTAATTCAAAGCTGGCAACCTGAACCACACAGAGCTGTATGGAAAGAATTTTTGGACAGAATTATAGCACAATACAAACCCTGTACATCCCAATTTGTTCTACAAACCTTGTAAATCCCAATTTGTTCTACATGGGATGACACCATTCTTATCTGATAAATCAAATGAAGCACAAACACTCAATTTAGGAGGAATAACTATAACAAGACTTTCAAGATGGCTGCCATGGTGGCCATATTGGACATCATATCAACACCATTTTTATTTAGGACAAACTAGACATCACAAAGTCATTTAGTGACAACCCCATGTTGATATGACCATTCAGCAGGAGCAGCAATATCAAGATTTTGAAGATGGCCACTGTGGTGGCGATACTAGAAATATGAGCAGCACGATTTTCATACAGGACCAATTAGACCAGGGATGAATGTGTGTGTAAGGTTTCATGGTAATCCTCCAAGTAATTTAGGAGAAACAGCAATAAAATCCTTGTGCAGTCGGATGGATGGGCAACAGATGACAGACAACTTTGTCATCCCATAAGTTATTTTGGTTTATGACCAGTAGAGTAAATAAGGGTTAAATCAATTCTATATCAAATTTAATTGAGGACTATATAATTGTTGTCTGTCACAATAAATCTTATGGATAAAAGTGGACATTATTTTATGACCTCTTAATATTTGTATCACTGCGCAAGCTATATGCAGTATACAATTTAGAGGACTATATAATTATTTTTTACCTGTCACAATTAAATTTATAGATAAAAGTGGACCTTATTTTTTGACCTATTAATATTCATATCATTGCAAAAGCTATATATGTATACAATTTGGATGCCGCGTAATACCATTACCATAGCTGTCTCAACCACTGTTCTCTGGATGCTGGTATGCATTTAAAGATTATTACACTTTACACTGAAACTTCTTATCCTCTATCTTAATGTGAGTAAATTTGTAGTGGGTGTTTTGCTGTTTAAAAGTTGCATCAGTATTCACAATCATGATTTTGACTTCAAAGTTATTTTTCATTCATGAATGTGAGAAAAATAATCATTTATTATCCATTGGTGTTGGACTGGAAAATTCCACCCTTGGGATCCGAATTTGGAACACTTGTTTATGTCAGTAAGAATGAAAAAATATTGACAACACACATTCCCCATCTACAAATTAAGACAGTGTGACTAAATCATGTGGTTCAAAATCTGCTTCCCATTCCTTTTTTGCTAATTCCACGCTAATTTGTTTTTATCCCCTCGGCACATTCAGAGACTGATAACATCTATAAATGAGACAGGATAAAAAAAAATTAAACTTACCATGGAATCAGTGAGGGGGTCATATTTCCAACTGTATTAGTTAGTCGCCTTGTGTTAATGTGGAATGGAAGTGGGTGTTGTCAATAGTTTGTCATTTTCACTGACAGAAATGAATGTAGTCATGGCAGTTATTTAGCATCTACATCCATGGGAAGTACAGTTTGAAGGATTCTGTTGTAAGTCATCTCCGTACCTGGACCTGACCTAGACATGATTTTCCTTGCATGAGAAAATTACACTATTTCTTCTGTTTTTAATATGACATCAAAATACCTTCTGTGTTTAAGCAAAGACATCAAACTGATAATACGATGTTTTTTAAAGTATTCATCTAATGCAAAACAAAGGCTGTGGTGACCAATATGAGTCCTGCATCCAATCAAATGAAGCACCCTGAAATGACTGAAAAGGTTGAATTTGAATCACTGATGACTAGCAGGTAGTCTCTTTGAAGTATTTTTGTTATCTTGTGAAGGATGAGAATGACAAATGAACAGATGATAAAACTAGGTCTGTCTATAATCTGCATACTGGAATAACGAGTACATGCAGAATTTGCTCCGTTGATTGTTCCAAGTGTCAGTCAAAATGAGAGTGACTTTATGTTTGCCTAAGGCAATAGAACAGGGTGAAGTCAGGCATTTGAAAAAGAAGTTTCACTGCTTTTTGCCTAGTATTGTGTGCCCTAATAGAAGAACGCAATTAATCCAAATAACTATGCTATCCTAATGTGTAATTCTCTCCTACTGTAAATACAGCCAATTTAAACCTGTCTTAAAGTTGACCTGTATTAAGCGATCACCTGCATTAAATGACATGTTAAGTGATCACCTGCCTTAACTAGTCACCTTTTAATGGTCCTCAAACCAGAATTATTGTAGAAATTATAAAGATAATTAATGTAAAATTACACCTGTAATAAGCGATCATATGCCTTAAATAGTCATATTTATTAGAACCTTAAACAGAATTATTGTAGAAAGTGATCACCTATCCTGAACAGTGACAGAACATAAACATAATTATTACAGAGATCACACCAGTATTAGGAGACCAACTGTCTTAAACAGTCACTTTTTAGTGGTTCCCTAAACTGAATCATTGCAGAAATTAACCACTATTAACCAACTACCTGTTTTAAGATACCATTTGTCTCAAGTCTGGTTGAAATTAATCACAAAACTGATCTAAGGACAGTACAGTATATGATCAGAGGAAAGGTACTTCTCTCCCAGTGCATCTCTCATACTGAAATAATTATTCATAGAATTGATCCATTCCCTGGACCTACCCGTCATGCTGGAGACAGGGCTCGCCTCGACTATCCCTTTTGTTTTCCGTGATTTAAAAAACTTCTTCACAGACCCAAGTATGGTGGAGGCCCTGGGCTGTTCACTGGTGGCAGCGGCAGCAGGTGTTGATGTGGTGGGCAGGGCGAACTCTACTTTTTCAGACATCTCTGACTCTATTGCTTTCGCTGGTGACTGTTTCTAATCCAAGAAGAAATTAAACAAGATTGGTGCAACTCCCTTCCAGAAAATATATACAACAGCCCAAAACTTAGTAGGACTATGCCAGTTGAATTTTGCCATGTACACCATTTTGAAACTCTGTTTGGCAATAATTTTATGAATTTCACTTTGGGTTTTACCATTTACATTATGCTATATACTGCTCCTATAAATAATGACTTCACAATCTCATCAGATACTGATTTTATTACAACACATGGCTAAGTGCAGCAGGGAGCAGACACCTACCTTTCAACATTTTTTTTTGTGTACTAGCAATTTCTTTTGAATCATTATTCTATAATTAGCACATGATTGGGCCAGTTCTTGCTAATTTGAAGTCATATACTTTTGTGATGTCATTTTGCACACTTATGTTTTATTACAAATTCGACTATAAAATGTAGTTTGTAGATTTAATGTTAATACAGAAAATCTTTTATCTCATAATACTTTGCTTAAGACCAAAATGTATCTGAAGGGGGGAGGGGTGATAGAAACAATATTAATTATGTAATACTTACCAGCCATCTGTGCATTGCATTATATCTTTTCCTGGTACTAGTCTCAAGTCCATGGACATTATTCCCTCCTCCAATCAGTAATTGGAGGTCCAGAATTAAAAAAAAACAAAACATGATCCCAGTCTGATACCTTAGTCTACTGACAATTGGAATATCATCCTTCTCTGACTTGGACTAAGACTGAAGAAGATCAGAGTGAGGAAGGAGGAGGGAATTGTGCAATAATAGTCGGTAAGTATTATATAATTAAAATTGATACCCCCCCAAAAAAAATACATTCAATAGTAGTAATATATTACCTGCTATTATGACATTGCTTAAGTTGCCAGTCTGATGAGAGGTTGATGGCCTAAGATGAACTGTCAAGTGAACTTACTATTGCTATCAGTAGGATGTTCTACTGCGGACTGGAGGATGGCTTGACGGCTTGTGGGGCTGATAAAATTGGACCCAAATAGACACCCTCACTTTGGTGCACCATTGATCAAAAATGAAATGACGAGAAAGAGAAATTGTACGCCAGAAGGCGGCTTTCATGACATCATCTAAAGAGGAATTATTCAAAAAGGCCCAAGATGTTGCTTTGATTTTTGTGAAAGAGACATCTCTCAGAGACTGATAAGCTCTTTTCTTTTCCAAAACAATCCACCTTGAGATGGTGGCTGCCGAAATATCAGAAGTACCTTTGAATTGAAGATGGTTATGACCCTTTCTTTTCTCTTTTGATTTAAATAGTCTGAGCTGAAAATCTCTAACTGGGTAAAGTAGTCTATCTTGATCTTCACCTGCACAAATATGATGGAGACTCGGGATTTCAATAGAAGATGTGCTACTAAAGCAAATGAGTCTAATTCTTGGCCAGAAATCCATGTGGGCTAAAAAAAAATGACAGAATCATAGTTACCGTTAAAACGTAAATAATAAAGGAAATGAAGTCCACTGCCACATTCAGAGTCCCCAGAAGAGAGAGATTTTTTTTCCAACTCAGATGCTGATGAACCTTTGATTCTAAAGGGATCAGAGCAGTTAGGCTGTCCTTGTGAGGTCTCCAGTTTCCTAGAGGCAAGAACTGGAAGGGCTGCATATGAAGCCTTCCAAAGGAAACTAAGTCCACTGCCACATTCAGAGTCCCCAAGAGAGAGTGTTTGAGACGAGCAGACAGTGATATCTTCTTGTCCAGTCTTGCTAAAAGACCAAGTATTTGCGCGATTTTGTTGGGAGGAACATCAACTGTTCCTTGGGAAGTGAGAAAATTAACATGAATCAGACCCGACTTCTCCTCATTGGGGATTAGACTTTGAGAAGTCACTATCTCCCAACATAGAAACAAATCTCTTGGAATAACACGTCTGAGGACAGTATGCATTAACAAGTCATCAAAGTACTGAAGGATAACCCTAAAGACTTTAAATGAACCGCTATTATACCCCTCACCCTAATGAGGGCAGTGCAAGAAGAAAATAGGCTGAAAGGGAGAGCCTGAAATTGGAAATCTGTCCCAGACACAACTGCAGGAATTTCATGTGGGCTGGGAAAATAAGCATGCAGAAATAAACATTCTAAAGATCCACGGAGACCACCCAGTCATTTAACCTTTTAACCTGATCCACGGAGACCACTTAACCATTTAACCTGATGGCATTCCTAACCAAATTTGTTGCTTTATTCTGAACTACTCTTCCAGAAGGAATCTGTCAGAAGGGGAAGATCGATGATGGGTCAAACCCCCCCCTCTCTTTGAAACTAAGAAGATATGAGAATAAAATCACAGACAATGTATTTTCTTTACCCTCTCTCCTGAGAAGGCTGTACACCTCTTCCCATTGAGAAACCAATTGGAACTGATGGAACCAAATGGGGGTCCTCAAAAGAGGTACAGCGTCACCAAAAATGCAGCCTGTAACCATCCACCCACCCACCAACCCTTTTGGGAAGAGAATCCACACATCATAAGAGGTCTGACCATGCCTCTGAAATAAGGCTTAATCTCAAGGTAGGAGAGTGTGACTCCTGAGGTATGATTGCATCCCTCCCTAGGAAATGTAGAGGGGTCCACAGACCTCCTCCCCTGACCCCTGTGGTCACCTTGGAAGAAAGATGCGTGGAAAGGGGTTTTTAAACTGGGACTGATTTTGGTACTGATGTTTGTCCTGTTTAAAACATTTTGGTGGCGAAGCGGTGGACCTTTTGAAATGGGTATGTTTCTTTACCAGTTTAGCCAGGCCAGATACTGGTGTTGCTCATCGTTCAAATCTAGTAAAACCAATGTAAGGATTAGTTCTGCAGATAATGTCTCTGCATCAAAAAGAGCAGCCCGCAAAAGGCTTTTACTGTGTTCCAGCAAGTCCTTTAATATTTCCATGGTAACATTCCATATGGCAGTAAACGGGCACTGCAGAGAGTGCTATGGGCATCAAGAGTGCATGTCTTGATGTCTTCGGAATGGCCTCTAACAATCTCTGCTGCTACACCACTGGAGATGATGATTCCTCCTTCATTTACCGCCTAACCAAAAGTCAACACCTCTTCCTCCATCACCTGACCCATTGGGTTGGATGAAGGCAGCAAACCCAACAGATGAAAAGGACCCTGTGTGATGGAGTCTTCTTGGAACTTGTCTGTGTCCACAAAAATCAGCTTGTTTATGCATTCTATCTTTGTTCTAGGGGTGGGGAAGGACGATTTTATCTTACCTCCCTCATGAGAGAAAGGGGACTTCCTAACTTAGAGTTCTCGACAAGAAAATAATAAATACAACATAAAAAATATTGACAGTAGAACTGGAAAAAGATGACTTAAATGATTAAATATTGAGTGCCCAAGACACACATGTAGAAATACAAGCAGTCCAAGGACAAAAAGGATGATATTTTGATTGCCGGAAGTGGACTAAGGCATCAAACTGGAATCTTGTCTTGGGCTGGGGACTAGTGCCAGGAAAAGACATAACACAATGCAATAATAACAGGTAATCTTTTACTCTATTACAATGGAAGACAAAATATTAAAAACAGACTCACCAGCTGGATTTAAGGCTCCCATCGGAAAAAAACCCTATTACGAACCGAACAGTCTGCATACCAAAACCACGATCTACATTTGTTTTTGGCTCCCAAAATTTTCCTTTTGTAATATCATATTTTTCCATTAAACTGAAACCCCTCTACTATGAAAACAAACAAAATTTTTGGTCTCAAATTTCAATTTCACATTCTGCCCCCATACACACACATCTGAAACTCGCTTCAAACTTGGAAATGTATTTTACCTGTTAAATTCCATAAAACATATATATATATATATATATATATATATATATATATATATATATATATATATATATATATATATATATATATACACATATATATTTGTGGTAAAATACACACCTGACACATGCTGTGCCAGATTATGGATGATAAGTAACTCGTCAGGAAATTTAGGCCATGCAGCATATCCATAGGTTTCCAGAATCAAATGCAGCATATTTTACTTTGCAAAAACAAAAAGTAAATATCAAACTCACATTTGAAAATCTCAACTTCCAGGAAACATACAGTTGTTACTACAGTGTAGTTATGTAAATCCACATTATTTGGCACTGCCTTAGCACATTAGATGAAGCCAACAAATTTGCAATTGATGCCTGGCACAAGTGACTGCAAAATATTTGATAATGGTTGACTTTATGTCAGGATATTCATGTTTCTCAGGAACATCAACGAGTGCCAATGAAGTCTGACAATCAACCCTCAAAACCGTTTTCAGTAATCAGGAGCTGCAGTACCTCGATTGGTAGAGTGCAATGCTCACCCAGGCGAGCCCAGATCAGCTGCCTCTGTGTGTTCTTAGGAAAAGCACTTAACTCCCATTTCTTCAGCATGATATAGACAATAATGTGTTTAAAGTGCCTTGAAAAATTAACCAACCAACTAACCATTTTCCAGTACCGCATTTCGTTGCATATAACATGCACTTTTTATAACCTAATTTTCGTATTTTTAGAAGGAGGTGTGCATTTTATAGAAGAACTATAACAAATGTTTTTTTCCAATTTGATCTGATGAAAGGATGAAGGCACTATAGCTACCTTATCATGTCACATTCACTTCTTGTGAAATATTAAATGCATTGCACGTTGCATTGTGATTAAATTGTTTGCCGGTACTAGCCTTATTAAACAAATAATGCTACCCTTACAAACCGTGATAGTCTCATTCTTTGATTGCTTATGTTAATAAACTCATTTTATTTCACATCACTGTGTAGCATTTTGTTCTGTGACTCAACTGGAAATACATGAACATAACGACTGGTAACCTGTTGTTCTAAAGAGGCAAATAATATGATTACCATATCTGTACCGTAAATGTTCAGTATTCAATAACTGTGATTCTAATAAATTTTTCTTTTACTATTGTTCAATTCTTCCACCATCTCTCTGCGCGTCCTGATGGAGTTGCCACGGTTTCTTATGGAGAATAGCTCTGCACAGCATGCTTTGTCACAGAATTGCATCTGATGACCACCATGGAGTGTATGTAATCTCGCTAAAATGGGTGTGGTTTACTGTTTATGACCCCTGCAAGCATGCGCTAAAGACGTTCATTGAGAGAGAGAGAGAGAGAGAGAGAGAGAGAGAGAGAGAGAGAGAGAGAGAGAGAGAGAGAGAGGAGGGGGTCACTGATTTATCTATGTCATTATCTCTTTCCAGCACAATTTGCTTACTTTTTTATGTTAAAAAATGTGATTATTCAGTTAATTATAAACATTTGCTAGTTCTAACAAAGATAATATATGATACATAATGCCAAATCAAAGTTTAGATAATATAAACATAATGCCAATGCCTCGTCAACTTTATTAATAAAATATTTAGCGTAATGAATCTAAATGTAAAGTCTTTTTATTTTCTGTTAAAAAATGACGCGTTATTGGAATCTACTGACGTATTTATGTCGGTACTCCTGTAACAGTTCGCATGCTTTTTTTTCTTCTAATGATCATATGAAAGTCAGTGATATTGTACTCCCTGCCGTGAAAAGAACAATAAACATTCAACAAGTTAATAAAACAATTGCATTCACATCTGACTGAAGTGAAACAAAATTGCACAAGTTCCACTAGTTACCCCATGCACGAGTCCTAACATAATGTATGATTTCTTTCAACATCCAATCACAGCTTTATAGAGGGGTAATTACAACTTGAGAAAGCATAGATCTGGTGGTTGCTGCATGAATACACAAGAACAAAAATTACTGTTAGAAGCTAACTGACCATGTACTGTTCCGGAAATATAAAAAATGATAATGATAATGAAGTTCATTATCATTAGGGCTGGGACAATACGTGTACAAGATGATCTGATATGTATCATGATACAGGTGTTGCAATATGATACATATCACGATATTATTTCATGTATTTCAAAGCAGTTGTTTCGTCATACAAGCACTTGTACTCTTCATATTTTTTTAAATATATGCCATTACATTAAAATGGATTTTTAAAAAAATATTGTAAACATTAATGAATAAAGAATAAATACATAAAGTTTTCTGTTATTCTTTATTATAAGAAAGAAAAAGAAAACTTCTACTCCTAAGCCACAGACTACTGACCAGAGGCTGAGACTAGAATATCTCAATATTATTGTGAAATATCTGGTCAGTAAAAATGAAAAAAAAATCAGTAAATGCTAATGTGAAAATTATTTCTCTAGTGAAATCAAGTGGAATTCAATCACCGATTACTGACTAGAAAATATGGAAGATATAACTATTACAGTGTTCTCCCCAGGGTCTTTTACCGTAGCGGGCCCACTACGCTATCGTTTCAAACCCCAATAACCCCCGATACTTTAGAACCAGACGCTACACTATGCTCTTCTGCTGCTACGCTTTAATGTTTCCCGCTACCCTAATAAAATTAATCTGTTAAACATACATCCTGTCACCTAATTCAAAGCCCTATTACTCAAATGACACCTGTTCTTACCTCTTCTTGGGTAGTTTATTAAGATAATCCAAGATAATTGCTCACTCACTTAACCATTATCTTTTGAACCTGACTTGCGTGACTGCTGGTGAGTGACCTTTGGTGCGAGTTTCGTCTGCACAGACATAGTCACGTGATTGGCCAGCAACGATGAAAACTACTGGTAGTGTGTTATATATATTTCATTTTCACTACCAGCTAAAGCAGTTACACATATTACATTAAACATTCTTGTGAAAAATGAACACACCATCTTCCAAGAAACGTAAAATTACCCAGGGCCTGGCTAGTCCCAGGTTGACCTGGTTACGAAAATCAGAAATTGGCATCACCAATGGTGGCAGTGATTCAGATTCCAATAGCGTCAGCATGATTTCCACAAAGAAAGAGATCAAGAAACGAAGGATGGGATTTAACAATAAATGGAAGACGTTATACCCTTGGGTGGAAATTGCTGGATTGGATAGTAAGTTTTCCATATTGCTAAATTTTGGTTCAGATCTACTGGGGGGAGTGTGTGTGTGTTGTAATATTTTTTTTATAGTAGTAACCAGTAGTTGTAGTTGCAATTGTTGTCGTTCTTATTAAGTTGTGACGATGAATGAAATTTGCATTGTATTCTCCTAAATAAATAGAATTAAGAGTGTTTTAAGGAACAGTTTGACACAGAGGGTACTGAACTACCCAATGACGATCAGTACCGAAGGACAATCCTTAAAAGACTTTAAATTTGATGTGGTAGTCAGTATATATGGCAAAAAGAAGAAAAGACGTATATCATTTATTTAAATCAAGAAACAAATGAGATTGACATTAAGCCTTGTTATAACCTAGGTAAATAAAAAATACTATGTACAATTCTTTTTTATGTCATTGATATTAATTTGTTTCACTTTTATGACGTTAACATGCACTTTTAAAAACTTTTTATGACAATAAAACCCTTACCCCGATGCTATCAAAATTTTCTGGGGAGATCACTATATCAGCTTAAATTATCATCAAATTTAACTAGCAATGAATCAATGGAAAAAAAAGCAAGTGTTTAATGCAGAGTAAGCGTGTAATTATCGGCTTAATAACTTACTAGTTTAGACCACTTAGACAAGTCACAAGTACATACAGCCTGAACTCGGAAGTTGTGCTTATTGAAGTGCATCAAACAAAACGCCATAATAGTAATATAAATATTAATAAAATCTGAACAAACTTGAAATATAACACTTTTTGATCCTAAGCACATTGTCCATTTGAAGATCAAAACCAGAGAAATAAAGGCCTAATACCAGCATTCAGTTTAGTAGTTTACATCAAATTTAGAGAAATCAAGGCCTAATGACAGCATTCAGTTCAGTAGTTTACCTCAAATCTAGAGAGATCAAGGCCCAATGATAGCATTCAGTTTAGTAGTTTACCTCAAATCTAGAGAGATCAAGGCCCAATGATAGCATTCAGTTTAGTAGTTTACATCAAACCTAGAGACATCAAGGCCTAATGACAGCATTCAGTTTAGTAGTTTACATCAAATCTAGAGAAATCAAGGCCTAATGACAGCATTCAGTTTAGTAGTTTACATCAAATCTAGAGAAATCAAGGCCTAATAACAGCATTCAGTTTAGTAGTTCAGATCAAATCTAGAGAAATCAGGCCAAATGATAGCATTCAGTTTAGTTTACCTCAAATCTAGAGAAATCAAGGCCTAATGGCAGCATTCAGTTTAGTAGTTTACATCAAATCTAGAGAAATCAAGGCCTAATGACAGCATTCAATTTAGTAGTTTACATCAAATCTAAAGAAATCAAGGACTAATGACAGCATTCAGTTTAGTAATCTACATGTTCATTTTCAAAGAAATAAGTCTCAACATTGCTGGGATCAAGATGATGACCTTGCAGCTGTAACTATGTCTCCTGGGGTACTGAACACATGCTCATGTGGCACAGATGTTGCTGGAATGATTACAATGGACTGTGTCACTTCTGACAGACGCAAATACTATGAAGTATTATGTTTCCACCATGTTAAAGGTATTTAGGCTGACTAGATCCAACTGGTTATCTAACATATTTTTCATATGGTTCACGACAGCTCTACAGACTTTGCACAATGTTTTCATTTTTACTGTATTTCCGACTCCATTCTGCACATATACCGGACGTCCAAATGGTCCCACATGAACGATTTTGACCGTGTCGGACTGGAAATGTCAACAATCTCTCCTTCATCACCCATGTTTACTCACATGTGAATTGTTGCTTGTTCAAGGCATTTACTGGTTGGTCAATATAAACCCACCAAAGATTAATCATTGTACATCTTAAAATTTGTGTGTGTGTGTCAAAGTCACACACTTTATCCACTTGGATACAGCAACTGTAGCTGTAGCTGTAAAGCAATCAAGTCAAATACAGAAATATGCCAAATACTATTCAAAGGAATTAATTGACAGTTTTTTTTGTCACAAAAAAAGGAAATGTATACTTTAATATATGCACAAAATATTTAGAAGGAATAGAACTATATTAAAATTAGGTTATTGACCTATCACTTCTATATCATTTATAATTTTTTTTCTAACTGCGCAAATGGATACATCTGGAGACACTACATCTATGCAAGTAGGCCCTAAATTTGTTGGAAAATAAAATCTCTGAACATGTGAGAATTGATAGTTTTCCACATTATTATTCATTTCAGTGTTAACTTTAATTCAGATCAAGTACGGACAGTTATCAAACATTTGCTGTTTTGCTGTTAATTGCTGGACCTTAATTGGGGCTGTTAAATATGATGCGCCAAGTCAAGTGGCTTCATGTAATACAAATGACAGCTTTCCCAAGCCAAAACTGACATCCTCTTTTGATGCTAACCCCTGTCATTATTTATAACAGTGTTGACAATGGCCGTTGCCATGATCTCTATGGAACATCCGCTGAAGTCAAGTCTCTATTAGGGATAGACCATTAAATTTTCAAAATAGAGGGAATGGTTTGAAATGCCTGAAAACAACTTTCTTGCTCTGATTTAAAATTTTAAACAAGGACCTTATTCCATTCCTTATTTTACTTGAAGCAATTTATCTTGCGACGAAAAGAAAAAAAATCAAATATCCCAGTTGGAAAGAACATTCTAGCCCTATAAATTAAATAGTCAGTCCCTTAGAGTATACATGCATGTTGTAAATTCAGTGTTTTCTGTTGTTGTTGTTTTTTTTTCTTTATTTTAAATAGCACTGGTTATCATTTTGAAATGTAACTGTCCATAGCTCAGAAAATTCCTTTTCCTTTGTAACAATATGATAAATCTATGCTGTTAAGAGAAGCCTAAAGGTGTGCCTCTCATCAAGTTATTGCCCAAGTTTATATCAACCTTTTCTAAACACACCTGTATCAAACATACAAGAGTGTTTAGAATTTATTTTATTATTGTCCAAAATATATAATCAACATATAGATGAATGATTATTCTAATGGTATCTGATTGTAAATCACTCTTGATGTCTCAGTCTTTCAGTGGGTGGTCTTTATGCATTGGCTATTCAAATGTCAATCAGTAATGTCCACCAGACCCCTCTGTGGTTGAGTTTCCAATGGCATGCAAGCCGAGGCATGGTGGTGATTTGTAGATATTTACCCCTCCCCTGCAAAGCATTATCACAGAACAGGCGTAAAGGGGATTAAGTCCCCCACTACGAAGCTGAGAAAATACAAAAATCGCGTGACCTGTACTACCATCTTGTGTTTCGATCTTGAATCTGAATGAATATAGTCAGACAAAGTATTAATATGAGCCATGTAAATAAAATTCACAGCACAAGGATGACGTTTTGTTGAAAGATGTTGCCAAGCATGAATACCACTCAGAGAATGAGGACCAACACGAGATGAGAGCTATTATATAGCAATGTTGGAAATGATGACAGATGAGGATATACAGCAACTTTTCAAGAGTGATGATGATGAATAGGAATTTAAGGGGTTTGATGCAACTGACTAAACTCCATCAACAAGGCAAACCTTGTTACCTTTTAAGGGGCAATCATAAAATTGCAAAGGTATACTTTCAATATTGTCACTTTTTTCATTCTTTCTTTTATGATATCTGTAAAAAAAATGCATTGGTCATAATTGGATGCCATGTACTGACGAGGAAAAACCAGAGAAATAGTCCAGCACTGGATTATTTTTAAACAATTCAAAAATCCTGTAACAAATGATGATGAAGCACTACCCAAAATAGCAGACTGTTGTTGCACATATGTAAACGGAGTGAAATTGTCAGGATTTTAAAATGAATTACATCTTGTAAGGCAGAACTAAATCAATCTATCCTCATTCTGGGTAAACAAAATTGGGGTGCATGCTATACAACAGTGCACATTATACACACCAAATACAGTAATCTGAAATAAAGTTTAGTTGCATAAAATATTAAAAAGAAAATATATGTCATGTTTACCTAATAATTTTCTCAGGAAATAATTACATATATCATGCCCAAACTAAATATCAAATACTGACAGAATAAATAAGAGTCCTTCAAAGGGACTGACACTCTATAGATCAAAAGTAATTTCGAGGAATACAAAATAAGACCATCTTAAAAATAATGTCATGTTCACTTAATAATTTTCTCAGGAAATATTTCCATATATCATATCTGAACTAAATATCAAGTATTGACAGAATAAACAATAGTTCCTCAAAGGGACTGACACTGTACAGATCAAAAGGAATTTGCAGGAATTCATAATAAGACCATTAATTTTCTTCTTTTTAACTCCCGAGTGTTGAAACCATCTCTGACATTTTTTTTAGCTATAACAGGATATTCAAATTAGCCGCTGTGATGGCCATATCAGATGCAAGTTTGGCACTATGTTTATTTAGGACCAAAGAGACATCATTTTAGGTCGTTTTTTGAAAACCCCATGTGAATATGACCATCCATTCAGGAGGAGTAGTGATAACGAGATTTTCAAGATGGCCACCATTGTGGCTATTTTAGATGTCAGATAAGCATCATTTTCAATTAGGCCTAACTATACACAAAGTCTTCTGGAGAAAACCCAATGTCGATAAGACTTTCTATTTAGGAAGAGTGGCAATAAAAAGATTTTCAAGATAGCCACTATGACAGTCACATTGGATATCTGAGTAATAAGACCAACCAGACAGCCATATTGGACATCACGTGAAAGCCCATGTTGACATACCATCCATTCTTCTGGAGAAGTGATAACAAGATCTTCAAGATAATGACTATGGCAGCAATATTGGATTTTGGAATGGCACCATTTTCATTAAGGACCAAGTAGACATCGTACAAAGCATTTTGGTGAACACTCCATGTCGATTTGACTTTTGACAACAAGATTTTCAAGCTGGCTGCTGTTGCAATCATATTGGTCATCAGATTGGTACTATTTTTATTTAGACCCAACTAGACATGATAAGAAATCGTTTAGTGAAAACCCCATGTTGTTATGACCATCCATTCACAAGAAATTATAGCAATAACAAGATTTTCAGAATAGCCAATGTGGTGGCCAAATTGGATGTCTGATTGGCAACATTTTCATTTAGGATCAACCAGACCATGAGATGAATGCATGTGTAAAGTTTCATAGCAATCCTTCAAGCAGTTTAGGATGAGTCATGATAACAAACTTATGCTAATGGACAGGCAGACAACGGACAAAAGGCCATCCCATAAGCTCTTCTGGTCTCTGACCAGTTAAGCTAAACAGGCAGAAACGAAAAACTTTGTAACACCTCTAATATTAATGGCCTTAATCTGTACCTGTACAATTTTATCCACATGTGTTCCAACCAAAATCACAGGGGGGGTGCTGGCTTCCAGAGATGGTGCACAGGAATGTATGGAGTTTAGCCAAACCTCAACCAGTTCTGAAAATAAATCATAATCAAAGAGTAGTGTGAATGGCACATTATATGCCAACCACATATTAAATAACTTACATTTTGGTGCAAAATCCATTGCTGTTCTTTCAGAAAGTGACCTTGACCTTTAATCTGTATACCCCCAATACTGACAGACTTTTTCCTTACCCTAAGCTGAAGCCATCCATGGAGTTTGCTCTAAGTTTTCACTTTACCTCAAGTGCAAGTCACCCACAAATGTTCGTTCAGGTATGTGATGTAGAGTTTGTCATTGTGCGTAAAAAACATTTTTATTCTTTCAGTCACAATGACCTTGATCTTTGACTTAATGACTTCAAATCAATAGGGTTCTTCCCACTCTAAGTCCAAACCTTCTACAAACTATGGTACCTGGAGATGACGAAGAACTCAAGTTATTGTGAGGAAACCATTTTTTTCTTTTAGTCAGTGACCTTGACCTTTAACCTCTCTAGCCAAAAATTAATACAGTTCTTCCCTACCCAAAGTGCAAGCTAACAACGTTTGGTAACTGTATATGGTGTAGAACTCAAGTTATTGAGTGGATACCATTTTTTTTCCTTTCAATCACACTGACCCTGCCCTTTGACCTTTTAACCCCAAAATTGACAAAGTTCCTTCTTATCCTCTGTGCAAGCTATCTATAATTTTTGGTTCTGTATATTTTTGAGAACTCAAGTTATTTTCAGGAAACCAGTTTTCTTCTTCAAATCGGAGTCTTGACATTTGAGCCCAAAATCAAGATGTAGAAGGTGAAGAACTTGAGTTAATGTGATCTGGAAACCAAATTCATAACAAAAAGATGGTCGGACAGACAGATAACATGATAACAAAATGTACTCCACCTTAAGGTGGTCATATAAAATGATGTTTTTTAAGTTTCAAAATTTGTATAATAGTCATATAGGTGACCGCTATTTCAACACAACATGTACATTTAAAATATTTCAATATGATATTTCTGAGGTTACCTTTCAATGATTTCAAATACTGCAGTGCAAAAATGAATTATACAGAAAGACAGCACACAGGGTTCCTCCATTTTTACCCAGGTTTTTTCCTGGATGAAATTCATTTTTTTCAAGGTCCACTTATGACCATTACTAAATGAAATTAAAAATATTTTGGCTTATAAAGCGTGCGTTTTTAAAACCAAAAATTGTTTCTATTTTGAGACTCTCCCATAACATCTGAATTAGACATATGAACATGTCCTAACCTACAGGATGTATCACCAGAGTAACTATTTAAATTCATATAAGTTTGCATGTAACTCATTTTAATTTACAGAATAAAAATGTTTACTTGGACTCTGCTTGACTGCATGTGTTGGAATGAAGAAAGGTTTTTATAAAAGAGTTGTTTTTAAAATTTTGATAAGAAGCTCTTATAAGTTATATACCTTTATATAAAAAGAAAGACCGATTTTTTTTAAATGCACTTATGCAGGTCTGTGTGAAAATTTGATCCATGCACTCCTCCTTGGAGCGAGTAAGTTGCAACTGATACTCGTCCATGTCATGTCATCACTGTACTCAACACAGTACACTTGTCACAACACTACTTACGCTCTTATTAAAAAAAACACTGGCACCCAATGCAAGCTTGATACCAGAAGGGTTTTTCACCTGCTGTCATCTTTCTGAACACATTATTTTCATGATCTGAACACATTTTAGTATCAAGTTTGCATCAGGTGTCTGTGTAAAAAGCAAAGTCAGCTTCCTTTGTGACATGTTCTGGACTGACAAGTAGGCATAACAGGCACAACTATTCGATAATTCACATACACTAGAGGTTACGTAATGTTGAACTTCAGAGCTTGTTTATGGTAGAAAATGCAGAGAGATATTCTCAAGGTTCAAATCTGCATCTACTCGGCACAGGGATGAGTACAGTAAGTAGCAAAGTTTCCTTGGTACATTCAATGTTCACGTGGTCAGGACCATGAGGAAGAGTGGTTTTCCTGAACCCTGCTTATGTCTGGTTGGTGCCCCAACATCTACTTTCAATGTAATACAATTATGGACTGCATATTTAATGCACTGTCAAGGTCAACCAATACTTTTCTATGTATTTAGCAAGGCCTGATAGTAAAATTCACCACAAAGGTGAGTTGGGGTTGTCAAGTTAGCTTTATTATTTTCCTCTAATATTTACAAAGATCACATATCGCAAATAGACTGGTCTTCTTATCTTCCACATAAGAAAAGATACTGATATGAAGTGGACTAAGTTTTAACCATTCTACTTGACCAATCTGATTGCCTGAGCACTTGGATTGACTATACAAATATGTTTAGAGCAAGGACTCAAATGATCCACAAAGCAATTGTATCTAAACTGAATGAAGAGTTCTGCAACCTCCAAAAATTCTGGTA
Source organism: Margaritifera margaritifera (assembly GCA_029931535.1). Classification (NCBI taxonomy): domain Eukaryota; kingdom Metazoa; phylum Mollusca; class Bivalvia; order Unionida; family Margaritiferidae; genus Margaritifera; species Margaritifera margaritifera. Next base: position 2,589,108 of record JAQPZY010001472.1, read on the forward strand.
AGAGCTCAATAAATTTAACTCACAATCAGTTCAATTATGACTGAATTACGTATTTTTTCTGTCATCAAGGTGACGGTTGAAAATTCTCCATTCCCCCCCCCATAAATTTCATCAATATTTGCAAAATTTAAGGGCCTTTTCTGGTCAGGAACAAACCTATTTTGTCTCCCAAATTTTTCCCGATTTGCCAGAATCATGGGAACCCCAAGAATAGCTCAAACATAGCTTATTATGTAGAAATGACTGTAGACATCTTCCTTATGCTCATATTTATAATACATATTTCTTTCCTGCAACAAGAAGTTGGCCATGGCCTGCATGTCAAGCCTGCCCGAGCTTTGATGAGGGCATTTATTTAGTTAGATAAAGATAGATGCACACTGAAACTACATTCCAAATCCAAAAAGGGTTAAATAAAATGGTACTGAATTAAAAGGAAAGCACATGGATGCCAAAGTAACTGTCACGGCAAAGATCAGTCAAGTCCGGCTTGACAAATGTTTTAAATGCTATTCTTTATCTTCTGTTATCTTCAGAAGAGATAATAGAACTCACCATGAACTTTGCACTTCATTATCCCCTCACTATCAAAATAACACTCATCAGCTACAAGATCAGTAAGCTGTTCACTGACATCTGAAACCAAGAGGTATATAGCTCGTCTTGTCAGGAATGTCTGGTGTGTTGTGTAAAATGCATACTGGCCTGCAAAGTCCCACACTGACAATGGTGAAGTTTTTCCTGTATCTTGTTTTAATTTATCAGCATTTTCTTGCAGCAATTTTAACATGGCTATGGTGTTTGTTTCAGACTTGATGAGCTTGCTCTGAACTAAAGCTGAGTGGGATTCTTCTTGCTGACTAGTAGTAGATGAAAAATCGTTGCCAAAGTCTCGCTGAGGAGAACGGTGATATAGTACTTCTATATCCTTGTCTTCAGCAGCAACATGATCCCCTTCATGACTTTTAAGAGTTCTCTCTCCCTGAGGAGGGATTATGACCGGTTCCTCCTCAGCAACCTTGTCCCTCATTGATTGTTGCTCATTCAGGACTCTGGCAAGGCGCTGCAGTCGATAATCCTGTTCTGAATCTGAAAGCATAAGTAACAGCAAATACAACTGAAATTTGCTTTTGCATTAGTCAATCAAGTTGGCAATGAAATTGAAAAAGTAAATTAGGCACACATTTTACCATCTCATCCAGTCACAGACCACTACCTTTTGAGTACGTGTTCCATTGACTTTGACAAACACCCACTGGTCAGGTAAGATTGGTCCTGAATTTAGTCAAGGTGAAGTCTGGTAGGCAAATGGAATGTAGGTATTCTTGTAGAAAAAGTCAAAATAATACAAGAGTCATTAAAAAAAGTGAGAGAAAGAAATCATCAAAAAACATTGACAAGAAGGTAGATTTCCATATGGGTTTTCATACAAATGCAGGACATGTGAGCCAATGCTGCTAATAGGCAGTATGGAGGGGATTTTTTTATATATGCTTGTCACAGGGAACATATTCACACCCAGATTGGGGCTTAAATTCAGGACCTCACTAACTCAAGACAGGTGCTCTATCTGTGACATCTTAACCAATGCACCGAAGTCATTCCTGTAACATATTAATCCAACTTTTTGAAGACATGTCCTCATGTCTTCATTATCTATGATCATGCAGATCAACCTAATAAGACTGAAAGTTAATCTCTTTTGAGTTTGACAGGCCTATATTGTGTGATCCAACCCATGTCACCAAATATCACGGGAAAAATTCATGGCACGACTGGAACTCGAAACCAGGACCAGCCTAACTCTAGATAGGTTCTCTACCACATGAGCTCCTGCAACCAACCCGTTCCTCTGACATGCTTATCAATAAATTTTCTGATACCTATTGAAAAGTTCTTCAGATATTATGTATATTGCTACAGAAATGAACTTAAATGAAACAAAACGTTAAGCCCATAAAGTCTGAAATATTCCGGTAAGTCACAGTGACATCTTGTAAGTAAGATGTTCTCAAAAGGGTGTGTCCAATCACGAAGTTTCATATCTTTACCATGAACACTGCCATAGAAACAGTCTTGGTCAGTGATGGTAAACCCATTCTTAATAATAAGGTCACTTGCAATTTTTACATGTTTTTTTTAAAAATATGTACCGTAAATAAGACCACCCCCACTTTTTGAAAATTTGTTTTAGGCTGGCCCTCTAGTTTTATCATGGGAGAAATACTGTACACATATGCATTCCCTCAGCCAAGTCCATGATTGTAGCATGAACAGTGCCACAGAAATTACCCTTGTATGTAAATTGTAAAATAAAGATCACAGTGATATAGTCTTGAGGAAAAGGTGTTGCACCTACATAGATGCATTAAATTACCAAATTGCATGACTTTAACATAGTGCCAGCTAGTGAAATGACCTTTAACAGATGAAACATGAATTACAGGTCACAGTGACCTAAGTGTTCTTTAATGGACATTCATTTCTTGCCCAGTAATTGCTTCTTTTGTTATTATTATTATTATTATTATTATTATTATTATTATTATTATTATTATTACTTCATAATAGAAGTACATGTGAAGTTTTCTCTTTACTGAAATCTAGTCAAACATTAGTTTTTACAGAATCATATACATGTTACAGTAGCATCAACATATTTTATACAGTGAATATCTCAAAATGAAAAAAGCAGTCAAACCTGTCCTAATCGTCACTTTTACTCAGCGGTCAACTGTATACAGTGGCCATTGTAACCCCCCCCCCCAATCTGCTATATAAATGTCCTGTATGTAAGGCCCCAAAACAAAATGTGTGTTTCCTATTGGACTGATTGTAAAATTAGGGTAGGCAGGTAGGTTTTCTTTTCTTTCTTTTATAACATTATATACAAATCAAATATTATTTCAAGCACTTAAAAGTACTGGGAAACAAACGGCTCAATTAGATCCACAAATCAATTTCGGCAAAGAAATTCTTTCTTTTTTCCATCAGGGAAAAAAGTGCTAGCGTCGGCAATGAGAAACAGGGACGGTGGTCTGACGGGAAAACCACACGTATTTTTGGGGGGCCTAATGGTCACCTGCTTTCTGTGGTCAGCGGCCAGGTGTTTTCTAACCAAACAATGGCTTCTCCCTTCCTTAAGCAGTCACTGGAGCATATCTTCTGTGACCACTCAGTCGATGCAAACTGAATTTTTGCTTCATAATGAAGGCATTATTTAAATAGGGAATATCATCTGAATCAATGTGCAAACATTTCTTATCTCACTTGTACTCGTAACTCCAGTCATGCTGACAATGTAACTCAAAGGTGTCAATATGTCAAATTCGAAAACGAGGCAGTTGTTATCATTAAGGTAGAGGATCTAAGCAATTTGTTTGCTGGATGGTGGGAAAAAAAGTCGTACTATCGTGGCAGAAATGTGCCAGTGTGCCAGGTATAGTTTGATATATTTATCTATTTGCCTGTGAATTAGAGCCATCTCTGAAGAAAAAGTTGGTCTTTGAGAAGAGATACGAGTTATGTCCCCTTTCATTAGGGTCAGGGGTCATTAAATATTCAAAACTTGTCTGTAAAATCTGGCAAAGTTTCGGTTCATGGGTCACAAAGAATAGCCAGGACTTGTGTTGTATACCAATGTGCATGTTCGTCAGGAGTGAGTGAGCGAGTGAGTGATTGAGTGCATGATTCACGGCTTTCACTAGTACTAACATCGATTCCCCGCCAAACTAACAAAATCCTCTGGCATTCCTACTCTGGTTCTTAGACGGACAACATCTCAAGCAGAACTATTCGTGAATAAGAAAAACACTTGTCTTTCACGCAAGTGAAAGACAAGGGATTGAATATAATTCGAAACAATTATACCCTTCGAGTCTGATACGGTATCATTTGTAATTTTTGTGATAAAATTATAAACGTTGGCATGTGGGTTGTGTATTGTGTATTGTATTTGTGTCGGTTATATTCTGTATTGTATTTGTCTTAGATATTAAGTATGTGCTTTGTATTGTTTTAGGCTTATCTCGTATCATTTCATCTGGTAATAAATCCCACAACTAACAAGTGAGTGTTTTCATTTCAACCCGAAATAAGACATAGCTTACATATGGCGCCCACCGTGGGACCCATGTGGGATAGAGAGAAGATCGTATTTACGGGTAAAACAGACCGAAGGACCGCTACCAGGGGATCCCGAAAAGGAGTCCGCATTGGAAAGTGCCAGCATGGTGGAGGATGCTAACGTGCGCTTCCAAGTGATTCAGTGTTCTTTTCCGGGCCCGAGCAGGAAAATTGTGAACTTAATTTCTAAGTTCGTTGTGCTTCTCTCGAGATGAAAACCGAACTCTGATGACAGTACGATGACGTCACGGAAAGTCGAGACCATTATCTTCACAGCTGATGGACATTAAACTGTGTGTGTATAGGACGCAGAGTAATGTGTGTTTTGTGTTCTGTGTTATTTGTTAAGTTAGTGTTATAGTTTTGGAAGGAAGGACTCTTGGATTTGGAAATGCTGTAAGTTTTATCTTCCATCTATTTTTGTTGACTTATTCAATATCATTAGTCGCTTGCATGTAATAGTCATGTCGTTCTAACTCTATAGTTGCGCTTATCGCTAACATTTCTCGAACAGTCGATTTTTTAGTCCAACACGTGGTAGCAGCACGGTTTGACCCACTTATTATATGCCACATAGAAATCACTGTGTCAAATCGAGGTTAAGGTCATTGTTGTGAGTTCGGCCTGTTGACATATTGGCTATAACACGCCAAGTCATAATCTTTAGTAAATGCAAGGACTTGTTTCTTACCCAAATATAATTCTGCATTAATTCAATGGACATTCCAATGACATTTATAGCAATTATCATGAATATGCGTATGTTTACTTTCAGTTTACATTATTGATAGAAAGCAGGTCAGTTTCGTTTATTGCTAAATATACATGTGGATGTGAATTATAATTAGATTATCTGACTACCACATATAAGATGGTTTTATAGATTACTGCATGAGGTGTTGTTGACTTGACAAGACAGTTCTCTGACCTCCCTATCTAACACATTCTATGCTTTAAATCCCACTCACGAAAATTCTACAGCGCATGAACGCCCGAGATAAAGTGGCAGAAAGCTAGGTGATAGTACTGTTTACATTTATGTTTTGGGTTATACATGTATACGCCATTATATGTTTATTATATGTGCAAGCTTGCGTGTAAGATTGTCAGGCGTGCCAGACAGTTTCTAGGGAGCTATTTAGAATTGTTATCATAAAGCAATTTTGTAGTGATATTGATATCCACCATGAGGAAAACGTATGTCTTTATTGATTTTTTATCGTTGGTAAAATAGTTTGATTTTTTCCTGAATCATGGTTATACAACCAATCGCTGTCATGCAATTTGTTTGTCGTGGTTAGATATACGCGCGATTTTTTAGATCTCTCTTCATGATGGCTACAGGTAAGAACCCCATGACAGATATGGAGATGATACAGGCATTGAATGCCAGTGGGTATGTGGTAATGCCCGCGGGGGCCCCACTTAAACCCTTTGTAACCCCAGCCAAATCTTATATACCCCCATCTACCCCTTTGTCGCAAAGCACTCCAATTGCAGGTATTGGGAGAGGCTCGCTCAGGCAGCTTGGTATATCCAGTGTGGACATCAAGTCCAAGGTTCAAATAGGTGCTTCAGCACTATTTGGCGGTTCCCAGGGTACTTCACCCACAGCCAATGCTACGCCCACCTACTTCCGCCGTAGTACCTAAGATCCCTTTTTTTTTTGGGGGGGGGGGACGAACCAACACAGAAAGGTGACGTTACATACTATGAGTGGAGATTCGAGGTAAAATGTCTTATACCTGAATATCCCCCAACAATCATGATTCAGACTCTCAGACGGTCTCTGCCGGGCAGAGAAATTAGGATGGTCGACAAAGCAGATGAACTTGCCGAAGGACGCCAGCCCAATCCCCCCTAAGAAAGTGGACCACCAGTCCATGGTAGAAAGCGGCCACGAGAGATGCAAGGTAGAGAGAGATTTCGACTTAAGGATCCAACAAACAGAGGAGAGATTAGGATCTCGAATCAACGCTCTTGCTGAACAGCTGCATGAACAGTCGATACTCCTCAGAGAACTGACTGGAATTAACAAAGTTCAGGATAACAGCAAAAGACAGGGCCAAAATGACAACGATAACAACCGATGACACTACATCAATAGAGGCCACGACAGCTACCGGGGAAATCGGGGAAACGGTAAACAAGGGCGTGACTATGGTAGAGTAGTGCAGCAGTTAAAAGAGTAACCGCCTCTGTAGATGGCCATACAGGGGTCGGTCACCATCCTAAAGGCCAGAATACACTATTTCAGCGCTTGGTTGGTTCTAGTATTGTTTATTTAAACAATGTTCCAGTTACTACCCTTATCGACAGTGGGTCTATGGTGACTACCGTATCGAATAGTTTTTATTTGTCGCTTAGTGATAAGCCAGTGCTTCACTCTCTTGAATCGCTTGGTCTCAAAGTGACTATTGCAGACGGCTCTTTTCGGAGGTATCTGGGATACATTGAGTACCCGATTTTAATGCCGTTTTTTTCTGATTTTGAACTCAGTGTCCCCATTTTAGTTGTGCCAGATACAGAGTCCAACCATACCTGTCCTGTCGTTATTGGAACAAATGTCATACGTTTATGTAGGGATTACATGATCGATAATCCTCCTACAGATAGAATTCCAGATACATGGAAAATTGCTATTGATAGCATTGAGTGTAAGTCATTTACAGTAAGATCTACCAATACGCATACTGTCAACGTTGCGCCATATGAAACCATTACTATCAACGGCATTGCCTGCAATGTTGCTGCACATATAGCAGAAGCAGTTACAGAGAACTTGGGAAACTCTAAACAGTTTACGGTCTGCCCAAGGGTGATCAGGATTGATCAAAAGGGGTCATATTCCAAGGTTCAGGTTAAACTTTGCAATATGTCTGCCAAATGTGTGACGATAAGACCCAAATCTGATATATGTCTCATAGGTGAATTCAAAGTTGTTGACAACTTAGCTTCTGATTTTACTCCCAGCATGTCCAAAGACAGTGGACATTCTCCTCTGGAAGATCTGAAGGTTAAGATCGATATTGAAAATCTGACCCCAGAGCAACTGGATAGACTCAGGCAAGTATTGGGCAAATGGGACTGCATATTTTCAAGGGGGCCCATAGACTTGGGAAAGACTGGTCTCATCAAACAAAAGATAGTGCTTGATGATGATAAACCTTTCAAACAGCCATACAGGAGAATACCCCCGGGGATTTATGAGGAGGTGCTTCAGCATATTAAGGAAATATTAGATGCTGGTGCAATCAGGGAATCTGAAAGTCCTTACTCCTGTAATGTTGTGTTGGTCCGGAAATGTGATAACAGCCTACGTTTCTGTATAGACTGCAGGACCCTCAATGCAAAGACTCGGAAGGATGCTTATATGCTTCCACGGTTTGATGATACTGTTGATGTATTGCAAGGGGCCAAGTTCTTCTCCAAGCTGGACCTAAGGTCAGGCTATTGGCAAGTTGAGATGGAGGAAGAACACAAGCAATATACAGCCTTCTCGGTGGGTCCGCTCGGCTTTTATGAGGCGAACCGCATGAGTTTTGGTCTGTGCAACGCTGTGGCTACTTTTCAGCGTCTTATGGAGAAATGCACCTCAAAGAGTGCCTCATTTTCATAGACGATATTCTCATTTTCTCCAGGACGTTCGACGAGCACATGGAACGTTTAGAAGCAGCGTTCACACACTTACGTCAGCATGGTCTTAAGCTGAAACCCTCTAAATGTGAGTTGTTCATGTCCTCAGTTGTTTATCTGGGTCACGTTATATCTGAGGGAGGTATAAAGACTGACCCAGAGAAAACCTCTGCGATTAGGAATTGGCAAAAACCTAAAAACATTAAGGAGCTACGTCAATTTTTAGGGTTCGCGGGGTACTATCGCAGCTTTGTTGAGAGATTCTCGCAGATAACACAACCATTAAACGCTCTATTAGAGGGCCATGGCACGACCAAAGCATCTCGAAAGAATAAGTCCAAAGACAAACCAACACCTCCTTGGACTTGGGGCACTGCCCAAGAAACCGCCTTTGCAGCTCTTAAAGACAAGTTGACCACTACCCCATCTTACCAATTGCCGACTATAGTAAACCATTTATCGTGCATACGGATGGTAGTGGCTCTGGTTTAGGCGCGGTCCTATATCAAGAGCAAGATGATGCGAAAAGAGTCATTGCCTACGCAAGTCGTGGATTGAGATCCAGTGAACGGCGCTATCCAGCTCACAAGCTCGAATTTTTGGCGTTGAAATGGGCTGTGACGGATAAATTCCATAACTATCTCTCAGGTTCATCCTTCGAGGTGGTCACGGACAGCAACCCGTTAACATACATCCTTTCAACGGCAAAACTCGATGCTACAGGGCATAGATGGGTTGCGGCTCTAGCAAGCTACAATTTATCCATCAGGTATAGAGCTGGCAAAAATAATGTTGACGCCGACGGCCTCTCGCGTTTACCACAAATGTTCCCAGACGTGGTGGAAGCCATTTACCATGCAGCCACTGTCTCTGTACCCTTGATTGGGAGTATTTCGGATGATCCGGTGCCTCATTCGGCCGATGAGGAGGTGTTTCCGTCTAAACATTGTAATAACATCAAGTGAGACAGGGAACAGTTGACTGATAAAACTCTAGCGAAAATTATTGACCTCAAGAGTAAGGGTTTTCGGCCCAGGGAGAAGGATCTCCGAAGGAAAAATGCGTATGTGCAGAAATTTCTCAGCGAATGGAACCGCCTTGTAGTTGAAAACGGCGTTCTCTACAGGACCACTTCTCTTGATGGTCAATCGATCAGACAGCTCGTGATCCCAGAGTCACACTGGAACCTAGCCTTGAAAGGTATCCACAATGATATGGGCCATCAGGGCAAGGAGAAGACACTCTGGTTAGCTAGGCAAAGGTTTTATTGGCCAGGTCTGGAGAAGGACGTGAATCGCAAGGTGGAGTCTTGCGAATGGTGCATAAATAGAAAGACCCCAGTTAGGGCAATGGCCAAATTAACCCCAATTCACACAACTCGCCCGATGGAGCTCGTCTGCATAGATTTTTTGTCTCTTGAGCGATATAAGGGAGGGTTTGAGAATATCTTGGTGATAACTGATCATTTCACCAGGTATGCTCAGGCTGTTCCTTGCTGCAACCAGATGGCTCAGACTACCGCTAAAGCCCTTTATGAACACTTCTTTCGATATTACAGTTTCCCAGAAAGGCTTCACAGTGACCAGGGACGTAATTTCGAGGGTGGAGTTATAAAGTAGCTATATAAATTAGCAAACATACAGAAGTCTCGCTCCTCCCCGTTTCACCCACAGGGGAATGGTGCCTGCGAACGCTTCAATGGAACGCTCTAAAAAATGCTAGGGACATTGGAGGAAGAGCAAAAACAAGATTGGAAATCTTACATTGCTCCAATTGTCCATGCATATAATGCTACTAAGAATGATTCCACCGGATTTTCGCCCCATTTTCTTAGGTTTGGGTGGCACCCCCGGCTTTCGGTCGACGCCTATCTGGGCACTACACCAGATAGTGGCGAGGCTGCTGCAGAGCCTCACACATACGTGGAAAAACTGAAAGACCGCCTCCAATTTGCTTACACGGCAGAGGCGAGGGAGTCGAGCAATAGCCATGCTAAGAACAAGGCCCAGTATGATAAAAAGGTCCAAACTTGAAGTAGGGGACCGAGTCTTAGTGCGCAATGTTGGACTAAAAGGGAAACAGAAGTTAGCCGACAAGTGGTCCAAGGATGTATATCAGGTGATATCAATCCCCAATTTAGATATACCTGTGTACAAGGTAAGGAGGGTCCATGGTTCGAAATCCATTCGCACACTGCATTGTAATATGCTTTTGCCCTTTGACTACCTTCCTTGTGATCCAGTCCCCATGAAACCAGTTCAGAAGAAACCGGGTGTACCAAAAGCTACCACTTTAAAGTCGAGCTCTGAATCTTCGAGCTCTGACTCGGACACTGACCGGTATTTAATACCACACAAACGACCCGGTTGGGCCAGCAAGGAAAATGTTCAATTCCGTGAACACTCTACACGAACTGCCCCTGATAGTAGATCACCATCTATTATCGATCCCCATATTAGCCAGCCTCTTGAAAGCGTAAACGTTCAAACCAGTAGGTCTAGGCAATATGGCAGTAGTTTAAGTGAACCCACGAGTCATTTTTCTACTCCCTCTCACGTCTCGCATGAGAGTACTCAGTTCAGTCCCCCAGAGATATCTGCCGAAAGGTCAGTTCGAAGCCCGACCATGTTACAGGGAGACCCAGACCGCCAGTCTGTAAGGTTGATCCTAAGCCCACTGGAAGATTCAGGCCAGCAACCGCTGAGGCGTTCAACCAGAGACCGAAAACCATCCGACCGGCTAGGCCAGTGGGCGTATTCGCAAACGGTTTACTACGTGTGAGTTACTGATGACCTATCTGTAGCTTTGCAGGGGACGATAGGAGTGATGCAGAATAGCCCATTTAATGTAAATTTAATACAGCAAGTGTATTTTAGGACGACAATTCAGTTTTTATTATTTTAAATAATTAGTTGTAATTCCAATTTCAGTGGTTTTATGTATTGTCTGCAGGGAGAGTAAGCTTATTAAGCTCTGTATTCGTAATCATTTCACATGTATGATTAATAGTTTTTTTATATTTTTTTCAAAAGACTTGAAGTATAGTTCCGCATGGTCATTTGTTCTTGTACTTTTTATGCAGCAAGTACAAATTTGCTAAATGTCAGGAGACATTTACACATAGGGAGGGAGTATGTGACCCAGGACTTGTGTTGTATACCAATGTGCATGTTCGTCAGGAGTGAGTGAGCGAGTGAGTGATTGATCGCGGTGCATGATTCCCGGGTTTCACTAGTACTAACATCGATTCCCCGCCAAACTAACAAAATCCTCTGGCATTCCTACACTGGTTCTTAGACGGACAACATCTCGAGCAGAATTATTCTTGAATAAGATAAAATTATAAATGTTGGCGTGTGGGTTGTGTATTGTGTATTGTATTTATGTCGGTTATATTCTGTATTGTATTTGTCTTGGATATTAAGTATGTGCTTTGTATTGTTTTAGGTTTATCTTGTACCATTTCATCTGGTAATAAATCCCACAACTAACAAGCGAGTGTTTTCATTTCAACCCGAAATAAGACATAGCTTACATACGGCTTCTTTGGGTTTCCTATTCATCACAGGCTTCTCACATAAGCCGACTGTCTTTTGATCTCGGCAAGTTGAGCAACTGGCTTATCCGGATATTATTTTTAAAGCGTAAACAGCCGTTTCCAAGTGAAACTTATACAAGTTGACCAACGAAAGAATCAGTCCTCTGTCTTGCAGTCATATGTAAGCTGTTTGTCAGTAGTGAAATTATTGTTTTGTCATGGTGCACAAAACAAACTAAGATCGGTGATTATTTTAAGTCTGTGATGATTTAATTTATACATGTATGCCAAAGGACAATTTACTTGCAAGGTATTTCACCATCCCTACTGTAAGAAACATGCCATACAGTTACAGTGTACAAACCTATGGGAGGATACACAGTAGCTGAGTGATTAAGGTTGTGACTCAAGATTGATTTCATATCAAACAAGAAATAAGTGATCACAAGGACTAGAGAAAATCTAATTAGTCTTTACAAACGACAACATAATCTTATATTAGGATCATAAAATTTTCTTTAAGAATCATTGCTTCTTGGAACAAATGACATGAGACAGGTTTTAAATAGAATGAAGTTAACCCAGACTGGAATGATTAGTCCTTTGAATTCTTTCCTGACTGTGAAGAATGTATACACACCCCAACATTAATATATGTTTCTATAAAACTATGAAAAAAAGGTTCATGAAAAGTTCACATAACAACAGATGACCGTTGATCCAACATGTTATCAAGTAAGTTTTTTGAATTCTGAAGTATGGAGTTGCTTTTGTTTTTAAAAACCCTCCTTACTGCAGGCTTTCTTTGGATACATGCACTAGCATTAACAAATAACAAAACTTCCATATTCACAGCCACATGTTATCAAGAAGTATCTGGCAAGTAATTATTACTATAAAATTTAACTGGTCAGGGAAAAATGTGGAATATTAATAGGGTCAATGGAACCTTAATTTTATATATATATATATATATATTGAAGAAATCCATATCTAAACATAACAGTTGTTGTACGAACTGAAATATCCTGGCAACTGCTTAAAAAAATTTGGCAGTATCCAGGGGTCAAGCTAGACTTGAAATTTAGGGAGAAGTGACTTCTCCTTTTGGACAGAATATGGATAAGTCAAAGCAGAACAGGGAGAAATGGCAGCGATGCAAAAAACGCAATATATATATATATATAAAGTGTGTGCGCTATGATTCTCTTATGTGAATTGTGTCCTGTATTTCTCATTATACTTACAGTAAAACCTGTCATGAGCGACCTCTGCTATGAGCGACCACCTGTCATGAGCGACCACAATCGTAATGCACGGATCGATTTTATTATATAAACGCACTGTTGTGAGCGACCACCTGCAGAATGCGACCAGCGACTGCGATTTCTTGGCAAAATATGCATTTCGACACTGCTATAAACGACCGCATCACAAAAACAGAGATAAACACAACTGACCTTTATTTAACTCTTTGTAACCACGACCGCTTAAGAAGCAAAGATGTTAAAAACAAAATCAAAAACTTAAAAACAAATTAGGCTGGCTACCGGTTTCTTGAATTGTACTGGTCATGCATGTAGTGTCATATGTTATAGATTGTAAACCAGACTAGAGTACATGCCAATTGCTCATTCAGAAATACCTCAGCTATTTCTGCGAGACAAAGTATGATCCATAGGATTTCCCGCGAAATTGTGTATGACAGTTTGTTCTAAAATAATACTGCTATGAACGACCCTATCGCGGAACTGAGACAAACACCACTGATGTTTATTTTATCCTTGGTAACAACGACCGCTTCCAAAGTAAAGACTGTTCTAACAAACAATCAAAATTATAAAAACAAATTAGACTGGCTACCGGTTTCCTAACTTTTGCAGGTCATGCATGCAGTTTCCTTTGCTCTAGACTGTAAATCAGACTAAAGTATATGTCACTAACTGCCATTGTAGTGCCAAAGTCAATATAGCGGTCGCATACATCATTTTTCTTTGGAGTTAATCCGTCATGCCTGGTGTGAATGAGGTCTTTGTCTTTAATACCAGTAGGTGAGAATCGTTTTCCGGATTCAATTGTCATTGTGAAAGGCTTGTGTTGTTTGTTGGGGTGTTTTTGATGTTACAGACCAAACCGTCATCTGTTCACCTTAGTGCAGCCGGTTACACCTTCTGTTTATAGAGTTAATCCATTTGTATCGTCGGTGAATAAAGTCTTTGACTTTTGTCTCTAAATAAATTTATTCTGTTTCTGGATAAATTAATTGTGTCTTTTTATTTCATTCATTGGTACATATACATTGTATAATATGTATTCCATATTTCCCCAAAACCTGATCAAAACTGCTACAGTCGTTAGTACAATTGATCCCTTATAACATTAACACCTAGCACTTTAATAACAATTGCAGAACCTCCAATGAAAAAGAGACAAATTCTAACATTGTAGGAAAGAATTAATGTCATTGAAAGAAGTGAACAATGGGAGACCGTTTGCAACATAGCAGCCACTTGAAACGTCTGTAAAACTCAAATTTAGGGTGTTATAAAAGACAAGGAGTCAATTAGAAACGAATCATATGCTAATACTAGTACATGTACATGTGATCTTCAAATATAAATGTGATTCATCTTTAATGATAGATGTATATCTTTATTACTATTTAAAATTATTTTCAGATTAATGCATGCAATATTTTAACAAGAACTATGAACAAAGAATACAATAAATGTACATGATTGTGCTTATTTTTCCCTCTTAAACAGTGCTGAATTTCGACCTTGGAAACTGGTCTTTTTGTACAAACCTGTTATGAGAGACCACCTGTCTTGAAAGACCGCTTTTTGCTGGCAGAAGGGGCGGTCTCTCATGACAGGTTTTACTGTATTTGCATTTAACATTAGTTTTAAGCAATATTTCATCTTCAAGTAGAAAATTCTCTATGTTTTATGTATATTATAAACACATTTTGTAAGTGTATGAATGTATTATACTCATATGCAGTGTATTCATACTTAAAAGTGTGTACCATATATACTCGCTTATAAGTCGACGTTATTTACTTAGAATTAGACTCATGCAGAGTAGGGGTCGTCTTATAAGCGCGACATTAAAAAATAAAAAAATCTTGGGTACTGTTGGAAACCTTAGATATTTGCAGTACATAAAAATACTGTCAATTCATATATTTTTACATTTTCATGCCACTATTCCTATGCAGTAATGCATATATGGTATGCACTGTGTTTATCCGTTTCATGACGGTCTTATAAGCATGACATACAAATATTTTTTAAATCAGACCCTAATCCCTCAGCTTATAAAGGCAAACATGCTTTGTTTTTCCAAGTTCACAATCTTTTGATTGAGATACTAATTTGACAATTATGACCTTGATCCCTTAGCTTGTAAAAGCAGCACTGCTTTGTTTTCCCCAGTGGACAATCCTTTGATCACGCCGCGCATTTGATACTTGTTCAATGTCATGTTGAGTCCCTTTCATCATACCACACAACTGACACCTGCTCAGTTGCGGCGACCCTTTATTGAGATATCAAAGACTGTATAATCAAATGCTCTCACAGAGTCTCTACATAAATAATGGTCCAAGTTTATGAATTGTTAGTGTTCTGTCAGTTACTGTGCACTTTGTCACTTAGATATCATACATCATGAATAGCTAAACTTAGGTAATTTCACCAATATGGGGAAAAGACAATGTTATGCGTACAATGGAGCATTTAAGCTAAAAGTTATAGACTTTGCAGAGAAAAATAACAATTGCGCCGCAGAAAGTGAATTTGGTGTGTCGGAGAAACAGGTGCGCGACTGGCGCAAGAAAAATTCAGTTATAGGTGATAGTGCCAGGCATCTGAAGAAAATCTGAGTAATGGAAAGCCCTTATGCAAACTGGGAGTTTAGTTTCAACGAGTGGGTTCTAGAGCAGCGTCAAAATGGGCATGCAGTCACTAGAAACGCGATTAGACTGAAGACCCTTTCTACTGCCAAGGATAACAGCGATGAATATTTTAAAGCTTCAGCCGGATGGTGTACGCGATTTATGCGACGGCATGGACTTTCACTTCGACAACGTACTCACATAGCCCAGAAATTAATTTGTGACAAGACCAACACCGAAGCACCCGCAGATGACAGTAAAGACAAAGAATCTGAGTCGGAAGAGGAATCGGAGTCGGGCGAGGAATCGGAGTCGGACGAGGAGTCGGAGTCGGACGATGTTTACGATGACGGGATGACATTGGAGGAATTTAGAACTTTAGTTGGTAACTCTGATGATGAGGATGAATTCTTGGGCTTTGATCCAGAGGACATTAGACAGTGACATTTATAGGATACCAATTTTATACCTGTATGTGACCTATAATCCAATTCATGGATTTATCATATAAATGTATTAAAAATGTTAAGCTATATGGACTTCATTACATGAAGATGGACAAAATGTAAGTTGTAAATTTATTTGTACATATTCAACTCAATAATACAATTGTATTTATTCTACATTGGTTTTTGTTTTTATTTGTCCATTCTATCTATATGTCTATCTATCTATCCAGTTTGGCTCGTTTATTTTTCCTAAGTGCAGCTCTGACTCAGTGATGACACGTCACCCCTTGCAGACGGATTTAATTTGCAAAAAACACCTCGACTTATAGGAGGGTCATAGCTGAATTGGCTTTTTGCAGACATGAAAAGTGGGGATCGACTTAAAGTCGAGTCGACTTATAATCGAGTATATACGGTATGTTAATGTGTAGAGAAATATGCAATGTATTTTGGCTATATGACTTCAAAAAAACACAGCAGAAACTATACATTGTAATTAATTTTAACTGACAGGAGTACCTAGATTACAGTATTGTAATTACAAATAGGTAAAAATACTTAAGCAACTGCCAGCTAAAGAACAATTTTTTTTTCTTTTCTTGTTAGTTTCTTCACTAGAAAATGTCAGTTGAAAACATTTCCAAATTACTTTGAAACAACCCCTATATTAGGCTACAACATGCACGTAAGAGCACATGTAAATGTGTCTTCAATATCATAGTGTTCATCCATTCAAATCTGTGGTCACAAATGAGCAATCTCATCTTTACAACTGCATTTTGAGGGAGTTGATCCTGAATTAAATCTAAATCTTTTGACTCATTTTTTGGTATTGTTTTTAAAAGTAGATGCATCTGTTTTTAGAAACAGGGATTTTCTTCATATGACCACTCACTTTCAAGCTTCGTTGCAATAATCCCAATATAGGATTGAAAATTTATGATTTTAATATTTGTCTACGTCCTAGTAATAAAATCGTGTATTGGTTGAATATTTTTTTTCTTTGCTAATCTTTCTCATATTTGCACAAATATGTGTAATGTAAGCTAACAACCTTGACCTTAAGTTACAGTGCATATCAGTTCGACAACATTGAGTTGTCCCATACTTTTCTGACCAACACAT
The DNA here is from genome assembly GCA_029931535.1 of Margaritifera margaritifera. Taxonomy (NCBI): domain Eukaryota; kingdom Metazoa; phylum Mollusca; class Bivalvia; order Unionida; family Margaritiferidae; genus Margaritifera; species Margaritifera margaritifera. Next base: position 2,605,879 of record JAQPZY010001472.1, read on the forward strand.
TTTTATTTTGATGCATAATCTTTTATCACTTAATAGTTACACTTTGCCTTCTACGAACTGTATAATTTCCTTAATGGATGTGCCCAACGAATTACGAAAACAGACAGTCTAATGAAGACGTACTTCCAAGACACAGCGAGGTCCGCCATTATTACCTCTTAGCAGGTTCACTTATGGTTTCAAACTGATTTTATGAAGAAAATAATTCAAGCACGGCTGTTAAAATCTTCAAAAGATATATTTAGAAAGTGCTTTCACCGATTCTATTCTTAAAACACAAATTGTTATTTACATATAGATGATTTAGCTTCAAAACACAAGTTATTAAGTTTTCATCCACAAATCATCACTTTCAGAAATCGGGCAGCAATATCTTGCGGTGGGAAAGAGTTAATTGGTCAATCAGCTATTAAGTTTGTTTTGTCGGTGCAATTGATGCTAAGGCAACATGCCATCCATTTCGACTAGGGTTTAACACTACTTGGCTGGGTTGAGGGAGCATCTCAAAAGCCATAAGTTACAGGCACTCGTGTAGATCTAAAAAAAAAAAGTTTACATTTTTTTCGGCGGCTTAGTCGCCCACTTCGCCTGGTAGCGTGACCCTTGAGTATCATGGTGATCATAGGGCAAAAAAAAAATATGTGTGTTTCCTACTGAACTGGTTTTAAAATTAGGGTAGGCAGGTATTTTTTAAATATATTATATATAAATCAAATCATATTTAAAGTGCTTCAAAGTACTGGGCAAAAACTGGCTCAATAAGATGCACAAATAAATATCTGCAATTTTTATTTTTTTTTTTGTCACCATTTGGGAAAAAAGTGCTATGGTCGTCAATTAGAAGCAGGTACAGTCGGCCAACTGGAATCACACACATTTTTTTTTTGGGTGGGGGCTTAATTTTAAACTTTACTCCCTCTATCACGAATAGGTCACTATCCCTGTACTGATTTATTTGACACTTGAATTCGTTTACTTTTAGAGTTTCTGCAAAAATAACTCCAGAAGGCAAAGAGTAAACATTAAAGCTGATTGCATGCAGGTAAATTCGGAATAGTACAGATCAAAGGTTATAACAATTTTGTGTCAAAGTATATTTTTAATTATCATGCTACCAGTAAGCATAAGTTCTGTAACAAGTTGTCTTAATGCTAATTATTACACTGTGAGGATTCAGCATGTTTACTGTAGTGTTGCATCTGTAGAGGAAGGGGGGGGGCAACGTCGGTATGTACTGAACATGTTTTTTATGAATAATCATCAATAAAAATTCGTTGACAGTGAATGCTACTAACTCTAATGTTATAAATACCTGTATCAGTTATGTAATTTTCATATTTATCTTGTTTTTGAGCCTGTGATCGGCACCTGTTACAATTTTGTCTAACGTGGTGTTTGAACTCATTGCGGTGACCTCGCTCGGGTTCACTTCCGGGTCATTGATAGTTTTGATTCCCGCTACCGAGTTTGTAAAGTTTTTGTAGAAGATTATTTTTTCTATATTTCACCACAAGGAAATTATGTTCCGTGTGAGGTAATTGTTATCTAAAGAATAATTATTAAGTTAATGTAAAAGTTCTGTTGGTTTTCATTGAATATTGTCAATTTCTTGAAGGAATTTCGTAGTGAGTGTACGATTTTCCTCGGTGGTTTTCCGCAGAATTCTGTAGGAATTCCGTATGACGTATGGGATTTTGTAGGGTATATAAACCAGATGCTTGGCGGAATTGTGAGGATGGTCAAACGTTTTCCTTAGGGAACCATCCCCATTTTTGGTCAGAAACCAAAATTATAGGTACATAAATTAAATTTATTAGTATTTCAACTTGTAGTAAATAAAACTAATTTGACTATAGTCTATTTCAGATAAAGGAGGGGGAATTTTTGCATGTCGTTCAATCACATATTATAAAATTTGCTGGATATGTAATTTATTAACTAAAATCATTACATGTAACTTATTTCCTTACCATTATAAAAAGGCAGCTTTAGTTTTCATATAGCAAGGGTTCAAGAAAAGTTTAATTGCCCATATGAAGGTTTATTGATCTGAATTTTGTATTCCAATTCCATCATTCTATTTATTTCAACTAGTGTAATTGAAATTTGAGTTGTACGCCAAAGATTGTTTTGTTTCTTTTACTGTGATATTCACCACTGTGCCAGTATAGTCAAATAAGATGATAGTTTACATTTATTTTAATTCTCAAATATATTGTTTAGTTACATATTTACATTTGTTATTCTTGAATGTGATTACATTATTTTTGTAATAAACTGAAGAACCTAAAATCAGAGTTTGATTACTCAATTACTTTTAGGATATGTATGCACATACACACGCTCATTTGTAAGCAATACAATCACATCTAATTACATACATCCACAATGTTGACAGTCACGTATACACACACTACTGAAGGCCGTCACATTGTTTTGGTGGCACCTGCGGGATTTGATATTTTCATTCAAATCCAGTGATATGAAATTTCATCTCCAAGATTTAGCATTAGAATAAATGTGTACCTATGGCAGGGTAGGATAAAGCATACATATGTATAGGTTTTATATAAGGAAATATTTAGGGAGATTTTTGTTAAGAAGTAATTTTGGAAAAGTGAATCTCAAAATTGTAGATTCCCATGAAAATGATGCAGACAAGGTCTCATACCCATAAAGAAGATAGGCCATGTGAAACAAGTTCTGACAGAGTGAACTGGATGACCAATGGTCCGAGTACAATGATGGTACATGTATATACAAGAAGTCGCATTGATAACCATTTTGCTCAAAGTTCAGTTGACGTTTGTAACAGTCCTACTTCCCAAGCTCCAGCTACAACAGACACTGTGATGCCTGCTGTGAAAGGTGTTATGGGTTATCAAAGTGGTTCATCAAATCCAAAGGCATCAGTATCTTGGAGTATTGGCAATACTGGCATTATACATGGGGTTAGAGATGCAGAAAATGTTGAGGCTTTCTTGAAACATAGTACATGGAACCAGCCTACACAGGATTGAGACTTAGCCAAAGCTGTGAATGCAACAGAAAATAAAGTATTGAAGTTAGAAAACAATTTTATGGGTGTTGCGGATGAGCTGCAAGCAGTTTTGCAGAGAATTAATGCAGAAGACAGGAAAGTTAGAAGATATCAAGAGACTTCATTTCGCAAAACTGTTGAGAATATTCGACAAGGTGATGATAATAATGTCTCTGCACCAAGGGAGACAACTGAAGCCTCACAAAGAAGCACTAAAATGTCAAGACCTGTCCTAAGAAATATGCAGATGGGAAGTCTGTCATCAGGGAGTGATAGTGTATCATTCTGTTACATCCAGTGCAAGTTACCACCCTTTAGTGAAAAAGAGAACTGGAAAGTGTGGTTCAATAGATCTGTATAGGGCAGGAATCAATTATACTTATGTTCAAAAACTTTACATTTCTAACCAGGGCTTATTTATGGTATTATAATTTTTATGTTTGTGAGGACACTTCACATTAAGCAGAGGGTAATGTGAGGATTTAGCATGTTTACAGTAGTGTTACATCTGTAGAGGGAGGAGAGGATTCCAGTCGATATGTACTGAATATGTTTTTATGAATAATCATCAATGAAATTCGTTGACAGTGAAAGCTGCTAACTCTAATGTTATAAATACCTGTATCTGTTATGTAATTTTCATATTGTATCTTGTTTTTGAGCCTGTGATCGGCATTTATTTCCCTCTATGTTAATATTTCGTCCAATGCTGAGTTTGACCTCATTCCGGTGACCTCGCAAGGGTTCACTTCCGGGTCATCGCTAGTTTCGATTTCCGCTACAGTTTGTAAAGATTTTGCAGATTTGTTTCTATATTTCACCACAAGGAAATTCTGTTCCGTGTAAGGTAATTATTATCTAATGAATAATTATTAGGTTAATGTAAAAGTTCTGTTGTTTTTCACTGAATAGTGTCAGGGAATTACGGGATTTCGTAGGATATATATATATATATATATATATATATATATATATATATATATATATATATATATATATATATATATATATATATATATACATCCACAATGTTGACAGTCACATATACACAAGCTACCGAAGGCTGACACAATACTATCTCAATACTTCTATAAAGGAATCAGTGGAAATGTATGGTCTCGAAAATAGATAACTGCTTGTGGATGTTCTATGTCCTTTAAAAAAAAAAAAAACTTGATAAACTATTTTAAATTTCTGGTTAATGTCTGTTATGCCATGATTTGTCTGATGAGCAATAAAATCAATATATTGATACAAAGAAAATGACTTGTTGTGAGAAGCATAAGTTCTGACATAACATAAGTACCTGCATAGTGATGCAACGGCCAAGAAATTGCAAGGGAGGCAACTACATCATGACTAAAAATAGCATAATGGGAAAGCGGATCACTCCTGAATAAGCAATCGACTCATCTGAAAGTGTGCTTAATATCCCACTGAAAATGAATCTGCGGTAGACATAAGGTATTCATTTTGCTTGTTATTGTAAAGTTAATCGTACATGCATATGTGGAACCACTGTAAGACTCTTGTTCTCTATAGGACTAACGGTACTAATTCAGCTCCCATAGTAAACCTATGAAAACATCATATTAAAAATTCAATAACTTTAAATTAAATTTTTGAACACTCATGATCCTTGATGCCAGCTTCTCTGTAGAGAAAACCATATGAGCCGCTGTATTTTCTGGATCTACATGTGTTTTCAATTCCATACCAAAGAGTCAGGTGCTAATTTCTGTAATGAGTTTTCCAAACTCAGGTCTTCAAAAGGACTGAAATTCCATCAATAAAACATTGTCTTCTGGGGTTTTTTTCAGTTACAACTAGAATAAGCTCTCAAAGATTCTTTTTCCGAAAATCATACTTTCATTATCAAGCAATCCTGGCCAAACACACTATTATATACATGTACTCTATTTTATGTTCACCCATTTCTAGACTGGTTCCCATTCTTTCATATCATTAGTACAATGAGTCCTTCAAGGTATGATCCATAGGATTTACCTTTAAGTTGCGAATGAGTCACAGTGTACATAATATACGTGTGTACCTGATATGCAAAGGCTATTTGCATCACACATGTAGCATGCATGGCAATAACAAGCCTAATTCACATGATAGTTGCATATTTTGTATAATTGACATTAAGTTTCTGCATTGTAGAATTGAAATTGTCACAAAATCATAATCTTTTCTACATTAAAAAAATATATTAATATTCACCCTTGATTACCTTTAAGGCCAAATTTGCAAGTCATTGTAGCTAAAACTGGTACAATGTTACACTCATTCATTGCACAGGCACTTCTTGAAAATCCATTTACAAGTATCGGTTAATGGATAGAGGACTGGGAGATCCAAACCTGTAACAATGTTATTACAAGTTTGAAAACCCCCATCCATCCATCTGTTAACAAAAATTCTTAATTTCATATGTAACAAGTCCCTGTATTGGATGATTTGATGCAAGATCACAGTACTTTGGACTTGTCTCTAATATATTCACTGGTTGACATGCAGATAGTCATTGCTACAGTAGGTACACAGCAGCTGTGCGAATAGTCTTTAAAAAAATCTGTACTCTGCCGCTGTGCAAATAGACATTTCCGACTTATTTTACATGCTTTTCTCTCTTCCAAGTTACATAAATTCTAGAAATTTGTAACTTAAATTATAAACAAACTATAGATTGTTATATCATTTTTTATCAGAACTGAATTGTATGGTCAAAGTAGGGTGGCCACTGATGGAACTCAAGAATACTGGACACTCCCCTGCCAAACCCTACTCACACATAAAAAAATGATCACGTTAAGGCCAGGTGAAATTTAGGTCACTAAGCGTGTGACATCATCCAAACCCAACCTATGTAAAGGTGTTATAAGGACGCACACACAGATAATTCTGAATGGACCTTTTCATTCACATGACCAATATAATTGTGAACTTAATAAATGACATATATTAACCAATGAAGACAAACAATATAACATTCAATTGTGATTCTTAAATGCTGGGCATTTCAAAATAAAAATACCAGACTTAAAGGTGTCCAGTGCCGTATCAGTGCTGGATAGGAGACAGATCAGCTAAAAACTGGACTGTCTAGTATAAAACTGGACAAATGAAAACCCTAGGTTAAAGTGAGCATTGCCGTCAGTGATCATTATTTTTTAGAATTTTATTTACTAATTTCTGTCTTTAATTATTTTTAGGAAGCTGTATACATGCATCTTTATGATGTTCTTCTATGCTCAATTAGATCTATTTTTGTTTTAATTCCATTTCTGAGAATTTTCCTTATGCTGTAAATAAATCATTTATTTTCTTAAATTATAGATGCAATACTTCACATGATTGACATTGCAACATTTAATCCTGTTTAATTCAATACATTATAAACATAATTCCAGAATTTTTGTAAGAAGTTAGAATATCTAAGTCATTGTGAATGTTGTTCTCACTAACTTGATATGCTCAATTAAATTCAACCCTATTCATGTTTAATCTAACACTTCATGAACATAATTTAAGTTTTCATAATTTACTAGTTTGTTCACATCATTTAGTTATTCTCACTGATCTGACAAACTCAATTCAGTTCCACTTTATATCAATACAGTTTAAATGTTATACAAATACATTCAAATATTATTGATGAGCATATCAATTCAATTCAAACAAGTTCAGTGTTCTCCTTGCAGATTTTACATTTAACCCCTCATCCATCACATTCCTCAGATGAGAGGTATATTTTCTATGGTGTATAATCATACTGTAAAAGTTGTGGACTCGTCAAACTGGTAGGGGATGGAGAGTCTAGACTGTATTACAGATTTAATATCTGAATGTGTTTAATAAAATCAATTCCAGAAAAACTATGTTCCTTGGTCTTTAAGCTAGCTAAGAATGATAAAAAAACACACATGTGCACACACAAATCAATGGGTACAATCCTTCTAACCTGAACCCCTAGGTCTGTGATTACCTGGTTAATGGCTTATATGGTGTTAGTACTGATACCACTCACCATGTAGCTATGTTACAAAGCAGGTTAGCATGCAACAGAGGGTGACTAAAAGCCAAAGGGTGCATACAGGATGAAAGCAGCATATACATTCATACCAGTATTTGGAAAGAGCACGCTAAAAGTGCAATAGACACAACACAAAAATAACTGCGTTGCTAACATACAAAATACTTGTAGTTAAAGGTTAATATCATGGCTTAAAAATGTCCACTTGTATACTCATATTTACAATTGGTGGCTGAGGAATAACATGTCACTTCTTCAAGATGCTCGTACAACTAGATGAATAGCTTTTTAAGCAGATTCAGTATTATGTACAGTGTTGGATGTGTAAAATTGGCCTAGGACAAGCAAAAATTCAAAGTCACTTGCCCTTCTGGGTATGTAGCCAGCTGAGAATATTTGATTATTGTTTAATAAGAACTGTCCAGTGTGAGTTTGAAAAATAATTTTCCATGACGTTATCACAATTTGTTCTGATGTACAATTAAAAGGTCTGTGTGGACAGTTCAAATTATATGTACGTAAATCTGTCCAACATCTGCCCATTGTTCATCTGAAATCTAAAATTTCTATCCATTTTTGTTCCCAATCATTTTGTGCTTATTATTTTTGTCTGCTACATTTGTTTGGAAATTGACAAGTAGGAAATAAATTTCTTTGCACTTTTTACTCTAAATGAACTTTTGACCGACCTCAACATGATAGAATGAAACTTCTTATATACCCACCATAAGGCAGAGCATATTATGTTATGAAATTATCTCTCTCCATTCATTACTAATTTGATTTCCGCATAGTAACTATAGTTGTCCACCACCTACAGTTACCAAACTTTATGAATAGCTTGCACTTGGGGTAAGAAAGAATCCTACTGATTTTGGGCTCAAAGGTCAAGGTTCCTGTGATTCGAAGAAGGAAACCAGTTTCTGCATAAGTTCTCCATGATATACAATTACCAAACTCTGTGCATAGCTTGCACTTGGGGTAAGGAAGAATGATGTCGATTTCAGGGTAAAAAAAAGGTCAAGGTCACTCTGACTGAGAGAAGAAAACTGGTTTCTGCACAATGCTAAAAACTCGAGTTCTTCACAACCTACAGTTACCAAAATTTGTGGATGGCTTCCACTTGTGGTAGGAAAGAATCCTATCAATTTTGGGCTCAAAAGCCCAAGGGTACTGGTACTCTGAAAGAAGAAAAATTGTTTCCACACAATAAGTGGAGTTTTCCATCATCTACATTTACCAAGCTATGTGGATGGCTTGGAATTGATGTAAGGATGAACTTTATTGATTTTGGAGTCAAAAGGTCAAAAGTCAAGGTCACTGACTTAAATAATTAAATAAAATGGTTTTCATACAATAACAAATAAACATAAGTTCAACATCACAGACCTGGCCCAAACTTTGTGGATGGCTTGCACTATGGGTAAGGAAGAAGTTACTGATTTTGGGGTCAAAATGTCAAAGGTCACCGACTATAAGAAGAAAAAACAATAACCTTAATTCTACATACAGGGCCCTATTAAGATCTGTAGAGGCCATAAGCACTGAAAAGATTATGGTGCCCTCCCATATTTTATTCAAAATAAAAACAATACTAAACCGTAATTTTTCTTTTTTTTTTGTTTTGGTGCCCCTGCTTTGCTGGTGCCCTAAGCTCGTGCTTAGTCTGCCTATTGGGTAATCCAGCACTGTCTACATAACAGACCTGTCCTAATATTTTGAGGATGCCTTGCACTAGGAGTTCTGATGAAGCCTGTCAGTCTTGGAGTTGATGGTTCAATGGTATACCCTGACCAAAAATTAACTACTTCATGCAAACTTTGACTTGTTTGCTTAGGTTGAAATGTATTACATGTATTATTACTTATTCGCTGTTTTCAAGAATGTACCTTTTCACTGATAAAGTAATACAGGTTACTATTTATTTAGTTATTTATTATTATTTAGTTAAAATAATGGAATAAATTGTCTTCTTTTTTAAAATGTATAAATTATAAGGACTAATTAAAGTTAATTACTTTCATAGTCTTTCTGTGAGAGCACATGTGGAAAAATGACTTGTCTTAAAAGTACATACATTGCAGGATCAACTAAATACAGATTCTTCTATTGACCAACAAGGTCAGCTCACATGGATATCAACTGGTGCTAGAGAAAATCAGCAATCCCTTTTCTTGTAATAGATCTTTATGAGGACTGAGTAAATTTTGTCATACAACTGTATTTTTAACTTCACCACATCCTTGTAGCACATTTATGTCATGAACAATATATTCCAAGAAATCTTCATCAACCTTGGATACATTCTGAGTAAGAGATAAGTGGACATCAATCTTTTAAGAATGGCAGTGTCTTACATGCACAATTTCTGTCTCCTGATATGAACTTTCAGTGGAGCCATCCAATATTACCAAAACAAATTTGGCAGTTGATAGTTTATCATTGATTTTGTTTCTGTCATTCTTGGCAATGAATATACACTGTAGTAAATTAGATGGCTTTCTTGTCAGTCCAATACTACTTTCATACATCCAGACATTTGACTTCATCCAATTCAGCAGGTAAAACATAATCTATATATGGCCTGCCCTTCTTACAGAGGGCATGTGCATTTCTAAATAGATAAGTCTTAAAATATTTCTCTGATTCAAGAATCTCAGTGTAGTGGCCACCACAGATGTACTTGGATCCAAAGAAACATTGTACTTTTTCATCTTAATCTCATGGTTCAATGAATTTTTGTAGCAAACACTATTGTTCTTGACATTTTTACATTCTGTAATAAAAGTTCCATTTATTTTTTGTAAATATATCATGCTTTACATCTACTTAATGTGTCGCAAGTGGGGATTTTTGTTTTGAGCCAGGATTATTTTTTTCTCGTAAGATAATTTATTTTTCTCGTCTAATAACATCGACATAATTGTTTTTAAGTCAAAGGAAGAATTTTTTTTCAAGCTATTTGAGTGCAATAATTTTTTAAAACAAAAATTCTAGACCCCACCCACCATCCCCACAAAAATTAAATGCTTGGTCCCTATGCTGCCATTTATAATTTAGTGTACAAGACCATTGAACCAGACTATATAACACACTATGATAATTACATTGAGATATTTTACAACACAATAATTACCATCAGAAAGCAATTGTAATGAAAGTAAATAGCTAACTTGTGTAAAAACAGCTTCCTGTACATATAAGTTAGATTTCTGTAAAATCTCACTACACAAATATTGGACACTAAAATGTTACTTTAGTATGAACCTAGAAGATGCTTATAATTACCAAGTTTCATGATTCAACCATGAACAGTGAAAATGGAACATAAATACGATGAGTAGCCCAAGTCAGTGAATAGCAAAACACAGACTGTAGTGACCTACTCCTGCAAATAATGTGCAGCTTACATAGATACTCTGCCCTACCAAGAATTATGATGCCAATCTCCTATGTGGTCATGAGCAAAAAAATAAATCAGTAGTGGATTTATTCATAATTATAAAGTCAGCTACCTTGGCCCCTCCCCATCGAATTGATGGCATGGTAAAAACCTACAACAAAATGGACCTAGGAAGTAGGAATGAATGAATTTAAATGAAGCTGTACCAATGTAAACATTCTTTTCAGGTTTTTAAATTTCTTTGCAGGGTTTTAGTTGCTCATGAACAAATAGATTCTAGATTTCAACTTGCTCCTTGAACTTTTTACATTCCCTGCATCTTGGCAAAATATCAAGATTATATAATTCATTTTATAACAGAGTTTGTGTATGCACTAAGTTATTTCAGTTATGATCCAGAGCTCTCGATAGTGTCCCTGCTTCCTGGACCTTCATTTTTCAGTCCTGGACACTCAGTTTATAAACTTCGGTCTACAGTTTTCTACACCAAAATCATGGTGCTGTAAGAAGCAAGTAATATTCATAGTAAATGATAAAATAATAGACAGGGGCCCCTGAAAGAATGCCCATAAATTTTACCAAAAGGCTCACATTGATCTTCAACCTTTTAATGCCATAATCAATACATGTCCTTGTCTCATATGGAAACCATCTACACAATTTACTCAAGGCATGTGGTACAGAACTTAAAAAGTTTTGTGAAAATCATTTTTCCTACCGTCCATGTGGCCTCAACATTTGACCACAAAATCCAAACTTGTCTTCTATATCTCAGATGCATGCCATCCACAGAGTTTGGTCCAATTACTTGATAAAGAAGTCAAGATATTCATGGAGAAACCATTCTTAGCTCTACTGGTTATAGACCAGATGTATTAATTTGTTGGCATATTGTCCATGGTACATCTGCCCATTAGCGCAAGTCTGTTATTGCTACCTTCCTTAACTACTTGGAGGAGTGCCATGAAAATTTACACACACATTCATCCAATGGTCTAGTTGGTCCTAAATGAAAATGTTGCTGCTTGGATATCCAATATGGCCACCAGAGCAGCTATCTTGAAAATTGTATCCCTATTCTTTCTCCTGAATGGATGATTATATCAACATGGGTTTTCACTACAAGACTTCTTGTAATGTCTTGTTGGTCCTAAATGAAAATTATACTGATCTGATGTCTAGTATGGTCATCATGGTGACCATCTTGAAAATCATGTTATTACTAATTGTGTGGAAAGTTTTCCTTCTTTTAGTCCCTGTGATCTTGAAATTTATACATTCAGATCTCTTCCTTGCCCCAAATGCAAGCTACATGTATTTACAAAGTTTTGTAACATTAGATGGTGGAAAACTTGAGTATAGTGCAGAAACAAAATAGAGATGGATGGACACACAACAGCATACCATGATATACTTCACATCATGACATGTGTATAAGTACAGAGATGTAGATATTTTATGATTGTGTATGGTCACATACCTTTTATTCGCCGTGTCCATTCACATGTTGATAAAGAAACATCACAGCAATTGACGTAGACATCGATGCCCTCTGTACTACGTCTTTCAGAAATGTTTACCTCCTCTCCAAGAAGACGCTTGATCAGGGTTGTCTTGCCTACACCGAAGTGTCCGACAACCATGACCCTGATGCTGCAAACAGTCTCCTTTCCATCTTTTAGAGCCTCTTCAAAAAGTTGGATGGATCTGTCATCCATGCTCAAAATTTCTATTGGGATACCTGTGCATGTAATGGATTATTAGTGTTACATATCTATTATCGACATTGAGGCAGATTAAAAAATACTGACTTCTTGAAATGTTAGACAGCTTAATCGGAGTTTTTAAACTATGTCATTCTTACTGGTGTTAACAGATGTCTGCAACATGCGCGAGTCCACTGTTAAGAAAACTCACCATATACAGTTTATTGGTGTTCAATTATATGCATAATCTAAAAAATAAACAACTAATCACAACTTTAAAATCTCCAGTCTGATTAAAATAGTCATCTACTTATATAAAGTAGACCAGACAGGAACCAATAAAGGTTCCTGTTTCGCCAAACGTTGGAATTCCTGGTCCATTATTGTACAGTAACCTACAGACCTGATAGGAGCCAATAAAGGTTCCTGTTCTGCCTAACTTCAGAATTTCTGGTCCAATATTTTTTTTAGTAACCTATCAGAATAAGCATTGCATTTTGTGTTACAGAAACTATCAGTTATCGTTCTGAATTAAGATTTTTGCTTTCATAAATGTGAAAGCTCTAATTTGATTTGTGAATCAAAATGTCAACATAACATGGCCTCATATCAGTATCTCAATTTTAATCTGATTGTTAAGTCTATAGAGTGTGGATTAGACAAGGAAAAAAAAAGAAACTAAGTTTAAATATACAATCTAGTCAAGTAATTAATATATGGCCTTATCCCACAAAATGGAATAATATTTAAGGGGGGGGGGGTATATATTGACACTGAGCTAAAGTAACTCGGACACCATTACTTTCAGTTTTGCAGAGATTGCAAATTGTACATTTCTTGCCTTAAGTACATGATATAAGTAAATAATAAATTATAATTTATAATATGATATAAAAAAACTAGATGTTTCTAATAAAAAACAAACAAGTTGAATTCTATAGGCTCCCTTTTTCTTCCTCAAATTCTCCATAAATTTCCTTCAAAAAGGACCAGAGGAAATAAAAGACTGACCATTTAAATATGGATGGGGTCGGGCTGTCTTTTTTTTTTTCTTGTTTTATTACTAAAAGTCATTTATTATTTTAAACATGTATAATGGATACAGAGATAACAAAATTGTCTTATTCAAATAGATCAGGGTGTATCATTGGCAATTTACATTTTTGGAGAAGTCAATTATTACATAAACCACAAATTAAAATGTTTCAATTAAAAGTATTGCTAATTTCCATTTTTTTTTTCTTATAACTCTGTATTCCCAGCTGATGAACCATTATATTTATGTCAAAAAAAAAAAAAATTTATTGGCCCTGGTCCCATTCCTTATAAACTACCAAAAGCCTGTTACACAATCATTTCAAACATCAAACTTTATAACAAGAAATTCACTGACAGGTGCATTCGCATGGTACTGGAGGGGGAAAAAAAGTGTGTGTGTGTGTGTGGGGGGGGGGGGGGGGGGGGGCGGTTCAAAATCCATTGTGCAGTATATATATATATATATATATATATATATATATATATATATATATATATATATATATATATAGAGAGAGAGAGAGAGAGAGAGAGAGAGAGAGAGAGAGATGTAAGCCTGGTCCTTTTTATTTTTGCTCCCTCACCTGGAAAAGGGTCTTTTCCCCACCCCCAATCCCCAGGAAAAATCCTGTTCACTGTTCACTGATTCAGTTTCAGAAATGTATGAAAATAGTTCTGTGTAGATAAAAATTGAACTCTATGAATGTAAATAATGTTTAATGGCTTCCTTTCAAACCTTTAGACCTAACAATAACTTATATTTCATGAACCTGATTATTCATCATTTTTCAAGATTTATATTTAGTTCATATTTACATTAAAAAATTACAAACATTACAGTACAAAACTTCACGTTTGTGTGATACCTTTTATTTTTGACACTAATCTTATTAAACGTTTAATATAAAAGAGTCACCTTTATTAAAGTACATATCCTTTGCATTAAATATCCCTCTATAAATATCTATATCTATTGCATTACTAGATCATTAAGGAACCACCCCAAGAACAGCATGCGACAAAATCAGTGTTAAAATACGTGCACAGCTTTAGACGTTGATCCAGTGTAAACCAGATTGAATGTCGCGTGCAATGAAAGCGCTGCATGAATGAACAATGACGTCACAAAGAACGCTGCGCTTATTGGAAAAATTTGTGCTATCTTGCACTGGAAATGATTCAGCTAGGTAGCCAGCCGCCATTGTGACAGTCAATAGTGATTGATAATTTTCGTCTGGAAGTTTTGTGATGACAACTAAGGTGCAGATAACTTAACTGTCAGGAATGAATAGACTTTAGTACAACTATATTGGTATTAAATTTTAAAACAACAAATAATATTTTATTTATACTTTATTTAAGATCAATAAAGACGCATATACACGATGACGACGACGACGACATTGAAATAAAAACTCTGAATTATTTCTTCCACTTTGATTTTATTTTAAATCTTTTAAAATTGTTTGTTTGTATAATAAAGTTATAATTGTAACATTTATAACACATTTGTTTTCCAAACGTGAATCGAAATCCCTTGAGAATTGTAAATAAATGAAGTATGACTTTTTAATTGTCGTGTGATGTAAACGTTCATGTGAAATAAAATAATATAGATTTACCTGGTTGATGTAAATACTTCAGTCTGTATCGAGTGATCACATTACTTCCCTGGCTTGTGGTGTATAGAACTCCATGCTGGTCCTCATAGAATATCTCACTGGGCATTGATGACACTCTGTGTATGGTCACTAGTTCACCTCCCTCTGTCAGTTGATGAATGCTGTTAGAGAAGTAACACACGAATATACAACCCCTCGTGTCAACAGTTAATCCACATGGTGTATACAGTTCACTATGCTGATACAGAAACTTTTGTGTGTGGGGATTAAAAATATCATATGCATACACACCTCTAACAGTGGAGTCAGAAGACGGACACGAGATATAAACCGTGTTGTTCTCTATGGCCAAGTGACTACTATAGACCCCTTTACAGATCGTGTGAATTGTGCCTACATGTCCATCTGTAAGGGACACAACACACCAGTATATCATGCCCTGTCTATCACCGCTAACAACAACTTTGCCCGTTGATTTTACTTTTGCCACTGCATAACATGAAGCAAATACAGTCCATAAATCTAATGTTTTGACCAGTTTTACGTCATCTATAGATTTAAATGACAGGATTACAATCTTACTGTTACGCAGAATCACACAGACTTCGGTGTTGCTTATAAGACAGACACCCAAGGGAGTGGACTCCAGTCTGTTTGATGTAGCCAAGAGCTTCCCATCATGACGACTGTAAAGCTGGAGATTACTCGCATTACTTTCGACGACTATCAACGTGTCTGCAGACGTCACAAGACCTGTGTAGTTGGGGTAGTCAGGGTTACCGTCAGCTGTGGAGAAAAGTTATAAAATTATTAGGACATGTCCATTACCAGGCAATAAACAAAATACTGACATATATACTTTATATTAAAATCATGCATACATTTCAATACAATGAACTTAAAAATAACATATAAATACCTACGTCGACTATATTAAAATAACGCAAATAACTTGTATACCTCTGTATATCGTGGATTTTATTCTATTTCTGACTTAGAATAGTCTACTATAGGAACTTTAACCACCATCCATCATTATCGTAATCGTCGCTCTAGCACCACCTCCTCATAATCATCATCTAACTTATTACTAGTTGTACTAGTAGAATTAGTATGTTTGTTTGTTTATATTTGCTGTTGTTGTTCTTTAATTTATTTCTTTTTAAGAAATGGGGGAGGGGTATTTGTTTAACGCTGTTTTTCAGCATATTATAGGCTATACATGGCGGCCGGTATATTTGGTGGAAAAAGTACCCAGGAATAAATACCGACCCATGGGAAGCTACTGGCAGGCATTTTTACATACCAACGTTGGCCGAGCATTGACTCGAACCCACGCGGACAGTTGAGATGTCAGTAATCTGTGAAGGCGAGCGCCTTATACCACTCAGACACCGGGGGGGGGGGGGGATTTGGGATACATACGTATATCGTACGTATAATGTTCTTGAACTTCTTCTACACCGTTAGTGCTAAGAGTATTGATTGTACTGACACTTTTAAAATTTGTATCACGATGTAGGTCAAAATAGTTAAAATTAATTAGGAGTTAGAAGTAATTTGACATAAATTTCTAGCAAGTCCTGAGTTGTGCGCCTCACAAGAGGAGAATTTCGGTGGGTGATCAATGGCACATATAAAACTATATGATACTCCTGGGTCTATCCATACCCCCCAAGATTTAGCCCTGGTCCATTGCATAAAACCTATTGAGATGCCCACCCTATAATCATAATACTTACTTACTAGGCATGAAAAGACAAATTTATACATTATTTATTCACAAAATTATGCATATAACTAATATTGACCACGGGTAATTCACTACCCCTAGAATCTTTGCTCCTGGGTCATAACTAGGAAACAACTGAGCTCTCCACATGGTAACCGTATTTAAACTTACTGGGTATGCAGACGAAAAGGTATACATGCAACTGTATTTGACCCCAGAGTCCTTCCCTACTCCCAGAGACTTAGCTAACTAACCCTATAACCATGGCATGAAAAGACCAATTAATACATGCAACTTATTTTGACCACAGTGACCATCCCTACTCCTGTGGTCTTTGACCCTGAATTATAACTTGGAAATAATTGAGCTCTCCACATGGTAACCGTATTTAAACTTACTGGGTATGCGGAGGCAAAGGTATACATGCAACTGTATTTGACCCCAGAGTCCTTCCCTACTCCCAGAGACTTAGCTAACTAACCCTATAACCATGGCATGAAAAGACCAATTAATACATGCAACTTATTTTGACCACAGTGACCATCCCTACTCCTGTGGGCTTTGACCCTGAATTATAACTTGGAATATATTGAGTATATATAAGCTTACTGAGAACGAAAATACAAATGCACTCAAAATCGGACCTGTAGTCCACCATTAACCCACTGGACTCAGCCCATGGATCACTGTTTGAAACTATCGAGGTCCTCGCCCTATAAACAAGTACATCTGACATATTTGCTTGGCATAAAAAGACAAATGCACATACCCAACTGACAATTATACCTTGGGCAGTCCTTATCCACAGGATCAGGGACCTACCTAAATAAACTTCCACTGGTCGGTCAAAACAAGGAAATGCACAGATACATGTTTTACAACACAGAATACTAGTAGTAGCTGTCGATATTGTTGTTATGTAATAAAATCAAACAAAAATCGAGCATAGAGTAACACGGTCAATTTAAATTCTATTTTGTAACAAAACCGTTCAAAACTTTGGATAGTACTGTACAACATGATGCATAGCGAAGTTGAAAAATTTTACTCAGCACGAATTATTTGTAAAAATGAAAATAATTCTATGAAAGAAGAACAGCTTTCCGTCAACTTTTTCTTTTGAAAATATGAAACACTTAACGCAACAAATCTACTTGTATTTATTCTTTAAAAAAATATTTTATTATTATTAGTATTATTATTATTATTATTATTATTATTATTATTATTATTATTTATTAGATTACCATGGCGTGGCGAAACAATCGTGGAGGGGGGAGGGGGGAGAAAGTCTTAGCCATCTGAACTTAGCACAGGCACTCGTTTCTCTCAGTAGAAAGGTCTACTATTGACAACACCCTCTCCGTTTCTACAAATTATAAAAGGGGAGTGGGAGTTGTTAATAGTTGTCTGTTTTTTACTGCCTACACGCTTCTCACAACTGATATTTTTTCAGACTACAGCGTCTGTGCGCATTAATCCGAGACCATGTATTGTGACATCATCGGTATGTTGTGACGTATACCGCGTCCTACCTTGTAACATTGTCAGTCCTGTGTTCCATCACTGCAAGAAAAGAATTCTTGACTTTTTCCACCACCGTATTGGAAATATCTTTCCATTCGGCACTATACCACTGTAGAGACCAAATGTGATCTAAATTGAGAGTAGTGCATTTATCAAAGCGTGTGGTTTTATCCAATGGCATTCTATCGCCAAATTTACAGTACTGAGGTCCTATGAGTAATATGCTCAGTTGCAAGGCCAAGGCCATGGGGTTATCAAGTGTAACGTAAACTATTTGTTCTTAACCCGGATTCTAAACTTTAGCAAGAACAAATAATTAAAACTTCAGATGTACCAGTGGGCGTCAAAATAATGGCAGCGGATCATTGTAAATAAATCTCGTCGTCGTTGTCATCATCGTCATCATCATCAGCAGCAAATTATCTCTCAACATCATCATACGCCGCAGGACCTCCATCATCGCTACCAATTGTTATCATCGTCGTCGCCAACGTTAGCAGTTTTGTCTGAGATGTTCGTTATGTTGTTAATATTGTTGTTGTTGTTGTTGTGATGATGATGATGAAAACCGAGTGGTTAAGATATTAGTCAGACTTAGTGGTTAAATGAACTTATGTCTATAGTCCGAGTTTCCTCTGACCCTTCACACCCCATTTTTGATATTTGGACATTTACACCCCAACATAAATGTCCAAATATCAAAAATTGGGTGTGAAGGGTCAGAGGAAACTCGGACTATTATGTCTAGTGCTGAGAGAATCTATGATGTGTGTTTGTGTGAGCGAGAGAGAGAGAGAGAGAGAGAGAGAGAGAGAGAGAATTCATTTACACCCCAACATAAATGTCCATTATGTCTAGTGCTATTATGTCTAGTGCTGAGAGAATCTATTATGTGTGTGTGTGTGTGTGTGTGTGTGTGAGAGAGAGAGAGAGAGAGAGAGAGAGAGAGAGAGAAAATTCATTTTGAAATGATCCTTGAACTAAAGAAATAGTTCTACATCACTTTTCACAGACTACAATGTAACTTTATTCCAAGGTTTGACAAGCGATGTTCCTAGGGAGTGAATGTGAAGTTCGCTAATAAAATGAGACATTTTTTCTTCAGTTTTATTTATTTATTTATTTATTTATTTGCCTTATATGGCAAAATGTTGAAACTAAGTGAAAGTTACTCACCCAACCCTCCAAAAAAGAAAAGAAAATTTGTCCCTTAGATAAAACTGGAATTAAAATGAAATGAGTTTGGAAGGTTGTACTGTAGATGACATAGAGAATTGTACATATGTGACAGCTAACATAAATTTTATACTGGAATCGGCTGATGAGAAACCAGCCTAGTCCACTATAAAAGATATAGATATGTTCTCAAAGGATATAAAAGTCAATAAAAACGGATAAGTAGTCAGGTAATCATTTCATACAGAGAAATAATAATAATAATAATAATAATAATAATAATAATAATAATAAAAACTCTAGCTTAGCTGTAACCGGAAGGAAGTAGGTTCAATTCTGTACATCCATCGCTCAGCTCGGCAATATTGTCCCTGTCTCCCAATACTCTCTCTCTCTCTCTCTCTCTTTGTCATCGTTTTATTCATGTCTCTCTCTCTCTTTATTTTTGTCATCATTTTCTTCATGTCTCTCTCTCTCTCTCTCTCTCTCTCTCTCTCTCTCACACACACACACACACACACATGCAACTACACACACACAACCACGTACGTATACATGGACGCTGACTTCTTTCATCAGAAATGATACATTGGTTTTATTTGATATGGGCAGTAAACCTATCTCATTTTTTTAGATCTTTTGCGCTACATTTCATTTTGTCATCGTTTTGTTCATGTCGTGGTAATTATCGTCGTCGTATTTTGTAAATCTGTATTGCAGGTGCCCCATGATAGTTCACAAAGTAATTTAGGACCGACCATTTAATTTTCTAGGGGGAGGGGGGGGGGGTAAGTGGACCTGGTATTTTCTTTCGTACCAGATTTCATTTTCTTTTACCGCGAAATATTTTTTCGTTATCAGCTAATATAATGGATATGATTATAGTTCGATCACTTCTACAATTCACAACAGGAATATTGTCTTTAAAGTTATTTGATAGAGGAATAATTTTTTTTTATAAACCAATCTAAGCCCAACCAGCGCCAGAAAATAAAATGACCGAACCCTTATTATTGAGGAAGCTGCTGAACTGTGAAACAATGAAGTGAGTTTGCAGACACGAATATTTGAGACTCTGGGTGATCTCGCCTTTACCGATCACTGCCATCTCACCTCTTTCCCTGTGGATTCGAGTCTCGGACTCGGCCAGTGGCTTTCCGTGGGTCGGTGGTTTTTCCCGGGGTCTTCCCAGGTTCTTCCTCCACCAATTATACTGGCCGCAATGCAAAAAAAAAAAAAAACACGAATATAGTGGAACAAAGAGCTTTTTATCTTTAAAGTATATATATAATTTTGTACATTTGTACGGCTTTTTTGTGGTTTTAACGCGAAAACATGCACTTTAGACCTTGCATGTTTAAATACCTACAAGGCAACATGCACTTTAGACTTTGCATGTTTAAATACCTACAAGGCAACATATCTTCAATATGATGAGCTAGGCTTAAACTTGAAACCATAAATACATACTGCAAAATAATTCTGAAAGATAACCTATCTTCTCATAAGACGTGTTTCAAATAAGTATTGGCATTTGCCAGACCGTTTTCCAAAGAGCCATTTTTTGGAGCATCTACCGTTAGTTAAAAAAGTACATTTCGTTGCTGTTTCGATCTAAGTAACTATATAATTAGTTCCTTTGAACGTAATACAGAATCTTGCAACACAATATCAGCATTCGCATACTGAAGGTGTTTATCAGCAACATGCAGTCATGTTTATAGATAATAAAAGTGCTGTCGATACACCTATAAAGAACGAATTTACAGATATAGTGAGGCGAAAATATCGTTAAACATCAAAATTACGCGTTTAAATGCAGGTTTCTGCCCATTATTTCTGAGAACTTTTGCACACAATTTTATGTTATCCCAAATTCTTTAAGACGATGTACCGGTAACTTTATGATTCCGGATTGAGCAACTGCCAAATGCACGTTTATAATCTGTCTGACATTGCACTAGACGTGTAATAGGAATTCTTCGAAAAAAAAAAAAGCGTTCCCGTTAGTGAGACAATGGCCCACTTGCCGATACAAAATAATACAAAACTGGGAACAATAATGGAACGTATGAAAAATTTAAAGTGCCATCAAAATCCAGTGATGGGTCGAGAAAATCCTCCTCACCTTTTGAGCAAGGGAAAAGTACCACTTAAATAAATAGGTTACTGGTATATATAAAAATGTAATTGAATTACACAAATTACCTGGTCACTTCGACGCATGATTGTATTTCGAATGTTGGAGCATTTGCTTTCTTTATGTTTGTCTATCTATTTCCCCTCTCTCCCTCTCTTACGTGTATATATGTACATTGTCAGATTCTTTTTGTCAAACATTTTGTTATGTTGTATGCAGTTAGACCCCTTTCTACTCTAACTTCATTTCAGTTAGTCTTAAAATCTAATTCAGCATGTTTTTCTTTTTTTTTTATCTCGGTGAAAATAACTACAGTCTAGTCCCGTTAATCTGATCTAAACTTTGTTTCTATGGAATCCAGATAAACCAAACAGCCAGTTATAGGCTTGAATTCTTTAATGAAAGTATTCCCATCTAATTTGTCTTAAGTCAATAATATGATTAATGGAAGTGGAAAGTCTGATAAACGGACACAGCATTATCATGATCAGGTACTACTAAGGTAACCATGCTAGCATGCAGATGAATCTTTAGATTTCAATACTTATTATGTATGTGCAAATTGTTGTTTATGTGTCAATTGTGACGCATAAATTATTCTCTCCTAAGCTAGACTTGCGATTTATCTCATCCTGTTGTTCAAACTTAATTACGTCAGTATATTTTGTTTGTACTAGAAATTCGGAGGACATTTTTAGTATAGTTCATTTAACTAAACCTTGTATTTTGCGAGCCGCGGTAGCTCAGTGGTAGAGCGTCGGACTCGTAATCAAAGGGTTATGGGTTCGATATATATATATATATATATATATATATATATATATATATATATATATATATATATATATATATATATATATATATATATACATTTATATATATATATATATATATAATCTGTTGGGGAAATAAATAGTTCAATAGGATTCAATT
The DNA here is from genome assembly GCA_029931535.1 of Margaritifera margaritifera. Taxonomy (NCBI): domain Eukaryota; kingdom Metazoa; phylum Mollusca; class Bivalvia; order Unionida; family Margaritiferidae; genus Margaritifera; species Margaritifera margaritifera. The sequence continues at coordinate 2,628,235 of JAQPZY010001472.1, forward strand.
TTCATTTTCCGAAAACTGATTATTCACGTCTACTTCAGCCCACATAATGCACACCTTTACAACACTGGGGGATCGGGATGCAAGACTCGCATTTGAGAGCCCAGCATGCAGGCAATCAATCGCAGTCTCTGCAATTTCAATCAATACAAAACCGCAAAACAGATTTGGTACCGAACGTGTAACAGTGAGCTAGGAAATAGAAATTAATTTAAATTTGAAACTAATCATCAGATGAGAAAATACGGGAAGCCGTGACCTACATGAACGAAAACGAAATAGTATCATATAAGGAGAGCTGCAGATATCATGTATTGATTGTTATTCCATAATGTTTGAGAAACTGAGCTAATTAAATATTTTACTGGGTAATTATTATCTGGGATCTATATTAAGTAAAGTAGGTTGCAATCATCCTTGTTTATTACCTGAAAAAGTACACGTTGAAATGTGCATACTTGGTTGGGTTGATATCCAATAAAACATTGATGAGGGTGATGTGGGTGTAGTTTATGCGTAAACTGTTATGTCCTTAAAGCACAAGGGTCGCTTTTTGTGTCCGTTTGTCCCTAAAATGCTGGTTTTCTAATTTAACAAAACCTCTCATATCTGTCATATAATGATCAAGAGCGCTCTAAATTATATCATATAGTATGTAATCTTTCTTTGGTGACAAAACGATCTGGAAAGAAAAAGTTTGAGATGAAAAGGGTGTCATTGACAGAGAAATTTAATTTAATGGCACCTTTGTCTGCAAAAAGAGGAGAGCACACATGTAGACTTGCGATTAAAAATAAATAAATAAAGTAACCTGTTGAGTTCTCAGAAACCGCATAACAAACATAAAAACTCTCCAGGGCAAGTAGACTTTAACAGGAGCAGGTGTTTTTTCAACAGCCAAATTTATTTTTCTAGCAGAATCCTTGGACTATTTCTTTGGCTCGGTCTAAACTACTTGGATCCACAAATGATTCTTCCAGTAGAGAAACTGCCCCTAACAGATCCATAATTATACACAAATACCAGATAATGAGGAACGGGCTATATAAATTATAAGGTCGATCGATTATTTATAAAGCCACATTCCAGTTAAACTTATGGATAGAAAAATATTAAATAGATTGATATTCTGGTACATATTGTTCTGTAGCATATTAACCATTGTACCTAAGTTTATTATATTATGTTAGTTTTTCAATGAAAACTTGCCGTAACAGGAACAACTGACATTTTACAGCTGCGAGCAACGAAGTCTACAAAAGAAGATGCTGAAGTTGTTAGCGAAAGGTACAGATACATGGATCTCAGTAAATAGAAAAAGTTATTATTTGTAAAAGTACTAAAATGGTTTCGGACAGAAATGTCAGGACGATAAAAAGAATACCGAAGTAAACTGCTCAGTGAATAATATAGACAAAGAATTTTAGTTTTGACGCATCATAGCTTCGTAATATTCATATATTAGGGAAAAAAAAGTCTGTAGCCATGTTAAAGCTATCAAGTTTGAAATAAGCACATATAAAGGTCATCTGTTTTCAACTGGTGTTATATCTACCGCTTATGAAGGATTAGCTTACGCAAATTCTCTTCTTATAGGTACGAAAATTTTCCTCCTGATATGTTTGTAAAACTACAGAACCCCTTAAGAACTCTCGTCTGCTTTCCTTCTCTCTCTCTCTCTCTCTCTCTCTCTCTCTCTCTCTCTCTCTCTCTCTCTCTCTCGTGCCATATGTGACAAACATACACTGAAATCTGTGGAGTGAGAGACAAAAAGCATTTTCAGCTGATGAAAACCTTGAAATTGAACTTACACCCAGTAACCTACAAGAACCTGTGTCTTTATTAATGGCATGTGTACACTTTCAATGGGATTTTTATACAGTGTTTTACAATATCAATGATACAAAGTTGCAAAAACCTGTCGAGACCAGAACTCAGTACTGACTAGCTGTCATACAGCCATACAAATACTGCAATCTATGTGATGCTTTGTTTTGTTTTTTGTTTAGAATACAATTAGGTTCTAAAACTGATCATTTTTAAACATAAAGTGTCTGGGAGCCTCTCTTTTTCACTCACTCTGTGTTGGTTTTCCAGTCAATATGTCAGTTTTATATCGGTTCATCTCTCTCTCTCTCTCTCTCTCTAGAACTATGATGGTAAAACTGACCGATGAACCGATCAGGAGAGAGAGAGAGAGAGAGAGAGAGAGAGAGAGAGAGAGAGAGAGAGAGAGAGAGAGAGAGAGATTGCATATAAACAACAATTTTAACGGCAGTTGATAGTAATTGTAAGGAAGGCAAGCCTTGTTACAGTTCAATGAAAAATATATACACCTCGCGGTATATCAGAAGTACAGAGCACATGCTACACATACGAAATTTATAAAATGAGACATTATTGATTTGGGTTTCACATGGCGTAGTTATAAACAGTGGTGCCGTTGATTTTAACTCTTACATGTACGGTACCGACCCTCCTACCTCATCTTTCCCGTACGGCCGTACCGGTAATAAATATCCTACTGGTACGGCATACCTGACCGTTTTTGTTTTTGTTTTGCATCATTATGGTGACTACAACCCAGATTTCCAGGGAAAATAAAATCCGGACAAATTACAGTTCTGCAGGTAATTTGCAAAAGACTTACAAATTTCACTTTCGCAATCTGAAAAGGTAGCTTGCCTCATCCTGATGTATGTAATCAAAAGCGATTGTAATCAGATGCTTTTTATGTGTCCCATGATAAACTATAATTATGATTTGCCCATTATCAACTCCTTGAAATTAGTACCCATGTATAATAAATCTCATAATGATTTGCCCATTATCAACTCCTTGACATTAGTACCCATGTATAATAAATCTCATTAAAAAAAATGAACCGATCAATCTTAATTTTAATATTAGTATGCGATGCAAGAAAAAAAAACAAAAAAAAAAACATAAAATGAAAATGAAAGTACACTATATAATTTATTCTTTACCTGTCGATTAACTTTTGATTCTTAAAAAGTCTTATTTACTAAGCACCGGGACACAGTTATAATGAATTCGTGTAGATTTTAATTATCCATCCCCTAACCCCAGTAATAAAACTGCGAGGTAGGTTTTTGCGTTTTTTATTTTTTTTTATTTTTTATTTTATGTTTTTATTTCAGGTCGGTTCCTTGTATCTCAGGCGATCCATAGTAGGAATATGGAGATGTATTGCTTACTTGAGTGTAGAAGAGCATAAAAACGTGTAATTATTCTGAGTGAAAGGACAAGCTGATCTGCATGTTTCCATTATTTTAAAAACGGCTCTGTGCTAACATGGTTTCCATTAAAAAAAGGAAAAACTCAAAAAGGAAAAACAAATATGTAAAATTTTTGTAACGAACTGAACGACGACTGTATACTGATCCTGGTTGCCTTAAAAGTGATATCATACAAGCGTTACGAAAAATATCAAACGCGTCACAACAACGTTTAGGTGATAAATAAATATTAAGACTGTATTGTTCACTTTTTTACGCGCAAAATGGCGCGAGTTAAAGGGCTACCCAAATGCTTTATGACACGGTTAACCTTATACTAGAGAAAATCAGTAAGAAAAATCGTATGATGATTGAAACATTATTAGACGAATTATGGCTAACTCCATCGTATTTCGACTAGTGATAATTATCACATAGGGTGTATTATGACGATGATTATCAATTTTGTCACTAGTTGCAATAATTGGTAATTATAATCAGTTTTTGTTACTACTTAGTAATAACCTGATCAGTAACAACTAATAACACCAGATAAAACTTGTTTTCTATTACTAGTTGTTGTTAGTAATATTGGTCATTACTGATGACACAAACAAATATTAGTAATATTTTATTTATTAAGAATTTCAGCATTATTCCGCGTAGGTGTTTCTACCCGTGACGAAACAAATTTACCCGCCGCTCTGGTAACACCCGCGATGATCGAAATCACGTTAACCGGGACAGCATCTGGTGCGCCAACGACTGTGATCGTCTTTGCAATACCTGCGACGCCAAGCCCGATCGTTGCCGCGACTGCATACACACAAATGGCATCGACGATATTACATGCACGTTTGTATCCATTGGTGAGTCTAATACGTTTACTTATTTCATCTCGTAGTTGTTGTTCTGAGTCGATAATTTTATTACGTCGGTTGTGATGAGGATCAACACCGTAAAATTTATCAACACCATCTGATGTGTGAAGCCGTTACATCTTCAGAGCTCTTCTATCAATAATGTTACTGAAGAGTATAATTGTGACACAGGATTATCATCTGAAGGTGGCATTCTGGCAAATGTATATAAATCTATCCAGCTATTTTTTAAAACTATTTTTTAATATTTGTTTATTTTTTATATTTATTTATTTATTTATTTTTTTATTTTATTTTATTTATTTTTTTTTTTTTTTGGGGGGGGGGGGCACTGAAAGTACCACAACGGTATGATCATAATTAAGATATTTTGAAAAACTTAAATATCCTTCCGTGATTCTCCCGCCCTGTTGACTACCATGTTCTCCAAGATTTAAAGTGATAAAGCACTCACTTTGAATTTTAACTTAGAATTGATCTTTTTTTTGCGAAAATTTTTATTCTGACAAGTTCGTATTTTTCATTAAATACTAGCCTGTGTCGTTCGTTGATCAATAGAGTCAATGTTGGTTTGACATACTTGCCAGTAAATGTAATCAGCGTGATTTTCTCGTAGACGAACTCGACTCTGGTGTTGTAGAAGGAATCGTTATTTTGTCAGCGGTTCCTCGACAGGTGGTCGTGAATCCGCCCGCGCTAGGGCTATGATTCCTAGTTGGTCACGTGTTGTCGCTGGTACCGTAGGAAGATTCCAATCGGCGATTTTTACCTGACTATTTTCCATTATTGTATGTGATCGTATACGACGGTACATTAACTTCATTTTGGCGTAGATACTCATCTATGAGCAGCACGAAATTTGTGTCTATGTCAGCTCGATCCCCCAGCTGATCCAAGACATCATCATTGCGAGAATAAAACCAGAGACTTCATCGTCCTAGTTTAGTGCTTTAAGATCTTTTTCGTCGCTCATCGTAATATAAAACGCCCATGTACTCAAATACAAATACCAAAAATATCAATGTGTATCTCTGGATTAATACTTAATTCGTAAATTACAATTAGATCCCCCGCAGTTAATTTTAAGGGTACGCTATATGAAAAGTATTTCATTTTATTGTCGACTGGGTCCGGTGAAAGATATATAACATTATATGAATTTTTACAGAATATCTTAATTCCATGTGATCCCCATTCGGTGGTAGTCTTTCTATAAGTTCCAGATCGATGTACACTATTAACTGTGCACGTTATGACGTCGTCGAGGGGGGTGGGGGGTGGAGGGCTATTCCAAATATATTGGACGGTTGGCACATATTTGATAGCCTTGTTACGAATACTATATGATGACCACCTTCAACCGACGCAGGGTCAGGTACCGTTTTAGAATTAACAATATCATCGACGTATTATTTGTCGCGGCGCGTTTGGGGTTAACCGGATCTTTTAATCCCACGATCGAGTTAACGTTAATGCTTAGGTCGCCACTCATTCTGTCGCATCGATAACTTCATCTCCACATTTTGGACCATCTTGTGCGGTTTGAGTAGGACGCGTTAAATAAAATAACTGTCTTGGTTTATATATTCTCGCGATATAATCAATAACTTCACGTGTGGAACTAACCCGTACGAGTCAAAATAAACTCTACCACGTGGACTTATCGCGTATGCAACCCAATGTGTACCTGGCCCTGAAGATAAATCTAAATTTACCATACCAGCTTCGTATGTGGGTACACATCATCTTGCATAAAAACACCTCTGAAATGTTTAATTCCGCGTGCGCGTTCGAGTAAATAAAAATTTGTTAACGGCGACATGCTAACACGTTGTATTATGATCTCTGCGCTAGTCGAAGTCCTCGCCCGTACACGTTGTGTGCTGTTCTAGGAAGACGAAGTCCTCGCCTTTTCTCCTTTTTCTTATTTTGCCTTCGCGCTGCTGGCAAATTGTCAGCTTTTACTTTTTTGAATGCCATCCCGGCACCGGTTCGGACTGCGTCTTACGCGGCCGCTTTTGCAACAGCTGGTGCTGCCGCGGAGATCAACGCAAGAATTGCAGCGAGTAATGGAAATATTCCACCGTGTTTCTCCATCGCGGCAAATAATTTAAGAGTTACTCCACGTTGTTTAGGTTTTGCGGTTTGGAGTTGTTTCATTTGTGTCGCCATTAACATCACCGGATGCGTCCCTGGCAGATTTTCCCGAGGCAGTTTTAAACTTATCCTGCATCTGCCTTTTATTGCATGATTTTAATTTTCGAAGTTGACCCGGAGTCAAGTTGACTGATACACCCTGATATTACATCATTTTTTTTTTCTTTCTACACAAACGTTCAAGTGAACGTGCCTGATTCGCTAGCAAATTGCGCATGTCATCACGAGTTTACCACGGGGACGTCAACGATTTTCATTCGACCGCCAAGACCTTCCAGAACCAAAATTTTATCGGAAAGATTTACAGCGAGACAACGGAATACTATAGCATTGCAAATCCGAAGTTATAAATTGGGTTAACTCGCTTTATCCTGCGATTTGCGTTATTTGCTGGTTCATGCATTTCATACTGAACGAGGTCAGTATATTCAGCAAAATCTTTAGTCCACATCATTGTCAATCCTAATATCGTTGTGGCCACGTCGACGTTGTCGAGACATGCTTCGACTTCTTTACCATCCACAAGGTATCGTGCGCTATTAAAAAGTACCATTATACCGTTATTAACAAAATTAACTTTGTCCTCGGCCGCGTATACGGTGCCATCATCTTTTACTAGTCTATCTATGACTTCGATTAAAGCTTTTCAACGGAAGAAAATAACGACTTTTATTTTGAACTTGTAATTATATTCGTCCGCGTTGGTTGGGAACACGTGCTTAATATGAATAAAACTGGAAATCTCGTACGCTGAGATCAAGTAACACAGGTGTCTCCATGTTAAATCGCGTACGCTGAGACCAAGTAACACAGGTTTGTTCATGTTAGAGACCATTACGCTGAGATCAAGTAATACAGGTTTCTCCATGTTAAGTCTCGTACGCTGAGATCAAGTAACACAAGTTTGTCCATGTTAAAGACCCTTTGCTGAGATCAAGTAATACAGGTTTCTCCATGTTAAATCTCGTACGCTGAGATCAAGTAAACACAGTTTGTCCATGTTAAAGACCGTACGCTGAGATCAAGTAACACAGGTTTCTACATGTCAAATTTCGTACGCTGAGATCAAGGAACACAGTTTTGTCCATGTTAAAAACGGAATCAGGTACATCTTCGATTTTTACCATGTTGATTTTTATTAACTTGATCATCGTTTAATATTTCTTAAAGTGACGTGTTAACACTTTAACTTCGTTGTCGTTGTCGCGCAAGCCTACTACCCAAGCTGAATTAGCCATTGCACTGTCCCAATTATTTTTTGTTGCACTATTTTCCTCGCAAGTGGACTTTCCCAATCTGTTTCCTATGACGCGCCTGGTACCCTAATATGCTGAGCGCGCTGAGGTTGCGCTACAAGTGCTTGTAACCGTTTTTGCTCGACATCATTGATAACTTTACTGATTCCCGCTGGCATATCTGCGGTAGATTCAGTTAACGGTGTAGACATTGTAATCATCTGTGGTTGTTTACGTGGCGTGCTAACATGCGGAGATAATCGTCGTAAACGATCACGCAGCGATAAAAATACTTTACCGGCACGTGTGGCAGATTAACTTACCAGCGCGACAAAAAAGTCCACGAGGAAGATTTGATATTGGAATACCCAACGAAGTTCAACAGGTTGGTTGTTTGTTTTCACCACACGATGAGGTACGCTTTGGTAGTAACCAATATGCATACAAATTCGCGTTAACGGTCGTTGATGTCGCCAGCCGATATAAACAAGCCGAACCGTTGACGTCCAATAATTCAACAAGTGTTGCAGACACGTTTAATTTTCAATGTAATTTCAATCTCAGCATGTCGAAGTAATTCTTCCACGTACGTAGTCCGATCAATCCTTGCAAGTCCATTTAAAATCGCATACGATCGTGGATATGGTGGGCTTACTCCGGTCAACGAAAAGTATCCCTGGCGTGTTTTACGAGCCAGTGAATGGTAATCTGCTATTACTGTTGTGTATATATATATATATATATATATATATATATATATATATATATATATATATATATATATATATATATATATATATATATATATACACGCATATTTTGCCTTTGCACCTATACCACATTGTTGACATGGAAGCGGACCACCACCGCGACGAACATCAGCCGCATGTATCTAATAATATTCGTTCAAACATCGTTGACCACATCGAGATTTCTTTCCAATTAAATCCAGTTACACTGGTTCTGCCCAAACATTATATATTATGCTACATATTTATTATCAATTTAATTAATTAATATATTTCTTTCGGCGTACAACGACTACACAGGAGTTATTTTTGATAATCACAGCGCGATAGCGAATGAAGTCTACATTTTCGCGCGTTGGCACTCAACCAGGGTCACATACATGCGGAAATATATATATATATATATATATATATATATATATATATATATATATATATATATATATATATATATATATATATATATATATATATATATATATATATATATATATATTACAATAGATACTACATTCACCCTATTCTCCGCGGAATAAAAGTCGGCTAGCCTTCCTTGCAGATAGAGGTTCCGGGTTCTGTATTAAGTTGTAAGCTTTTTGGCAGAAAATGATACAGAACGATTTTCACACACATTCTTCTGACTGGCAAGCTAACTTTCACACATTTAAATTTCTCTGCCTGGCCATACGGTGGTGGTGGTGTGTGCGTGTGTGTGTGTGCCGGGAGCTTAAGCAAAAGATAGAAGGGGGGGCAAGAGACGAGACCCCGCTGTTTCCTCCCTCCCCGTAATACGCTGCAGAGTTTTGCTACAAATTAAATTGACATATAAGTGAGGTTACAAATTTTGTTACTTTACAAAAGATACCTGCATTTAGGTGTTCACAACCAGGTGGCGTTCACACAACTGGACTAAATGTATCAAATGCTGAATTTGGCACAGATGGGGCATTTGTTAGTCACTGTTTTGTTTGAAATCGCTCCATGTTACTTCTTGACTTCTTTATTTAATGTACATTGATAATTTACGATTATTTGAAAAGTGGGTTTCTTCGTGTCAATGCAAATCTTTCAGAAAATGATGTTTTCTTTCACGAATAAAGCGCATGTGGACATCGATGCAAACTTTTCACGAAAAGGTGTCTTTTTCACGAAAAATGTTACTTTCTTCGTTAAAAGTGCAATTTTTGTGATGAACGTAACTTTGTCATGAGAAAAGTGGATATATTCGTCGATGCAATTTTTTTTCACAATAGTATTAGTTTTCAGTGACAAAGTTCAATTTTCATAAAAAGTGCACATTTTTCAAGAGAATCGTCAAGAACAAATTCCTTGGTGAAAAATCTATTCATATTTTACATGTTCAACAAAGATGCACATCTTATACGCGAAAGAATTAATCACAATTTCGTTCAAATCTTGACATTATTGGCCGTGAAAAAGAGATACCTTTATCACGAAGAAAGGGACTTTTCGTTAAAAGTGACACTTTTTTCGTTAAGAAAAATCATTTTCATGCAAGTTTTTCTTAGAGAAAAATCACTGCGTGAATGACACGAATGACCATTGATACTAATATTCACGAATAGAACTTCCTTTGAACATGCAAATAAGGGGAGTGGGACTGCCAAAAAGAGCCCCTTTTTATCCTTCTGTTCCTGGTTCCTTACCCCCTCTTGTCATGGTACCTAAGTTTGGGCACAGGGAAGTCAAAGTAATCACATGAATTTTTCCTACATACAGGGAAGTCAAAGTAATCACATGAATTTTTCCTACATAAAACTTTTCAAGAAAAACATATTCTGTGTTAAATGCAAATTTCAGTATTTTTGTGAATATAAACTCATATATATGGACCTTAAAAGAGTGCTATCTGCTCGAAACGGCATCGCAGGGGCTGGAAGTATATATGTTCATGAATCTTGGATTGCTTGACTCAAGACTGTGTGTGACCAGTACACAGTGGCGGATACAAACCCTAATTGACGGTGAGGTGGGGTGGGGCGATTATTCCTCCATATTCTTTCTAGCTTCTGCACATGTCATAATAATAGCATGCAAATAATCTGCGCATATAAATCTAAAGGCCAAATATTTTGGTCATGAAACCGTATCAGCCCAAGTAATATGACTTGCCGTTTTACCTTTTTCCTTATTTTAAGATATCATATTTATCTTGTGATATCTAATTATTGTACTATATCAATTCATATAACTTATAATATATTGTTTTACGATATTAACAATTATATTCGAATTTATGATGTCATAAATCCAAAATATTTGAATATATATTATCTAAAATTAATTGTAAGACGCCATAAATGGAATATATGATATCATAGTTTGAATGTGTGGCTTTATAAATTCACCAGCATTGTTAAATATTAATTCTAATTTCGATAGATGCAACTTTTATAACTCCCGCTGACATGGGAATAATTGACACGTTGATTCAATCTCTAACCTATTTAACCACAACCGTGTGTTATATATAAAGGGCACAATTACCTATCCTGTTCCTTAGAATTAAAGGTGCTAAGCACCCTCTTTGTATATCAATAGGGAACGTATGGTAACTGGATGTTCTATGGCGATGCCAGTGCTCAAAAAGTATATTGTATATAAACAGGGAACGTATTTTACCTGGATGTTCTTTGGAGATGCGAGTCCTCAAAAAGTTTATTGTATATCAAAAGGGAACGTATGGTACCTGGATGTACTGTGGAGATGCCAGTCCTCAAAATGTATATTGTATATCAACAGGGAACGTATGGTACCTGGATGTACTGTGGAGATGCCAGTCCTCAAAAAGTATATTGTATATCAACAGGGAACGTATGGTACCTGGATGTACTGTGGAGATGCCAGTCCTCAAAAAGTATATTCATATGTCGTTGCCCTTACCCAACGCCCTACAGGATTTTAAGCACGTAGTGGATATTCATACACATCTTGATTTAAATAGTAAAACCATACAAGAAAGTCCCAAATTTGGCTTGCAGTTGCAAATATTTCCTCATAATAAAGTACTATTTCAATACAGAAAAAAACATCTCCTATATCCAACACTTCTGACCGTTTTCTGACTTTAATACCACTTCTCGTAGGTATTAATGAAGGGAATAACTCTAAGTTTGAAATCGAAAACAAGTAATTGAGCATATCATAATTTCAACATCATTCATAAATCTAACAAAATATAATTCATGATATCATAGAAGGAATTTATACCATTCATTAAACACATTATGCTATCATAAATTTGATTGTGTGATATTATAAAGGTTTCAAAAAAAATAATGATATAATCAATTCAAATTTATGATATCATAAACTCGAGTATATTGTATCATAAATTTTAATATATGATGAATTAGAATCATGATATCATAAAATAGCTAATAAATAGTAAAACAGCGCCCCATATAATTATACAATCAACTCAGTCTTGTATTGTCCGCTTTCTGATGCTTGTATGAGATATATAAACATTTTAATAAAGACAAAAGATTGAGACTTTATGCCAGCTAAGTAGACTATAGACTAAATTATCTGGGATTTGGATGGCTGGATTTCTTTAGGGCATTATCATGTAATACATTTTCTTGGAGACTTTAACTTGGAGGCCACCTTATCACTCCCATTGAACCTACTTAAAGATGGATAAAGTTAGACTTTTCGGTTTCTTGCTTCATCTTTAAAGAACAGAAAATAAAAAGTTTCATTCTTGTGACATCTCGTTTCCAAGCTATTAAAAACATGCATACATGGAATTTATATTTAAAGAAACAACGTTTTATATTCTACTTTGTGATCAATTAGAAATAATATTTGTTGTTATTGTTTTAAATTACCCCTCTCAGTCTACATAATATGTTTATATATCTTTTACGTGCTTATATATCCTTTTCTGTACTTATATTTTTATTTTGTTCCCGACCCGACTTGTTATTATTTTCTTAACTTATTGGACAATTTACATTTTTAATTTTTCTTCATTATTTTTATCTTTTCCTGAATGTGGACTGTGAAGAAACATGTTATGCGTATATTTGGGCATGTATTATTATTCAAACCCTATCTTTGGCTTCGTTCTTCTGTACATATTATATTTGTTACACTTTTGTATACACCCTAGAACCAGAGGCTCTGAAGTGAATAAAAACATTGCTTCTAACGGCTACTTCTGTATATGACCATTCGAATGTGCCATCATAGAGAAGCTTAGTACAATGTCTGTCAGTATGTAAGAGTATACACCTTACCTATGAAGAGAGTTGCACTGCGGTCAATTAGAATATTCAATTACCAAAAATTGACTGACTAGATAGGTGAAGTGTATGGATTTACCCACTAAGAAATTTTATTTGACAGAAACTCAGGTAAAGAGTGTTCCAATTGAGACTGTGCTTCTAGTTCAAGCCGTGACTAAGTTCTATCAATGACACCGTGCAAAGTATATTATTGTTTTGACATTATTTAGTAATTCCATATTTAGCCGTAGCCAACATTGTTGTGTTTTCCACAGGTTTTTGTATTGCTACCACACCGGTCTTTCCAGTCTCTCTTTTAAATCAATGTATTAAAAGAATCTGTGTGCAGAGTATAGAAATATTCTCTGACTGATTCCATTAAGTGTGTCAAACCTTATTATTTAACAAATGAGATAGAGCTATGTCATGTAAATTCAACAATGTGTTTTAATTTTCAGGATAGTGGTATATATTTAGCGTCTACTGAGTTTAGTATATGTATCGATCCATTATTGAAATGGGTTCTTATATAAAACTTATCTATCACTTACTGGTTTCTAGTGTCAGAGTCCCAACATTGACCAGATTGCAGCCAACTTCTTCTTTCTGTCCTCCAGTGGCCATGGCGTCGTTCTAAAGGAGTCTGAAATGAGTTGTCAACTTGACACAACGCTTGCACGACGACTGGCCTGCAAAAAATGAGAGCACAATTCTAGCCATATCCATGTCATGTATATAACTACTATTTAATTTATAAATCATTGTAAAGATGTTTTTCTGTTTGTAAAAAAGAAATGTCGAAAAGGTCGCAAGTAAAATATGTCCTGTTAATAACACTGAAAGAGAAATAAAGTCTTCATTGTGTGCAGCTGCAAATAGACTATATTTCATCCAGAATCACGCACGTGCTTTTGTAATTTCTCAGCGGGACAGTAAACAGTAAGACGGTGGAAGGGGTAGTAATGCATAGCCCAGAATGATGTAATCCTTACTGTGCAAAACGTAAATAAACGTAACATTCCATACACGTATACAATTATTTCCGGGTTTTACCAGCTGGTTGTATTTCTCCTCTATAAATTCACTATGTTCAGTTACCCACTTTTGCATTAGACAATTACATTTCTTATCTCTGATTCGCAGATCAATAACATATTAGTAAGGCTGTATATGCATACACTATTCTGTGCGCATTTAGTGATCTTGATATGAGTAAATGAGTAAACGTACGACTCTGTACATTCAGTACAACGGCATTCCCATTTCATATATTGACTCAAAAATAGTTTACGCAGTTGTGAACATAGGTAATATGAATATGTAATTGTATGGTGCTATAGTCAACACACGTACTTTTATCATGTATATCGTGTATAGTAAAGAATATCTATAAATCACTTAAAATATTAGTTTCACAAGTTAACTAGTGTATTCAACCTGAGATTGATGATGGCACTTGTGTAACGTATCCAAACAAAGTCTTGCTGTTATACACAAAACCAACCAATCATTGCAGAGAATTATCAGGTACGTGTCAAGAAACTGAGTGATTTTTAGTTTACCTTACTAGGCAAGTTTTAGGCGTGTTGCAAACAAAGGCTACAGTGACTATTCGAGAAAATTCAAATGATTTTAGTTACGATGTGCATATCTCGTTCATCGGGTTAATTTGTGCACACAATATAGCTGATAAATAGAATAAATGACGATGTTCATGTCTCGTTCATCGTGTTAATTTGTACACACAATATGACTGATAAATAGAATAAATGGGATAACTTCGAATAATGAGGTCAAACTCCAGTGCTGGCATTCATATATCTTTGTTTGAATGTAGTAACGTACGTCCATTACTCTACCTATCAATCTAGCTAGATAGATAGATTACTAGCTACCACGTTATATGTCTGTTTATTTGCCAGCCTATCAAGTTCTCCTGCCACTAATTGGATTCCTCCACCTACTACTGCTGCTACTACTACTGATGTTACTACTCTTGCTGTTACTACCACTACTAAATACTACTAAAAAGGATTACCACTACTAAATACTACTAAAAAGGATTACTAGCATTTCTAATGTTACTACTACTATTGCTAATATTACTACTAGTACTGCTGCAAAAATGAAACATTTTATGAATTAAAATGTATGAAACTACAATATAACACATATTTACTGCATGTTATAAATACTTAGTAAACAATATAAAGCTAAATTTTTAACATTTTTTTAAAACTCTTGATTATAATCACATTTGTACAAAAAAGATACATTTTACAACTTTAAGAAGCGAATAATTCTTCTTGTCCTTCTCTCTCTCTCTCTCTCTCTCTCTCTCTCTCTCTCTGTGACAGCTTGTTCTTGCGTCTTATTGCGAAATGCGCGACCTAATTTGAATGGGAATGACGTCATGATCATTCCATCTATTGATAAAAGGCAGTATATTTTGCGTTTGCCTTACTTCTTACTTTCCTGTCTACATTAGTACTTTCCTGGCAATTCCTCAATAAGGTCAATAGAGAGTATTGTGTTGTTAAGAGCTAAGTTGTACAAAAAAAAATTAAAAAATAATAAATAAATAAACAAAATAAAATGTAAGAATTCCTAGACGCAATTAATGGTGATTATCGAATTATCCTTGAATAGTTGAGTCTTATGCGGAATATGTATCTGTATATAAAATGTGATAATTGATTTTTAAAATTGTCCATTAAGACTGTATTGTTGGAAACATGCTGCATTCTTTTTGACAGTAATCGGTTTACTCCATTTAGCGTTTGTTACAGCAGCTAAATTATTGACCGTGGTCATTATTCACCATTTCAGGCTACAATATGCCGTACATTCTTTTGAGAACATGAATGAGTTTGAACAGAGCAAAATTCATGCATATTTTATGGACATTTATATAATAATAAGACATTTGTATTGAAATATATGAAGATCGTACATTGATTTAGGAATTTTGCATTTGGCCTTGAAATGTAAACTTGACTTTTGAGATAAAATTCTTTTCCAGATTCTTAATGCCATAAGCTTGCAAATGTTACAACTTGTGAACTTTCCTCATTAATTTTCCATGAGAGTACAATTAACCATGAACTATTAAAGGTTAACAGTAGTCAAGTTCAATTTAGTTGGAGTTCCTCTGACTAACCCCATCCCGTGTTGGATACTAGTATTTGGACTGTTATGATGGGGTACATCAACCAAGCTCACTTTCCAATTTCCGGATCTAATTTGGTGTGAGAAAGGTCATAGGAAACCGAGACTACATTCATCTTTGTCCATGAAAGGACAACTCAGCATACAAGAGACTGAATTATATGTATTCTTTCACTCACTACCTCCTCATATACACGATGAAAGGTTAATGATAGACAAGGTCTATTTTTTCTTTCCTGCTTTGTGCACACGATTACATACTTTTTGTACATTAGGAACACTGAAAAATTGCATTTTGCTTATGTCCACTTTGGTGTTTAGAAATTTGGTAGATGACGTCATTAGTTTATTATTGCTTGAAGAAAAGTTTATATACTAGTCACATAAGGAGATGGTGAACTTATCTTAAGTTATACGTCATCTAGAAATATAGAGTAAATAATCTTTAATTCTTATGTCAGTTATCATACTAAAGAAATTGCATGCAAATGGATTTGACAATTTCATGCAAATATTATACAAAATGGATAGGAAAATTTCATTCAAATATGATACAAATTGGATAGGAACATTTCATTCAAATATGATACAAAATGGAGAGGACAATTTCATACAAATAGGATACAAAATGGATAGGACAATTTCACACAAATATGATAAGTCTAGGGTTAAGGTACAATAAAACCACCTGAAACAAAATCAAGTTTAAGCTTAATCAAGTAAGTTTTTCTGGAAGTGACGAAAGCAGCCTGTCAGACATAGCTGCCTTAAGTTGCTGGTAGTCTTACACGACAGTCACTAGAAATTGTATTATATTGTTACCTATGTCACGGGTCAGTACACCAGAATTACAACTTTTTTTTCGTGCAGTTAAGAGCTGTTTATTTTATCATTCATCGAAAATTTTTAGCTAAATATCTACATAGCAAGTCTATTGGAAAAAGTTTGTATTATTATTATTATTATTATTATTATTATTAATTTTTTAGATATATCGAATTTTTATCACAACCAATATGAGGCATCTAGAGTTACAAGAACTATATGGTCGGCATCTTCCTTCTTTCATTTCGGGATCAAGCCACTTGAAACAAGAAGAAACGTTCGCAAAATTATGTCTCTTACTCTGTTTGCACAAATTTATGACCCAGCGTTCATCTTAGAGTTACTAACGTCATACACTCGAGTCGCTACCAAAATGAGTTGTAGATCATAGCTCATTGTCAAGTTTGAACTCAACCATGTTATGTATTCGTGTCAGTACTGAATAACCTTCGAAATCTAATGGCATTCTAATAGTATTTTATACATAAACCAGACAGCGGTTCCAGTAATTGTGAAACGGGCAATATGAAAGAGTATGTATGTAGTTAGACTCACACTTACAAAATACAATGGCTATATTGTGTTTCCCCCAATTATGAACGCAGCTAAAATATGAATGTGTATTTGTGTAGCTTTATAATCATATAAAGCAAACTGATACTTAGAAAAAGTTCATAAATTCCTTAAAATGTGACCTTCATTAATTATCTGGTGTGCTCTCTCCAGGTAGTTTTCCATCTTCTGTCCAACGCCAGGTAAACAATGGCCTGTTGCTATAAACAAACCACTATAACAAGCTAGATTATGGATTATTCACCTTATATGACTGACTTGTTGTTGTTCACCTTACCTGGCTGACTTTTTGTTGTTTACCTTACCTGACTGACTTTTTGTTGTTGCGAACTGTTAATGCAAGGACTATACGAGAGAACTCCAAAGACTTCTGTTTCGATATGTCTACTTTCTCGTGGGTTTTGTTTAATCAGATTAAGGCAGATAAAATAAAATAAGAGTGAAGAATGAATACGGGTCCAATTATGACAGCAAATTCCGATGTTTGCATAATTGTCTTCCAGTTTATTTAGTTAAAATCAGTAACCCTAGTCAACTCATTGCATCTATCTTTTCTTTTCTTTCCTTCTGTTTGTCAGTCTGACTAGTACTACTACTTTAGTGGAAGTGTTCCTCCCCATTCTCCCCTTCCTACTCCTCCTCTACTACTACTACCACTACCACCACAGCAACAACATATACTACAATTACTACTGCTGCTGTTGTTACCACGAAAACCAAATGAAGACTCGGCATCTCTTCGAAAACTACAATCACTACTACTACTACTACTGTTAATGCTTTCTCTTTAGCTGTTACTACTAAAGTAACTAAATTTTATTTTTATAGCACCTCACCTATCGCTGCACAAAACAGGACACAAAATTGCGATCTCGCGCTCAATGTGCAACCTTGTGATATTGTTCACGTCAGCAATAACAGCGCTGACGATCCATACCAATAATGATGGCGGTATGTATGTCGGTAGGTAGGTATCTTGGCAGGTATGTTGGCGGGTAAATATATAGGTAGTCAGTTAATTTTGTTTGCTTGTACGCTTGCATGCAAGAGTACGAAGGAGTAATGTGGAAAGCCTTTAAATATTTTACCGTGTCTGTGTGTGTTTGTGTGTGTGTGTGTGTGTGTGTGTGTGTGTGTGTGTGTGTGTGTTCCTACATGAAGCAGGTCAAGATGATTCTACATACAGTCTCCTGTATCAATAATCTGCAGCATGAATCAATATACAGCTGTAGAGCATGAATACGCAGTTAAAAAGATTTGCATTTTTGCTTCAACAAGGGGGAGACGTAGAACGGCACTCTGGCCTCATAATACAAATGTTTCAAAGGTAGGTAAAACGATCCTCACATATGTCATATCTGGTCTCTTTTAAACATATGGGGCTAAAGCGATTTGAAGCTGTTAGAAACATACAAAACTACCATTCCATACTCTGTTGCTACTTTTTGTGTCCAAAATATTAAACCTTATAAAATTAATTGCATTTCAACAAATGTATTCACCACAGTACTTTTTAGAATCACTACCGTCATACACTCAAGTCGCTACCAAAACGATTGGTAGTTTATAGATCTGTGTCAAGTCTGAATTCAACCATGCTATGCATTTGTGTCAATACTGAATAATAAATACCTTTGAAAGTAATGTCATTTAAATAGTACTTAATCCATTGATTAGATATGAATTCCCATAATTGTAAACACGGGTAATATGAATGAGTACTTGTGTAGTTAGACTGAGACTTGCAAAATACATTGACTAAATAGAAGTTACCATAATTGTGAATATGGGTATTATGACTATGTATGTATGTAGTTAAACTGATACCGGAATATAACAGTCCCTCCCCCCCCCCCTTTCAATGTTAATTTGTGTATTTTTATAATCATATAAAGAAGATTGATACTTACAAAATTGATACAAATCCCTCATTACGTAAGCTTCCTGAACTATTTGGTGTGTCCCGTTCGTATTTTTCTACCTTTCCAGGCAAAGTCCTGTTGCTATAGACAAACTCACCAATCACTGCAGAGAATGTCTCAACCATGCATCAACAAGCTAGGTAATGAATAGGTTACCTTACCTGGCCAATATATCTTGCTGCAAACTATTACTTCAAGGATCAAATGAATTCTATAGCGATGTGTATACAACAACATAGTAGCAAACCATACTGTATGAAATACTTAAAGAAAATATAGATAACAAAATAAATACCTAGTGCACAAGCTTTAATGAACGAAAATAAGGTGGAGTTTCCTTAATTCAGCCAACATATGTCTCGTAAAAAAAATTGGACATTAACTCCGCTTTGCTAGCTAACGTGGGCCATAACAGCGTTGTCGACATAGACCTTTGCTGGCTGTGGTAGTGTCGACTGCGAGTGTGGTGATGATGACGGTGGTGGCGATGTTCACGACAGCGATTATAATAATATAATATTTTCTACTCCACTATTTCTGCATTTGTGTACATATGGAGTCACAGTACAGTATGACATTTATAGAATCATATGAAAATCTTGCATTGATATGGGGCTCTTGCATTTGACCTTGGCATGCAACCTTCATATTCGGAATAAAATGACATTCTTTCCCAGATTCCTACTGTCATAAGCTTTCGATGGTACGTGAACTTTCTTCACAAATTCTCGACAGGACTACAACTAACCCTGGACTAATGAAAGTTAAGATCAGTCGAGTTCAAGTTATCTTAGTTCGAACTCCTCTGACATCACCTATCCTGCGTTGGATACTAAAAATGTTGTACTGTTACAAGGGGGTAGGTCAACCAAGGTAACTTTCCAAGTTTTAGATCTAAGATGGAGTGAGAGCTGTCAGAGGAAACTGTGACAAAATTTATGCAGAAAGGACAAGTCAGTATACAAGAGATTAAGCTGTATGCGCATTTATTTTTTTATATTATTATTTTGTATTTTTTTATTTATTTATTTATTGAGAAATAATGAAACCAAGCCATTGTACATCTTCAGGTGTTTCTAGTCTCCAGCAGTCGTGCACGATTGTCACTAGAAACTGCACCACATTGCTACCGATGAAATGTGTTGTACATCAGAATTTCAGCTTAGTTCGTGTATTTGAAAAACGATAACTTTTATAATTCACAGAAAACTTGTACTTAAACACCCACGTAATAAGTCTGATGGATGAAAGTTTTTATTTTTTAATTTATGTTTTTATCGTAATTTTCTAATTATCCAGTTTGAGGTATCTAGATCGATATCTTCATTCTTTCATATCGGGGTCACGTGATTTCAAACTAGTAGAAACATACAAAATTAACATTTTATACTCTGTTACTCCATTTTGTCTCCAAAATATTAAACCCTACAAAATTATTGGCATTTCAACAAATGTACACACTAGAGTGCTTCTTAGAATCACTACCGTCCTACACTCAAGTCGCTACCAAAACGATTGGTAGTTTATAGATCTGTGTCAAGTCTGAATTCAACCATGCTATGCATTTGTGTCGTTACTGGATAATAAATAACTTTGAAAGTAATGTCATTCCAATAGCATTTAATACACTGAATAGATATAAATTCTCGTAATTGTAAACACGGGTAATATGAATGCGTATTTGTGTAGTTAGACTGATACTTGCAAAATACATTGACAAAATAGAAGTTACCGTAATTGTGAATATGGGTATTATGACTGTGTAGGTATGTAGTTAGACTTATACCGGAATATAACAGTCCCCCCCCCCCTTCCATTGTGAACACAGGTAATATGAATGTGCATTTGTGTATTTTTATAATCATATAAAGAAGATTGATACTTACAAAATTGATACAAATCCCTCATTATGTAAGCTTCCTGAACTATTTGGTGTGTCCCGTTCGTATTTTTCTACCTTTCCAGGCAAAGTCCTGTTCCTATAGACAAACCCACCAATCATTGCAGAAAATGTCTCAAGCATGCATCAACAAGCTAGGTAATGAATAGGTTACCTTACCTGGCCAATATATCTTGTTGCAAACTATTACTTCAAGGACATTTCAAGGATCAAATAAATTCTATAGCGACGTGTATACCTTGTTCGTGTGGTTTGTTCAAGCAAATGACGGCTGTTAAAAAAAAAATAACATGAAAGAATGAACAAGAATCAAATTATGACCGCAAAACTCCGATGTTTGCACACATGTCTTTCTGTTTATTTATTTGAATTTATTAACTCAGCATTTTCTTCCATCTATCTATCTATCTATCTATCTATCTATCTTTCTAGTTGTCAGTCCGGCAGATACTACTACTACGAGTTGAAATCCTGCTCCTCCTTTTCCTCTTTCTTTACCTCCTGCTCCTCCTACTACCAGACTGACCACTTCCATAACAACAACTGCAACTACTACTACTACTGCCGCTGTTGCTACCACTACAATAAAATCACCTCTTAGCATCTCATCAAATAGTACTATCACCACCACTACTAATGATAATGCTGTCTTTGTAACAGTTACTCCTAAATTAACTCCATGTTACTTTTATACCATTTCTTCTATCGTTGGCGCTACTAACACCTCGTTGATATTCACATAAGCGCCACTGTTTCTATTTTTCCTTTTCGTTGTTGTTGCTGTTCTTTCCTGCTGCTGACGCCAACCCAGCCGCACCAGTTTCTTGCTGATGTATTACAAAAACCTACATAATTTATAAAAATCCACCAAATGCAACCATTATAGTTCCTGCTTTTATTTATTTAACTATCTTTCAAAATACTACCAGCAACACAACTAATATAAATAGACATGACTCTTGTGGCACATCGGGGTCTAAGATATTACTTAGTTCACTTGAAATTACAGCATTCAGGTCGGTTTGCAACAAAATAGTATCAAACCATACTGTATGAAATGCTTAAAGAAAATATAGTTAACAAAATACATACCTAGTGCATAAGCTTTATTGAACGAAAATAAGGTGGAGTTTCCTTAATTCAGCCAACATATGTCTCCTAAAAAATTTTGGACATTAACTCCGCTTTGCTAGCTAACGTGGGCCATAACAGCGTTGTCGACATAGACCTGTGCTGGCTGTGGTAGTGACGACTGCGAGTGTGGTGATGATGACGGTGGTGGCGATGTTCACGACAGCGATTATAATAATATAATAATTTCTACTCCACTATTTCTGCATTTGTGTACATATGGAGTCACAGTACAGTATGACATTTATAGAATCATATGAAAATCTTGCATTGATATGGGGCTCTTGCATTTGACCTTGGCATGCAACCTTCATATTCGGAATAAAATGGCATTCTTTCCCAGATTCCTACTGTCATAAGCTTTCGATGGTACGTGAACGTTCTTTACAAATTCTCCACAGGACTACAACTAACCCTGGACTAATGAAAGTTAAGAGCAGTCGAGTTCAAGTTATCTTAGTTCGAACTCCTCTGACATAACCCATCCTGCGCTGGATACTAAAAATGTTGTACTGTTACGATGGGGTAGGTCAACAAAAGTAACTCTTCAAGTTTTAGATCTAAGATGGAGTGAGAGCTGTCAGAGGAAACTGTGACAAAATTTATGATGAAGGACAAGTCAATATACAAGTGATTAAGCTCTATATGTTTTTATTTTTTATATTATTTTTTATTTATTTATTTATTTTTTGAGGAATAATGAAAGCAAGCCGTCGTACATCTTTAGGTGTTTCTAGTCTCCAGCAGTCGTACACGATTGTCACTAGAAACTGTACCACATTGCTACCGATGAAATGTGTTGTACATCAGAATTTCAGCTTAGTTCGTGTATTTGAAAAACGATAACTTTTATAATTCAAGGAAAACTTGTAGTTAAACACCCACGTAATAAGTCTGATGGATGAAAGTTTTTATTTTTTTTAAATGTATGTTTGTATCTATCGTAATTTTCAAATGATTTGAAACAAGTAGAAACATTCAAAACTAACATTCCATACTCTGTTACTCCTTTTATCTCCAAAATATTAAACCTTACAAAATGAATGGCATTTCAACAAATGTATACACTAGAGTACTTCTTAGAATAACTACCGTCTCACACTCAAGTCGCTACCACAAAGATTGGTAGTTTATAGATCTGTATCAAGTCTGAACTCAACCATGCTATGCATCTGTACAATACTGGATAATAAATACCTTTGAAAGTAATACCATTCCAATAGCATTTTATACTTTGATTAAATATGAATTCCCGTAATTATGAACACGGGTAATATGAATGCGTATTGGTGTACTTAGACTGATACTTGCAAAATATATTGACTAAATAGAAGTTACCGTAATTGTGAATATGGGTATTATGACTGTGTATGTATGCAGTTAGACTGATACCGGAATATAACAGGCCCTCCCCCCCCCCCCCCCCTTGAACACAGGTAATATGAATGCGTATTGGTTTAGTTAGACTGATACTTGCAAAATACATTGACTAAATATAAGTTGTCGTAATTGTGGATACGGGTATTATGACTGTGTATGTATGTAGTAAGTCTGATACTGGCATATAACAGTCCCCTCCCTCCCGGTGAACAAAAGTAATATGAGTGTGTATTTGTGTATTTTTAAAATCATATAAAGAAGACTGATACTTACAAAATTTATATAAATCCTTAAAAATGTAAGCTTCCTGCACTATCTTGTGTGTCCCGTTTGACAACATGTATTTTCTACCTTGCCAGGCAAAGTCATGTTCCTATAAAGAAACCCACCAATCACTGCAGATAATTTCTGAAGCATGTAGCAACAATCTAGGTAGTGAATAGGTTACCTTAAATGGCTCATTTATGTTGTTTCAAATTGTTACTTGAAGGACGCTGCAAGGATCAGAAGAAACATACAACGAGGTGTGTGCCTCGTTCATGCGGTTTGTTCAACACAAATGACGGCAGTTAAAATCAAATAACATGAAAGATTGAACAAGGATCAAATTATGACCGCAAAACTCCCACGTTTGCATACATGCCTTTACGTTCATTTATTTTAATTTAGTAACCCGAGTACTTGTATCTATCTATCTATTTTTCTTTCTTTTTAGTTGTCAGTCTGGCAGATACTAGTTCTCCTCCTTCTTCTTCTGCTACTACTACCACCACTACAACAACAACAACTGCAACTACTATTACTACTGCTACTGCTGCTGCTACTACTACTACTACTACTACCGCTGTTGCTACCACTACAATTAAATCATCTCACAGCATCTCATCAAACAGTACCATCACATTACTACTGTTAATGCTGCCTTTGTATCTGTTACTCCTAAATTAACTACATGTTATTTTTGTAACATCTCTCCTACCGCTGCCGCTATTAACCCCTCGTTCATATTTACAAAGCGCCACCATTTCTATTTTTCTTTTTCATTGTTGATGTTCTTTCATGCTACTGACACCAACACAGCCGCTACAGTTTCTTGTTTATGTATTACAAAAGCCTACACAATTTCTAAAAGTCCACGAACACAACCACTATAGTTGCCGCTCCTGCTTTTATTTATTTCACCATCTTTCAAAACACCACCAGCATCATAACTACTATAAATAGACATGACTGTTGTTGCACATCAGGGTCTAATATATTACTTAGACTACTTGAACTTACGGAGTTCAGGGCAGTCTAACAACAAAATAGTACGAAACCAAATTGTATGAGATACTTATAAAGAAAATATATTCAACAAAATACATACCCAGTGCATTAGCTTTAATGAACAAATATAAGGTGGAGTTTCCTTAATTCAGCCAACACGTGACTCCCCTAATTGTTGACATTGACCCCGCTGTAATAGATAACGTGAACCATTACATCGTTGTCGACATAGGCCTTTGCTGGCTGTGGTAGTGACGGTGGTGAGTGCGGTGACGATGACTGTGGTGGTGATGTTCACAACAGAGATTATAATAATATAGTTATTCCTACTCCACTATTTCTACATTAGTGTACATATCGAGCGCAAAATCTGTTCTTTGGTAATATTTTGAGATATCCTTTTCTCCAAGTAAGAACACCAGTATATAGAGAGGATATTTGCTTGAAACGAGTGAATAACGGATATATTTCATGGAGTGGGTAAAACAAAACTCAGTATTTTCACGAGTGGCGAAGCCACGAGTGAAAATACTTAAGTTTTTCATCCACGAGATGAAATATATCCGTTATTCACTGGGAGCAAGCAAATATTCTTTTTATTTTATGCTAAAGCGTATTGTCTAGCAATTTGTATAACACACTGAAGTAGCTGATTTCTTACTGCACGATAATGTCAGCAGTTTATCGTTTATGTTCTGCTCTGTTTTGTGCATATTTGCACATAAAGTATCAGTAGTTACATAATGCTCCTTCCCAATTCAATGTAAAATAGCAGATAAAAAGAAAATGAAACAAAAGAAAATTGCCATTGTTGGATTTGAACACGGTTCTCCTAGATGCAAAGCAGCCATCTTAACCTTTACACTACACAAGAGTCTTATAATCAGTTTGAAATTTCTTAGTTATAATGTTATCAATGTCTATTGACGGCAAGTGAAAAAATATTATTTTTTTTCACTGCAGTGAAATATCACAATTATTTCACCCGGATAATCCAGTAATTCACCACCTAGCATAAAACAAAGGTCAGTATTGTCTGAGATTTTATTGTCTACAAATAAGAACACCAATATCCAGGTCAGTATTGTCTGAGATATCCTTGTCTGCAAGTAAGAACATCAATATCTGGGTAGTTATTGTCTGCGATATCCTTATCTACAATTAAGAATAACCAATATCCGGGTCAGTATTGTATGAGATATCCTGTCTCCATGTAAGAACACCAATATCCGGATAAGTATTGTCTGAAATATCCTTGTCTCCAAGTAAGAACACCAATATCCTGGTCAGTATTGTCTGAGATTTCATTGTCTGCAAGGAAGAGTACCACTATCTCAGGCTCAAGACTGGCACCGACATGAAAATCAAATCGCATCCACTTTTCATCTGCCCTACCCCTCCCCCCCCCAAAAAAAAAGAGTAACTTAAAGTTAGCAGATATTCGAGGACCCACCCTGGAGCCCATATGTTACTCTGGTCTTATACAGATAGAGCGACCAGTTATCAATGTTTTGAGCGGCATATTGAGCTACAGGAACTAATTTTGCTTTGTTCAAGAAAAAATACTATGGATACTTACGGTAAAAACGTGTTACTCTTCAGAACAGAAACAACAAACTATCAATGTATTAAACAAAAATCAGAACAATATATATATATATATATATATATATATATATATATATATATATATATATATATATATATATAGAGAGAGAGAGAGAGAGAGAGAGAGAGAGAGAGAGAGATGACGCTAGTTAAAATTGTCGTTTCTTCTTGCTCTATGGTGGCAGGAAAGCATTCATCCTTCAGTCACGTGTCCAATATGGAAGTGTCTATTCGCACGGCCGCCGTGTGTCCACAATAGAAAAGACTATCCCCACGGCCACCAGTCTGGCAGATACTACTTCTATGAGTTGAAATCCTCCTCCACATTTTCCTCTTTCTTCTCCTCATTCTTCTTCTACTACTACCACCAACACCACCACAACAGCAATTGCAACTACTATTATTACTACTACTACTGCTACTACTACTACTATCGCTGTTGCTACAACTACAATTAAGTCACCTCTCAGCATCTCATCAAACAGTACTATCACATTACTACTGTTAATGCTGCCTTTGTATCTGTTACTCCTAAATTAACTACATGTTATTTTTGTAACATCTCTCCTACCGCTGCCGCTATTAACAACTCATTCATATTTACAAAGCGACACCGTTTCTATTTTTCTTTTTCATTGTTGGTGTTCTTTCGTGCTGCTAACACCAACACAGCCGCTACAGTTTCTTGTTTATGTATTACAAAAGCCTACACAATTCCTAAAAGTCCACGAACACAACCACTATAGTTGCTGCTCCTGCTTTTATTTATTTCACCATCTTTCAAAACACCACCAGCATCATAACTACTATAAATAGACATTACTTTTGTGGCACATCAGGTTCTAATATATTACTTAGTCTATTTAAACTTACGGCGTTCAGGGCAGTCTTACAACAAAATAGTACGAAACCAAATTGTATGAGATACTTATAAAGAAAATATATTCAACAAAATACATACCCAGTGCATAAGCTTCAATGAACAAAAATAAGGTGGAGTTTTCTTAATTCAGCCAATATGTGTCTTCCCTAATTGTTGACATTGACCCTGCTGTAATAGCTAACGTGAACCATTACAGCGTTGTCGACATAGACCGTTACTGGTTGTGGTCAGGACGGCGGCGACTGATGTGACGATGACTGTGGTGGTAATGTTCACGACAGAGATTATAATAATATAGTTATTCCTACTCCACTATTTGTACATTAGTGTACATATGAAGCGCAAAATCTGTTCTCGGCTAATATTTTGAAATCTTCATGAAAGTATAGCCTAACCAACAAGATTTGTCCTGTCCGTTAGATATTTCATTCATAAGTAAACTTGAATCACTAGGTCCCAAGTCCGAAGGCTTTGTCCGTTTGCAAAGTAGGCATTGGTCGTCATTTATCTTCATCGCATGGTCTGGATAAACCATTTAGTGAGCATCTACAAAACACAAGAGATAATTGCCACTACGTGTTGTAGATATATAATTAGATCATAGTACTAGGAAAAAAGTGCAAAGAGATGACGAAATATTCGGTGCAAATGTAACAGTGTTATGATTTTTTAATAAAGTCCTTTAGAAGGAATAGATCATTGTCTTTACACAAGGTCAACATAATCACACACAATGCTTAATAAGTACGAGGCCGATTTCCATTGTATGGACTAAAAGTAACTTTTGGAAAGAAAAGAAAATAAGTTATGTTGAAAATGAGTCATATGACCTATTCAACACAGAGATGAAGTAATAAAACTGTTTTTCACTTTGAGAATACCAATTAATCAACTGCCTTAAAAAGGTCTCTCTGAAATCCAAGACTTAATCAAATACACCTTATAGCGTTGGACACTACATATTTGGTCAAGTATCAGAATAGGACAATAGATTAATATCAGCCTTGACAAAAACATGCAGTTATTAAGAAACGAGAACGTCTTGGTGGCTAATTGTCGTCAGATATGGCAAACAGATTCTGATCATACTGTTAAAGAGATTCATTGATTAAACTTGTTTGTGCATTGGGTTGTAGATTTGTACAGGTAAAATAAATCGTCTTAATCTTGTGCTTCTGTTGTTATCCATAAAAACAACTTTAGATTGAGTGTCATGTATCTTCTATTTTGTTCCAGCTAACCTCAAATGCTTGGTAAGTACTGGACTCACTTCCAAGTGAAAGGTACATGCAGCCTCTCAGACCATCAATGTGTAGTTGGGTGGCAAGAGCAATTAACTTCCACGCTAATAGCTACCGATAAAAATTGCCTGAGATATCCTTGTCTCCAAGTAAGAACACTAGTATATAGGTCAGTATTGTCTGAGCTTTTATTGTTCGCAAATAAGAACACCAATATCAAGGTCAATATTGTCTGAGATATCCTTGTCTCCAAGTAGGAACATCAATATCCGGGTCAGTATTGTCTGAGATATCCTGTCTCCATGTAAGAACACCAATATCCGGATAAGTATTGTCTGAGATATCCTTGTCTCCAAATAAGAACGCCAATATCCGGGTCAGTATTGCCTGAGATATCCTTGTCTACAAGTAAGAAAACCAATAACCGGGTCAGTATTGTCTGAGATTTCATTGTCTGCAAGGAAGAGTACCACTATCTCAGGCTCAAGACTGGCACCGACATGAAAATCAAATCGCATCCACTTTTCATCTGCCCTACTCCCAACAAAAAAAAAACAACAAAAAAAGCAAAAAAAACCCCCAAAAAACAAAAAAACAATTAAAGAGTAACTTAAAGTTAGCAGATATGAGAGGACCCAACCTGGAGCCTATATGTTACTCTGGTCTTCTACAGATAGAGCGAACAGTTATCAATGTTTTGAACGACAAATTGAGCTACAGGAACTAATTCTGTTTTGTTCAAGAAAAAAAATACTATGGATACTTACGGTAAAAACGTGTTACTCTTCAGAACAGAAAAAACAAACTATCAATGTATTAAACAAAAATCCGAACAATATATATATATATATATATATATATATATATATATATATATATATATATATATATATATATAGAGAGAGAGAGAGAGAGAGAGAGAGAGAGAGAGAGAGAGAGAGAGATGACGCTAGTTAAAAAGATCGTTTCTTCTTGCACTATGGCTGCAGGAAAACATTCATACTTCAGTCACGATAGAGAAGACTATCCCCACGGCCACCAGTCAATGTATTTAGGACGAGTCCAAAATATTTCGAATTATGTAAACTCAGCTAAACATAACACATACCCATTAATACCATTACAGGTTTGGCGGTCGATTTATCGGACTACAAACACCATAAAAAAAGTAAATTGTTCCATAGTATCTATTTCCTATGGCGGCCATGTATAAAATTTTGAACGGCTGCCCTTCTCTAACAATATTCGCACTGCGATCGGTGTCTGTCTCACAGTTTGGATTATAATAGTTATGATATGGTGTGCAAACAATTAGAGGCTAGCCCGTGAATTAGTTGTTTTCCCAAGAGAAAAACTGGGTTGTTTTCGGTATAGGCTAAAACAGTTCACAACAAAATCAAACTTGCCGAACGGAATACTATTTTGTTTTATCTCAGTGGCGAACCTTTGTTCGTACTCTTTGTACAGTTGACTCATAAAGGACATTGTTTCAAATGTTTACATCATGGGTTCAACAGGAGGAATATGTCTGTTGTGTAACAGTGTTGCGTGTGTTTGGAGGAAAATGTGAGTTTGTCTACCCTCTAAATGAACGGCTTTAGAGGAATCCTGTGTTAAATTGGGTTGATAGTTTATAGGGACAAACGGGAAATTTGCATGGGAAAATTAATGGCCGAAAGTTTCTAGGGCCAAAGAGTCGAAAGTTTATGGAGACAAACGGGAAATTCAATTGAGGCTGCCATGTTGAAAGGTATTTTTTAACAGTGTATTGAAGCGGTGTATCTTAACAGAGATCCTGAACGATGACGGTCGTATGTATAGATGACATAATCTCCAACGTTTCATGTTTATTATGTGTAGGAAAATTTTGCTTAGTTGTTGTCTATAACAAGAACAGGGTAGGATACATCACAATATAACTAACAACCCTAACACTAACCTCTATATAAAGCTAAAATATCTACCCCATTCTATAATGTCTATCCCTCCCCTATCCGCCTTCTTAAAAACAAAACTACCAGCCTCATAATACTTATATATCAATACTATCCACCAACTAGTGAATTATTATTCAGCACCCCGTTATATACCATCCAATAACCAATTATCTGCTATCAAGACCTAGTGATCAAATATCCAGCACCCCGTGATTTACTATCCACGAACCAATTATCTACTATGCAGTACTCAGTGACCTACTATCCACAAACCAATTACCTACTATCCACCAACCAAATATCTACTATAATGTCCCTACCATAACACACTCTCCTATTTTTAAACAAAACTACCAGCCCATGCACACAAGGTAGGATTTGAAAGAAGGGATATAAATAAAAAATAATTACCCCCGACCCCCCACCCCCTACAAGCCTTCTTATAAATAAAGTAAAACTCTCTATTCCCATCTATAATATTCCTAATCGTCCCTACTCTCCTAGGATCTCCTTATACAGTTAAAAGCTCCATTCCCTTCTATAATATCCCCACCCAACATATAACTTCCTTTTTAAAAACAAAACCATCATCCTCATAATCCTTACATATCAACACCCACTCATCTAATGACCCCACACCTTTAGATGTAAAAGAAGGATTATAAAATACAATTTAAATCCCTTATCAACAAAACTAACTTCATTAGTTCCCTTACTACCCTATAATCCCTATTATATTTTAAAACTCTCTACCTCCATCTATAATGTCCCTACCCTTACATAGTATTATATTTTAAAAAGCTCTGCCTCCATCTATAATGTCCCTACCCTCACATAGTATTCTATTTTAAAAATCTCTACCTCCATCTATAATGTCCCTACCCTCACATAGTATTATATTTTAAAAATCTCCACCTCCATCTATAATGTCCCTACCCTTACATAGTATTATATTTTAAAAATCTCTACCTCCATCTATCATGTCGCTACCCTCACATAGTATTCTATTTTAAACAAAACTACCATCCCATTCCATCTATAATGTCCCTACCCTCACATAGTATTATATTTCAAACAAACTACCATCCCATTCCATCTATAATGTCCCTACCCTTACATAGTATTATATTTTAAACTCATTTGCACACATACTGCTATATGATCCCTCTTATACATTAGGTAAAAAACATCTTCTATAAGACCCTTTAATTACACCCTTTTATAATATAAATACTCTACCTCCTTCAGTATCTCCACTACAACCCTATAGAGTAAACCTTACTCAACAGGCTACAGACCATATAAAACCCTTCAAAATAAAACTAACAACGTTTAAAAGAACAGGGTATAAATAAAACAAATTAACTCCACCACCCCTTCCCCTACCCCCTATAAATAGAACTAACAATCTTTAAAAGAAGAGGATATTAATATAACAAATCAATTCCACCCCACCCTTCCCCTACCCCCTACAAGTCCTCTTATAAATTAGGTAAAAAAAAAAGATCTAGCCTCTTTCATAATGACCCTTATTAACCTCCCTTTAGAATATTCCTAACCGTCCCTAATGTTCTATTTTAAACAAAACGACAATCCCATTGGCATATGTCTATTTGTTAAAATTTGCTTGGAAAATAATATGAGTTTATCTAAACTACACTATAAATTATATTATTGCTTTATTTGTTGAGATCCTTAGACCCCATCCCAGCACATAGAACTGGTTAGGACTTTGGGGGTGACCTCTCATATGTTCTAAAATCAAAGGCTTTTATGTCTGTAAATCCCTGTCTTTCCTTTTATTGTTGTTAGTGTATTTAAACTAAAAAACAAAGAATTTATTATTTTTAAAAAAGAATTTTGAATTAGATCGATCTTGTTTTTTTTCTGTCTTAATTACTTTGTTTAATTTATGGATTTGAGGCTCGTACTTCCCTCCCTTCAAGTGTGAAATCTGTTGAGCGAGTTCCCTTGCCTTTTTTCCCCTTTGTTAGAGTTTTTAATCTGAAGTAACTTTTGGCCTGTAGGTCAAAGAGTTGAGTTCAATTCGTTTGTCCCATTATCTGTTGGTGCAGTAGTGTATGCTCTTGTTGTGTGCATTTATTTATCCTGTGTTTGTGTTACGGAACGGGCCTATATAGGTCATATCATTGAGTTTTATCTTGCGTATGTGTTATGGGACGGGCCTATATAGGTCATATCATTGAGTTTTATCCTGTGTTTGTGTTATGGGATGGGCCTATATAGGTCATATCACTGAGTTTTATCCTGTGTTTGTGTTATGGGACGGGCCTATATAGGTCATAACACTGAGTTTTATCTTGTGTATGTGTTATGGGACGGGCCTATATAGGTCATATCATTGAGTTTTATCTTGTGTATGTGTTATGGGACGGGCCTATATAGGTCATATCATTGAGTTTTATCTTGTGTATGTGTTATGGGACGGGCCTATATAGGTCATATCATTGAGTTTTATCCTGTGTAAGTGTTATGGGATGGGCCTATATAGGTCATAACACTGAGTTTTATCTTGTGTATGTGTTATGGGACGGGCCTATATAGGTCATATCATTGAGTTTTATCTTGTGTATGTGTTATGGGACGGGCCTATATAGGTCATATCATTGAGTTTTATCCTGTGTAAGTGTTATGGGATGGGCCTATATAGGTCGTATCATTCAGTTTTATCCTGTGTTTGTGTTATGGAACGGGCATATATAGGTCATATCATTGAGTTTGATCCTGTGTTTGCGTTATGGGACGGGCCTATATAGGTCATATCACTGAGTTTTATCCTGTGTTTGTGTTATGGGACGGGCCTATATAGGTCATATCATTGAGTTTTACTCTCTATTACTAACTGTCCTACTCCGTTTGGACAAAAAAAAAAATAAAAAAAAAAAAAAGTAAAGAAAATTGCACTCAGTCTAAGTGTATTTGTTTATGCGTGGGTGTTTTGCGCTATCTTTAATCCAGAGTAGATATTATCGGATTAGTGTCTCTAAGTTATTATTCATAATAAGCAATGGCGGCGCGAGGGTTCGAGGCGCCCGGGGACAATGTTCTTCAGTGGCGCCCCTACTAAAGTTTTTTTTTTTTTTTTTTTTGTCTACGTCCCAGTTACAGTTATAAAAAAAAACCGAGTGCGCCCCCTCTCGCCTGGCGCATGGAAGCAACTGCCCTCCCCCCCCCCCCCCCCCCCCCCCCCGTCGCGCCGCCACTGGTGATAAGTCAAAATGATTCAGTATTATTGTTTGTCAGTTTACTTTCCTTGGGTTTTTGTACTCATTCGCAATGAATAGGAATTATTTGGTTTGATTTTTTGGCAGTAGGTCTAAATGCGTTGTGTATTTGTATATGGGTTGGTGTTTTGCGTTTTTTTTTTTTTTTTTTTTTTTTTTTTTTTTTGTCGTTGTTGTCCAAAATGGATATTATCAGATTAATGTTTTTGGGTTATTATTCTTGTTTGATGAGTAAAAGTTATTTAGTATTAGTTTTGTCAGGTTTCTTGCGTTTTTGTACTCATTCGTAATGAGTAGGGATTGTTTGGTTTGATTGTATGTGTGGTGTGACTCGTTGGTGAGTTAAAATCGAAGTAGTTAGATTTCTGTGTTTACATTGACAGGTTGCCAGTATCACATTCCTGTCGTTACAGATTTAATTCTATTTGAAGTTTCTGGAGGGGGGTATCGAGTTGGGGATGTATTAATTAATTTCCAGGGACTCAATGGAGCCCACGTTATTGATTTGGTTTTAACAGCTTTCACCGGTTTGCTTTTAAAGTTGAACTGGAATGAGCTGTGTCTTAAGTTGCCATCATTTTCAACCAATGCACATTGCCCTTACAAAATGTTGATATGGGCTGATTTAGTTTCAGAGACGAATAAATTATTAATACCCGATTCTTTGTCTTACATTATTAAATCATATTTCTAAACAGACATGAATGGTTCAAACAATGTACTGGATGCCAAAATATTCAAAAATGCTCCATTTATATAACACACAGTTCAGAATATACCGTCAGACAATTGGATTCAATTTTTAGAAACAGAACAATATGAAGTGTAGTTACTTGGTTTCTCTTTTTGGTGGAAAAGCTCTTCCCCCAGACATTAAAATTTCAAATGCATTAACAGTCTTTTTCGTTGCATCTCTAGCTGCAGCAGATATAACCTCGACCAGTCCTTCTTTTTCATCCATCTGCCTTTGATATCGAAATTTTACATGTTTGATTCCAAACAAATTCACAACTTCATAAACCTGCATTGTGCTGTCAACCTGTATCAACTGAAAATAAAAATATTTCTTTATTGCCCTGCAATATCATGTGTGTCAGATTGCATGGAAAACACAGATGTCATAAATGGACGCAATGAACTTGGTGTCACAATATTTGAATTTCTCTTTTACACACTAAGTATGTATCAAAATGCGACGTCAAGCATGTTATGTGGTTCTAGATGTCATATTAAGCTCAATGTATTAATTATTAAATGCTTGAGCTCTTCAATGGAAAAAAAAAATCTGTAAATTATTTATATTTAAAATTAAATCAGAATTCTGGGAGTGACATTTATATACGTCTGACAATATTTAAAATGGGCAGTTTCATTTCAGTTTCCTGCATGGAATGTATGTGCGTTTTATATCAAATAAGCATGGTGAATTTAGTTTGCTTAATACCATCTACATGTGTGTCAGACTTGATTTATACTAGATACATTTCTAACCTCGTATCCGTCTTTGTCTGCTGTCAGGGAAACCGAACAGAGCATCCGGTCTTCTTTCGGGCTGAAGACTGGGTGTTTGGATTGAAACAGGTCCGTGAATGTCCAATCATGATTCACGGGCCATAAATAATTGCCACCGTTGCCGTGACGGCAGTTATTAAAGTTCACAGCGAATAGAGTGGAAGGGACGCTTCTTCCACACGCCATGTTGTTTATTGTTCACCGATGCTCATGTCCGTTTTACAAACAAAGGAGGGAATAAAACCTAGTATTCCTATTGCTACTTTGGTATGGTCTAATTCGGTACGAATAGTCATCGTCACAGACGGGGTTGGCGACTTGGCGATTTTTTGATTTTTTTTTTAGCGAAAAAAGATAATACGGTAGAGTCGGAGGCTAAACACTAGGGTCGGTTGGGTAACCTGAAACAACCATATAATTTTTTTTTGGCCTTGTAAGCAGTAGTGGCGCGAGGGTTCGAGGTGCCAGGGGGCAATGTTCTTTAGTGGCGCCCATACCGAGGCCCCCAGGGGAAACGTTCTTTAGTGGCGTCCCTATTTTACCACAGAGAACAGCTTTTATATCAGTTGTCAACCTCCACTCCTCTCCCCATCTACGCTCCGGTTACAGCAAAGAAGAAAAAAAAAAATCTCCGACGGCAATCCCCCCCCCTCGCCTAGCGCATGGGGGCAATAGCCCCCCCCCCGTCTCCTCGACCCCCCCCCCGTCGCGCCGCCACTGGTGATAAGTCAAAATGATTTAGTATCAGTGTTTGTCAGATTACTTTCCATGGGTTTTTGTACTCATTCGCAATGAGTAGGGATTGTTTGGTTTGATTTTGTGGCAGTAGGTCTAAGTGCGTTTTGTAATTAGAATATGGGTTAGTGTTTTTTTTTTGTTTTTTTTTTGGTATAAAGCGGATATTATCAGATTAGTGTACCTGAGTTATTATACTCGTTTGATGAGTAAAAGTTATTTAGTATTAGTGTTTGTCAGGTTTCTTTGATTTTTGTACCCATTCGTAATGAGTAGGGATTATTTGGTTTGATTGTATGTGTGGTGTGACTAGTTGGTGAGTTACAATCGAACTATTTAGATTTCTGTGTTTACATTGACAGGTTGCCAGTATCACATTCCTGTCGTTACAGGTTTCATTCTATTTGAAGTTTCTGGTGATGAGTATCGAGTTGGGGGATGTATTAGTTAATTTCCAGGGACTCAGTGGAGCCCACGTTATTGATTTGGTCACATTTTAAAGAGAAAAAAGAAAATAGCGTTATTATTTGGTTGTATATGTATTTCAGGTCCGTGAGGGGAGGAGAGGACAGTCCGGTAAATGGTTGTATATGTATTTCAGGTCCGTGAGGGGAGGAGAGGACAGTCCGGTAAATGGTTGTATATGTATTTCAGGTCCGTGAGGGGCGGAGAGGACAGTCCGGTAAATGGTTGTATATTTATTTCACGTCCGTGAGGGGAGGAGAGGACAGTCCGGTAAGTGGTTGTATATTTATTTCATGTCCGTGAGAGGAGGAGAGGACAGTCCGGTAAATGGTTGTATATGTATTTGAGGTCCGTGAGGGGAGGAGAGGACAGTTCGGTAAACACACATACCTCTAGAAGATAGATATAATTGCCCCCTCTCAGGGACCTTACTTTACTGTCTTATTCCACCCACTGAAAACTTTACTGTCTTATTCCACCCACTGAAAACTTTACTGTCTTATTCCACCTACTGAAAAATTTACAGTCTTATTCCACCCACCGAAAACTTTTACTGTCTTATTCCACCCACTGAAACTTTAAGTGTTTACATTTCTCAGGGACCTTACTTTACTGTCTTATTCCACCCACTGAAAACTTTACTGTCTTATTCCACCCACTGAAAACTTTAGGGGTTTACATTTCTCAGGGACCTTACTTTGCTGTCTTATTCCACCCACTGAAAACTTTAAGGGTTTACATTTCCCAGCGACCTTACTTTACTGTTTTATTCCACCCTCTAAAAGCTTTAAGGGTTTCAATTTCTCTTTAATAGATAAAATAGAGGTTAATGATATGAAAAGAAATGGGTTAATATGTTTTATGTTTTTCAAATACTTATTGGTTAGACATAATGATATATATATATATATATATATATATATATATATATATATATATATATATATCCAAGCTTTGTTGTATCTAGCTTAACTATCTGATATCGGGAATCGGTGGCTAATTTCGAGAGTCTATCTGTCCTATGATTCACGGCTTGTAGTAACACTATGCTTCCTTATTCATTCATATCATTTCTATGTTGTTTATTGTTGTATCTTGTGCATTTATTCATTAAGCTCATTCATTCATAAAATTACTATGTTGTTTGTAGTATCTTACAAATTCATTCATAAAGCTTATTGATTTCTTGTTAATTTCTTTGATCTTCCCGAGAGGCTCCTTTCATTTATAGGTCATACCGTAGTTCTCTTTTCTGATGTTATTTAGAGTGGGTATATTTCCCTGGTGTATCGTAAGAGTGTTCTGTGATTTTGTGTTTTCGGGAGCTCCTTTACAGGCCTTTGCACCTCGCGTATCGCCTTGTGACATAGCCCTGTAAGATCCATGTTCCTTTCTTACAAAAAAGCACAGATCCTGTGTAATTTCTTGTTTTGTGAAAGTAAATATTTCTAGGATTAGTTCAGTACGTCTTTATTGATGAGATTTGTGTTTATGATTGAGCTCAGGCGATTGTTTTTATTTGTTTGAGTAAAGTATTTATTCAGGGCCGGTTTAACCGTTAGGCAAACAGGCGGTCGCCTAGGGCGGCAAAATTTGGGGGTGGGGGGTGGCAGAAAACCCAATGAATGAAAACAGAAAGAGAAATAGCGTAAAATAGAAGATAATAAGCGTCTAAAATAGAAAGGGAAAAACAGAAGGAAAGAATTAATGTACACTATTCATTTTAGAAAGTTAATTGGGGGCTGGGGGGCACCGCAAAGCTGAAGGTTCGTCTAGGGCGCCAAATACCCTTACGCCGGCCCTGTATTTATTGGGAATAATTTCATGTCCGTGAAAAGCAGGGGAAAGGCAGCCCATAAACAGTATATATCTCTTAACTCATTAACCCCTAGCGCCACGTTTAATCGTCATGAGGTTGTACCCTACTTCCGAGCTCTGTAACGTCAGCATCGTTTAAGACACACCAAAGTGGGTGGTATTGCAGGAAAGTAGACAGATGTAACTCTACAATGATACCAAATAATATCTACTTTCTACTCGCATTGTAAAATAAAGGGGAGAAAACGTAATTTTTGAGACTCGGTTTTGTTTAGGTCGAAAATTGCCAGTTTCGGAACCGGAGTTTGTGGCCGGATTTTAGACTTTTTGGCCTTAGATCTAAAACAGATTGGTCCTAACTGAACACAGACAGATGAACCTTTGCAAAAAGTAGGATAAGTTTGAGATATGAACTAAAAAGGGGCCAGGACACAAAATTCAGCGGTCCAAAACGAAAAAAAAAATAAAAAAATAAAAAAATTAATTTAAAAAATAAAGTCCAACTTTTACCCTACTGCACATGCGCGAGCGTAATAGCCAATCAAAAACAACGTTTTTGTTACACCTAAATAAACATCTAGTTAAACGAAAAAAATCTCAACCAGATGTGTTTGGCAGCATTCAGAAGTAAACTAAAAATGCGTTTCCTACCCCCGTTTCATGCGAAAATGAAAAGAATATCCCGGGGTTAATGAATGGGAAATAAATATAGCTGTCTCCCTCTCCTACACTTAACTTAAATTTCATCCTGTTTGAACTTTTTGTTTTTAAAGGTCGAAATTAAAAACCGCACGGAATTAGATTGAGCTCTCTCATGCCGGTGGGAAGGTTCGGGCGACAGTCCAGTACACGCGCCTATCCCTTAATGGGATAGACATATCTGTCTCCCACCTACCCACCCCCGCACCTGACTTTACTTAACCTTTTTTTGCCTGATTATATGATCTTGAGCTTCTATCATTGGTGTTTGATGGTGTACGCCTTCAATACGTTTAATGTTATTGTCTTTTGTGTTATGTACTTCTTGTGTTATGTATTTCTTGTGCTATGTGTTTCTTGTATTATGTATGTATTTCTTGTGTTATGTATTTCTTGTATTATGTATTTCTTGTGTTATGTATTTCTTGTGAAGGCATCATGTTATGATTTTTCCTTCTTGTATTATTTTATCTGCTTTTTTTGGTGACTAATGTCATTGGTGTTTATAGAAGGAATGTTTAGTGTGTCCATGATAGTGGTTTTGGTTTTTATTTAATTAGGTGTGTTATTTTTAGTTGAGTGTGTTTATATGTTAGTGTTTGTGTTTGTGTTTGCTTTGTTTTGTTTTCTGCGTTATGTTTTGTTGTTGTTGTTGATTTGAAAGTGTTTGTGTTTGTTTTGTTTTCTTTGTTGTGTATTGTTGTTGTCGTTGTTGTTGATGTTGTTATTGTTTCTTCTTGTTCTAGTTCCATGTCTGTGTCTATGTCTGTGTCTTGGTATCTTTCTGTTTCGGAAATGGGTACATCTTCATAGTGAGATGAGTCATCGTCTGTTCCGTCTTTTCTTTCTTTTTCTCGTTGTTCTTTTTCTTGTTTTTGTAGGCTTGCTGCGTATTCGCTTAGGATTTTCTTGGTTGTTTCTGTCCTGTTCTGTACTGCTATTTGACATTTTCGTTCCAACTCTTGTATCATGACTAATGCTGCTGTAGCGAGTATTCTTCCAGAGGTGAATGACTTAAATTTTGGCTTTTTGCGATTTCTCATTTTTCCTCGCAAGAATATCTGCTGGCTGTACCCACTTCCCCTCCTTCCCCAGCATTTCCCGTATCAAATGATTCAAAAAATAAACAGAAGGAAGAGTTAGAGACTTTTTTTACAACGCCAAAAAAGAAGAAGTCGTCCTTTGTTTTACAGCGTGAATCGGAAAAGAGAAACAACAAGAGCCGAAAAAAAACTTTGAATAGTGAAAAGAAGGAAGAGAGTGAAAACAAAAATGTTAGTGCGTTACCAGACATTCTGGCAGAGTTAAAACACTTAAAAAGAATGTATCAAACATTTTGGGAGAAACCTAAGAGAAAGAGACCTACACCTAAACCCACCTCTACGTAAATGTCAGCAACACCGGTGGCCACTACCACTACTACTATCACAGCAAGAGTAGGCCTTGGTGGTTGAAAAGATGTAAGGCCGTTGCCGTTGATGGTGTCAAGTCCATAGCTCTTTTTCAAAACCCAACTCCATCATCAATCGAACAAAAGTGGTATGTGTTCGATCATACGTTTGACAAATTCGGTTTTGCCTGAGCCACAAGGTTCAGCAATCAACATTGTAAAGGGGTAGCGAAGATACAAGGTAGCCCAACTTTGACGATCTAACCTTACGTCAATAACTTTGAGAACAGAGGAGGATGTAACTATAGCTCTCGATGTGTGTTTAGAATTCTGACATTTTATATATTTTATACATTGAATTTTTCATAGGGTAACAGGAACAAAAAGAATATTTCACATTTCAAAACACAAAGGTCATGTTTTTCTTTTCTTTCATCAAGCACACACAATGTCTTTGGCATAATCAACAACTTTTTGTGTCCAAGCATTGAATCTAAGACTTTTCCAGTCACGCACATCTTTCCAAGCGTAAATCTGTCGGTGTACCCAACATGCTATACACACTTCTTGGTAAGTATGAAAAGTAGATAAAGTACCACGAATGTCTTCTTCACACAGATGTACCGAACTCGCATTCATCACTCGCAACACTTTTAACACAATAAGTTTTTCATGCACATATACAGTTTTGGAGCGCATGTCTTCGCATGTACAGTTTATAAAATACGTCACAAAGAATCTGGGAGCAAACGAAATACTTAAGAATTTTCTATCTGTAAAAATGCTTATCACATATTATACTTACAGACATACTTATATATTATCAGAAAAAGGATATGGGGTTTAAGTTTAAGTTTTTTTGTGGAAAACATAGGCATACACAAAGTCCAGGAAAAAGTTCATGACTTACAGGAATAAAAAAAAAAAATAAAAAAAAATTAAAAGAAGTATTGCCTGAAGAAGAGACTTTTTCACGACGTGTTGTGTGTGGTGAGTTAGTGACTGAATTTCAACGATATGATTATTCCGTTTGGCAAACGTATCACTCACTATTCCATCAAAAAGAAAGACATTCCTGTGAATGGACTGTTTATAAGAGCCTCATTCAGAATCTACCATTGGAAGTGCGTGAGCGTATTTACCACAACTTTATACAGATTCAAATGAAATGTACAGAACCATTTCATTATTTAGTATGAGACATAATTATGAAAGAAAAATTGGACTTTTATGGGATGAATGAGAACACAAAAAAAAAAGAAAAAAAAAAAAAGATCCCCAGTAGCACAACTCTCAGTAAAGTACCGGATTTTGGGATATAAATACATCTACGCTTGGGTTGTACTAAATCTTGTGCACATGTACCCTAAAAAAGGAGATTTTTCCTATAGATGTGAATTATTGGGGATGTAATCATAATATTTCATAAGGAAAATATAGCATAAAAAGTACGTTGATCTGTGTTTTGACATGTTTCAAGTGGAATAAATAGATATTCTCTCACACTTTCTCTCTCTCTCTCTCTCTCTCTCTCTCTCTCTCTCTCACACACACACACACACACACACGCACACACGCACACAGCCGCCTGTTTGTTCCATTGTTCCGCTTTAAGATACTGTCGGACTTTCGATTACCCACATATCTCTCGCATATCATGAATAATAATAATAATAATGACTCGCTTTCTTTCTCTATCATAAATCATGAACCCTTCCGAATGTGTTAGTTTGAAAAACTGTCACTAAATATTGCTGCTCTTATGGTCTTAATAATAATAATAATAATAATAATAATAATAATAATAATAATAATAATAACTCTTTCCCTCTCTGTCAATCTCTGACACCCATGTCGATAGTCGTCAGATCGTTCACTTCCCTCGCACACATCATGAAATAATAATAATCACAATAATAATAATAATCCTTTCTCTCTCTCTCTCTCTCTCTCTCTCTCTCTCTGTCTCTCTCTCTCTCATAAATCATGACCCCACTTCGATGTACTTTTATAGTGCTATATTTATTTTTTTAACGGAGCGTACGATGTAAAAAAAAAGTACACTATCCTTGGTTGACAGAATGTCGGGTATGCTTTGTAATATTGACAGACACCCTTGATCTTCCTATAAAATGATTTAGATTTAAATCATGATTTATCTGTTCCTGTTTTAATATACCTCTCAAAAAGTTTACCCTTGCCAAAATGATTATGTGAAATAGAAAGCTCTGTGACTTTAGTTTTGTACTTGTTCAAAAAATTGCACCTCCAAAAATTGTAGAACAGTTTTCATCCATAGGGTAAATTTTATTTATTCTATAAAATCTAGAGCTTTGTTGGCTTTTTTTTTGTTGTTGTTTATTTGTATGGCAAATATCTTAGTTTTGTGCCGGAATAGTCCTATTTTAACACTGAAACGTGTGAAGAGAAAATTTCTAACATTAGATCTACCCGGCTTTGTGTCTTTTTAAAAATATTCTTAAACTCTCTCTCTCTCTCTCTCTCTCTCTCTCTCTCTCTCTCTCTCTCTCTCTCTCTCTCTCTCTCTCTCTGTTTCACAAATACACACACACACCTTCTGCACACTACATTTTGCCAAAACATTCTGCGTCCAGATTTTTTTTAAAGTTCCAACTGTCACAAATATATTGACCTTGGGGGGTAAAAGGTCTGTCAGTGTATTTATAAATCTACCATAGCCAGTGAAGACGTTCAATTGTAACTTTGTATTAATTTTGATGAATGAAACTTTGGCCTCTCAGTGCGCTAACAGAGTTGTAACATATTTCAATTTCGGTTTTCATTTATTGAAATAAAATTGTGTGTGTGTGTGTGTGTGCATTTATTTTTGTTTTACACTATGACATCACGAAATTTGTTACGGCTGAGGCCTCTCCTGTCATATCGTCGGCAACAGCCTTGGTAAAGGATTTATTTATGGATGGATAGATGGAAGAAATGATGGATGGACTGACGAATATATGGATGAGTGGGTAGATGGGTGGGTTTGGTGGGTAGCTCATACTGAATTTGGTTTAATAAAACCTAGACAGTGTAAAAATGTTTCCTACCAAAACTCTGGTGATTACACTTATTATCATCATTACCAAATACACCTGCTAATATTATAAATGAACTGTGTATGTTGTTTTTTTAGATACTTGTAGAATGGATCATAAAATCATAAGGAGTTGTGTTTGTAAAGAGTATCGAGAAGGTAGGCTAACGATTATAAATATGAAAACATTTATGAACGCTGTAAATATATCTTTGTTTCGAAAATATTTTTAAAAAAGGCAGTAAATGGAAAATAAAATTGTTATTACGTTTGTGATTTTTGGACGTGTGATTCGTTCAGGATGATATCTGACCTTCCTTTATGGTCGATTCTATATATCTCTTATGGTAAAGTTCAGAAGTGAATAATTCTCAACAACTGGCATAAATTTAAATATCTTTTTTTTTTTTGTATCCATAATAGAGAATGGGACTTTTAAGCAATAAAAATAACAAAGTCTCTCTCTCTCTCTCTCTCTCTCTCTCTCTGACTGTTAAAATGTCTACAGATACTGTATACTGTATGTACTTATGTATCGTAAGCCAAGTCAGCCCAGTGAATCTCAACCCTAATACTGTTCCATTTTGCCTGAAAGAATATTTTTTTTAAAAAGAAAAGACTCTTGTGAT
This sequence comes from Margaritifera margaritifera, assembly GCA_029931535.1. Taxonomy (NCBI): domain Eukaryota; kingdom Metazoa; phylum Mollusca; class Bivalvia; order Unionida; family Margaritiferidae; genus Margaritifera; species Margaritifera margaritifera. The sequence goes on from JAQPZY010001472.1 coordinate 2,672,134, forward strand.
TAAGGTCAAGGCCGTTCTATTTATTGAATAGAAAACATGGATTTTAATAATGATTCTCATAAATTTTCTTTTCTCGTACGAGCTGGAAAATAAAAGGGTAAGGTAAACAAAATACGAGTTCGGAGGAAAAGGATACCTTTGCTTATATAGTATTGGTGAAACACGCACAGACACACACACACACACACACACACACACACACACACACACACACACATGATTCTAAAGGGCAAAATGTTCGGTCAGACAGGATCTCATGAAGAAAAAAAAATCCGAGGCAAAATCTTCACTGCAATAGAACTTGTCGCGTTCAGTTCGAAGCATGGTTTCGCTGTTAATTTTGTTTTAAGCAATGCTCTGTGAAAAAGATACAACGCACCTAAGAAATTTAACTAGTAGCTATTTATCTCTTCTGTTTTTTGTTTCAAATACTTCGATCGATTGTTTCGCGATTGGTTGATACATAAAACCACTGCCCTAAAACCCGATGTATTCCGCATGCTTATGACGTATGAAGACGAGACTGTAGACTGGGACTTAGTATTGCAAAGGCGATGGTTACGTTTGAATTTACATTCTTCTCGTCAAAATGTTTAAGAGTTAAGGCCACCCTTCCACTTAGATATTTGACAATAAATCATCACGAATTTCGTTAACTCTTCATAATTTTTGCAGTACATCTTCGATTGAAACGATACTCGAATAAGGCTTACTAAGGAGGTGACAAAGTTAGTCACACTTTACTGATATATAGCCTTCTTCTACGTAGAAGGTTGTACTGTATCAAATGAAATATGAACCACTCACCAAACCATCCATCCATGTACCCAGTCAAGTTGAGTCAACTACCTATACGCCAATCCACCCATTAATTAATCCCTTGCTAAGACACTGGCCGTAACAAATTTAGTACTCTAAATAAAATATTCAAATAAAAAGAAAAACCAGTCTATAACTTGCCTCCTGCTGAGCTGATTCCCTTGAGCAGATAATTACGCCGTGCATACATTACAAGGATATTTGAGACCTAGGTGTGTCTGCTTCAAGAATTCCACTTTAATTACAACGACGTGTTGAAGACACTTGAAAAGAAAGAATAAATTATATCGGAAAAGAACTCAACGAACTGCATTTTGTAAATAGTACAAACCTTAGTACCATTAAATTGATTACAGTTTGAAATGACACTGACAGTAATTGGATAATAGACATTAAAATTTGAGACTCCCTATATTGAATGCGCTTGACAAACACAACCTATACTTTCCTCACAAAATATTGTCCATGTGAGCCATTGACTCAGATACCAACAACGTGTTTCAGGAGAATTTTTCAACTTTTGCAACATGAAAATACATTGAACTCTAATTTTCGAACAAAAGTTATGGTCAAATTCAAACATACAAAGATAGAAAGAAAGGAGACAAAAGACTAAAGAAATATACGAAAGTATAAAAATAGACAGTAAATCTCTCTCTCTCTCTCTCGTCTTCTCTGCCATCTTCGAGAGATACACAATAAACATATGAACAGAGGGACAGAGAGATGGCGGTCATCAATAGAAGGACTAGTAAAGAAAGTTACATGTTGGAAAAACAGGAAGTACATATATATTGTGGAGGGTAGAAAGCAATAATGTTTCGTGAATGGAATGCCTCTTTATGAACTATATAATAAAGCTATTTTTGAATAAAGATGGCCCGAATAACGCAGTGGTAGCACACTTGATTCCCACCTCTGCGGTTCCGGGTTTCTCACCGGTTCAAGGATAAGGTGCTCTTTTATCTAAGGTCGGTGGACTCCTCCGGACTATCCGGTTTTCTACACCACAAAAGACCACATTACGTCTAAATTTAAGCCGTGTAATGTAATTAGTATAAGATGTGAGAATAAATCGACGTAAAATAAATAAAGTTTAAAGTTTACATATGGATGTGCCACTCGTGATTTTTCATAACGGCCTTGCCATTAGTTTTGATCGACAAGAGACTTCGTAGGGTAGACAAATAGACATAGAGAAATAAGCGTATGGGTTTAAAAAGAAAACACTAACATAATGTCGTAGGCGTCTAGAAACAGATAATCATCTAAACTGAACTTAAGTAAAATGTTTAAAAGAAAATATGACTATATAAGTTTTTCTCTAACGTTTTAAGGAATTTAAATAAAATATACATATGTATATCGTTTGCTACGTGTACACATGTAGAAATTTGCATACACTATCCTTGGTTGACAGAATGTCGGGTATGCTTTAATATTGACAGACACCCTTGATCTTCCTATAAAATGATTTAGATTTAAATAATGATTTATCTGTTCCTGTTTTAATATACCTCTCAAAAAGTTTACCCTAGCCAAAATGATTATGTGAAATAAAAGGTTCTATGCTTAAACCATTTTTTTTTTTTTTTTTTGCTTTGTTTGCTAATAGCTCTGAGATTTCTTTTGTACCACAATTTGTCTGCAATCTCTCGTTGCCTCAGTATTTCTCTATTTTTTTCCATTCATCTGTAATTTCTTGTCTCTTTTTCATATCAGAAACCTTACAAAAACTCGCCTCCATTATTATATAGTATATTTTACGTAACGATTAAATTTAATGCTTATTCATCCTCAATATTATTAAATACCGATAGATAATGTTAATATAATGTCGTATTAAATATCACAATTGACCATAGTCTGGCGTTTTTATTTAAAGACCCCTTACTTCCTTTTTCCCTCCTCATTTCTCTTTTATAACTGTGCCTCTATATAATTCGCTATTATTTACACTATTCATACATACACTCCCTCCCTATTCATACACACACTCCCTCCCTATTCATGCACACACTCCAACTCTATTCATACACACACTCCCTCCCTATTCATACACACACTCCCTCCCTATTCATGCAAACACTCCCTCCCTATTCATACACATACTCCCTCCCTATTCATGCAAACACTCCCTCCCTATTCATGCACACACTCCATCCCTATTCATACACACACACTACCCTCTCTATTCATGCACACACTCCCTCTCTATTCATGCAGACACTCCCTCCCTATTAATACACACACTCCCTCCCTATTCATGCAGACACTCCCTCCCTATTCATACACACACTCCCTCCCTATTCATACACACACTCCCTCCCTATTCATACACACACTCCCTCTCTATTCATGCACACACTCCCTCCCTATTAATTCACACACTCCCTCGCTATTCATACACACACTCCCTCCCTATTCATCACACACTCCCTCCCTATTCATACACACACTCCCTCCCGATTCATACACACACTCCCTCCCTATTAATACACAAACTCCCTCCCTATCCATACACACACTCCCTCCCTATTAATACACACACTCCCTCCCTATTCATACACACACTTCCTCCCTGTTCATACACACACTCCCTCCCTATTCATACACACACTCCTTCCATATTCATACACACACTCCCTCGCTATTCATACACACAATCCCTCTCTATTCATACACACACTCCCTCCCTATTCATACACACACTCCCTCCCTATTCATACACACACTTCCTCCCTGTTCATACACACACTCCCTCCCTATTCATACACACACTCCTTCCATATTCATACACACACTCCCTCGCTATTCATACACACAATCCCTCTCTATTCATACACACACTCTCTCCCTATTCATACACACACTCCCTCCCTATTCATACACACACTCCCTCCCTATTCATACACACACTCCCTCGCTATTCATACACACACACTCCCTCGCTATTCATACACACACTCCATCCCTATTCATATACATACTTCCTCCCTATTCATACACACACTCCCTCCCTATTCATACACACACTCCCTCTCTATTCATACACACAATCCCTCTCTATTCATTCACACACTCCATCCCTATTCATATACATACTTCCTCCCTATTCATGTACACACTCCCTCCCTATTCATACACACAATCCCTCTCTATTCATAGACAAAATCCCTCTCTATTCATACACAGACTCTCTCTCTTTTAATACACACACTCCCTCTCTATTCATACACACACTCCATCCCTATTCATATACATACTTCCTCCCTATTCATACACACACACTCCCTCCCTATTCATACACACAATCCCTCCCTATACATATACATACTTCCTCCCTATTCATACACACACTCCCTCCCTATTCATACACACAATCCCTCTCTATTCATACACAGACTCCCTCTCTATTCATACACACACTCCCTCTATATTTATACAAACACTCCCTCCCTATTCATACACACACTCCCTCCCTATTCATACACACACTCCCTCTCTATTCATACACACACTCCCTCCCTATTCATATACATACTTCCTCCCTATTCATACACACACTCCCTCCCTATTCATACACACAATCCCTCTCTATTCATACACACAATCCCTCTCTATTCATACACAGACTCTCTCTCTTTTAATACACACACTCCCTCTCTATTCATACACACACTCCATCCCTATTCATATACATACTTCCTCCCTATTCATACACACACACTCCCTCCCTATTCATACACACAATCCCTCCCTATACATATACATACTTCCTCCCTATTCATACACACACTCCCTCCCTATTCATACACACAATCCCTCTCTATTCATACACAGACTCCCTCTCTATTCATACACACACTCCCTCTATATTTATACACACACTCCCTCCCTATTCATACACACACTCCCTCTCTATTCATACACACACTCCCTCCCTATTCATATACATACTTCCTCCCTATTCATACACACACTCCCTCCCTATTCATACACACAATCCCTCTCTATTCATACACAGACTCCTTCTCTATTCATACACACATTCCCTCTCTATTTATACACACACTCCCTCTCTATTCATACACATACTCCCTCTCTATTCATACACACTCCCTCCCTAAAGCTAAAGGGAACTCTTGGTTATTTTATTATGGTAAGAACTAAGTGAATTACTAGGTTTTTATTATTGTACAGTGGCTGATGACATTTAAAACACATTATATTGACGCACATATATAAAACCATCATAGTGAAATAGTGTCTGGTATTTTGTGAATAATATGGTCACATCTAAGTAAATCATTTAGGTTTTTATTATGGTACAGTGGACACGGGCATTTAAAACTTCACAGTGGCACACATATATAAGACGATTAAAATGTTATATTATTTGGCATCATGATATTTTTCAGTGGTGTAGGGTAAGAAGATTTTGCTCGGCCTCATCCCAACGCATTATTACGGAACGAATGCGTTATTTTATAAAATACACAGAATTCATAAAAAAAGGTCTAAACATTTCGACAAAATATTCTGTCAAAAAATGTTAGAAAAACTTCGCGCACAAAACTTTTCTCCTAAATCCCAATATTTACACTACTGCCTTGATTAACTGTTGATTTTTACAACTAAACTTACAATGTATCATCTGAGAATTCTAGAAATATTAAAGACATCTTTTGCAGAAAATAAACTTTTGTGCGAGCAATTTTGGCTATACATGTGTTTTCCCGCTGCTGATATGGTTTGCAGTCATAAAGTCACATTTATGATACCAAATCTGAAAAGGTGCATGCAAGGAAAGCAAATAACGTATTGCGCACTTTCCAACCTGAATCACGTGATGAGGGTGGTGGGTTTCTTTAGCATGTGATGAATATAACTTGTTTCTTTATTTTTCTTGGATATTGCTGGTAGGTTGCCTTCGTCATAGCGATTTATTCATATCCATTTATGATACCGTACTTCATGTACACGTATACCCTTGAAATCACACAAGTAGTCCTTCGCTCATTATGCGAAGTGGTATAGCGGGCAAAACGTCAAGTAAAATAAACACTTGCAAATTTGATTGGCGGATTAAAACACTTCTGGAGATAACTAATACGTCCATCCTTCCCCAAACTTGGTCCAAAATTGTATGTACCTATATTATGGTACAGACATTACTGAAATGACCAAGCTAAAATCGAATACAGTGCATTGCAAATAATGTAAATTAGTCAGATTTGAAAAAGAGAGTGTAAATTTGATAGTATAGTTTTGTCACAATCGTGGACATATTGCTTACTTATGTTTATATGCACTCATCTTCAGCATTTAGGAACGTAAATGCCCTATTAACATATTCGATAAATACTACCCCTATCAACTCTCAGCCTCCGCAAAACCCCCAAATCAACTATCTGGTCTGTTACTACATTACTATTAACTGCAGGTAATATTATCATCTCATATAAGATAACTCGTCTCTTTCTAAAACAAAAATACATAATGAATTGCGTGATTTTCTACAATTTCAGTAGACACTGAGGAGAATTAATTCTTTGTTTTTTATACTGAACCTAAAAGAGCTGGCTATTAGTATTATTATTATTATTAGTAGTAGTAGTAGTATTATAACTCTGATAAACCTTTCATTAAATGCCCCTTTTTCACAATGGTTATTGTTTCGATCTCGATAAGAAGGCGAAAATCTCTCTTCCAAAATGGAAAATAATCAGCCACGATATAAAGCATCCGTCTCGAAACATGTGACTCAGTCGGGAACCAATCGTCAAATTTGCATTGTCTTGTTGCTTTAAGATAACTTTAGAAATTGTATGATCATATAGAATATAAATAAATATATAAATTCGTTTAAGACAACCATATCTTATCACATTCCATTTCTAAAATGAATGCATTCACGCGCGCTATGAGAGAGTGAGTGTGGTTGAGCGAAAGAAAAATCATCATCTTCAAAGGGGAAAAAAAGACAGTTGAAAAGTTTTCTCATGAACACCTATCTATACTTCCAATTTGTCCTTGCTTGTTCTTGTCTTTTTCAGGACCAAAGGCATAAGTTAGAAATGAAATGACGTATTTTTTTTACTACTCTACCTGAATCACGTAATCTAAGCTTTTACGGGGGGGGGGGGGGAGTGGTCGGGGTGTTTGTGGAGTAATATGTGGAAGTCGTCACCACCTTCATTTGATTTCCCTACTCCCATACTCTATGTAAACATATACACTTGGAATCACTTAATCAGTCCTTTGGTCATAATGAGCAAAGAACGAACAGAAAAACCCATATAAAATATAAATTTAGATATTTACTGGTTGTGTTCATCCATATCCATACAGCGACCAGAAACGTATACATGTGTCTGTATCATATTGTATAACGTATAAATGTGTCTGTATCATATTGTATAACGTATAAATGTGTCTGTATCATATTGTAGTCACTTTTGAGATTGCAACACTAGATATGAATACAGTATGTTGTACATAAAGTAAATAAATCACATGACTGACGTTTATTTTGAAGTCATAAAACATTTGGCACAAAAAAATGCATTTTGATGACATGACGTCATTCAAATTGCACCCAGCGCACCTGACATTGCTGCTTTTGCCAACTACATTTTCTGCATCTGCACGCGATTTATTTTACCTTTTTTCTGGTACAATACACATTATTAGTACCAAACAAAATACGTACTGAGATATACATAATGATAAGCAAGTCACGTATCATTTCCCTAACTCGTGAACGATATCTCATTACAATACAAGTCTGGCCTGTTAATTTGTGATGATTTAACCGAGCATATTTCCCCGCAATGAAAAATTGTATAGCATCGCTATTACAATGTTCGGGCTGAATATTTCCTTAAAACGTGACTTTTATCGGGAGTAAAACGTTTACCTTCTATAAGTTATCTTTAATATGAATGTTGTTACTAGAATGGTCAAGGTCTCTTTCAATAGGTTCATACAAAAGTCCTTAAAGTTCCCATAATTTCAAACATACTGAATTTAGAAGAAAAAAAAGCAACGAATAAAAAAATACTTGATTTAATCCGAGTTGTTTATCAACTGGCCACCTCAGATTTCAATAAAATAACATTTCTTTTAGATTATTTTAGTAAAAAAAAAAGAAGTAGAAATGAAACGATAACAGAAATACCATTTTCTTTAATATTTGTGTCAGGAGATTGTTTAGAAATAGCAATGACGTTAGTTTACCTCCTATGACGTAAATGCAAGTGTCTATTCACTTTTGGCACTGTACTGTATGTATGCATGTAAGTAGGGAGGTAGGTAGGTGGGTCACAATTCATGTATTACTCTACTGATCAATTCTTCTTTCATATTTCTTTTATTTCTTATTTCTTTCCTAGCAATTACGAGTTTTGGCGCACTTGTAAGTTAAACAATAGTATAAAAATATATTTAAAAAAGACCTACTCAAACATTCAAAATGCCAGTATCTTCAATTTCTATCTACTCTGAGTCGCCATTTCTGGATGCGAGAAATATTCTGGCGCACTTGTAAATTTTAAAATAGGAGGATATATATATATATATATATATATATATATATATATATATATATATATATATATATATATATATATATATATATATATATATATATCGGTATAGATAATAACTGCGCTAAAATTAACAATAGGAGCCTGTGATGTTCTCACAAATGTGGTGCATTGAAGGTGCAACAAGTACTTCCGTAAGGGGAAACTCAAGTCATAGAGCGCCAACAAGAAAATGTCTATTTACTCTACACAGGTAGTGAACAAACACAATGAACGGCGGCGCCCTTAAAGGACAAACCTTGTCGTTCCACTACAACGGCACATCACGTCATACTATGTATGCAAGTAAGTATGTACGTATGTATGTATGTATGTGTATGTTTCTCAATATATCCTTTCTTTCATTCTTCCCTTTTTATGAAATAAAGAAAGCTACAGCAAACTCCGCGAAACGGCGCCCCAGGACTTGGCGCCCTTGGCGGTCGCCCGTATCGCCCGCCCCTTACGAGGGCACTACAGTCAACTACCTATACGTCAATCCACTCATTAGTTAATCCCTTGCTAAGGCATTGGTCGTAACAAATTTAGAACTTACCTACGTCCATCCACTCATTAGTTAATCCCTCGCTAAGGCATTGGTCGTAACAAATTTAGAACTTACCTACGTCCATCCACTCATTAGTTAATCCCTCGCTAAGGCATTGGTCGTAACAAATTTAGTACTTACCTATACGTCAATCCACTCATTAGTTAATCCCTTGCTAAGGCATTGGTCGTAACAAATTTAGAACTTACCTACGTCCATCCACTCATTAGTTAATCCCTCGCTAAGGCATTGGCCGTAACAAATTTAGTACTTACCTATACGCCAATCCACTCATTAGTTAATCCCTTGCTAAGGCATTGGTCGTAACAAATTTAGAACTTACCTACGTCCATCCACTCATTAGTTAATCCCTCGCTAAGGCATTGGCCGTAACAAATTTAGTACTTACCTATACGCCAATCCACTCATTAATTAATCCCGTTGCTAAAACACTGGCCGTAAAAAATTTAGTTCTTTAAATAAAATATTCCAATAAAAAGAAAAACCAGTCTATAACTTGCCTCGTGCTGAGCTGATTGCCTTGAGCAGATCATTACGCCGCACATACATTAGAACGATATTTGAGACCTAGGTGTGTCTGCTTCAAGTATTCCACTTTAATTACAACGACGTGTTGAAGACACTTGAAAATAACGAATAAATGTATTACAGTTTGAAATGACACTTGCAGTAACTGGATAATATCCATTAAAATTTTAGACTCCCTGTATTGAATGCGCTTTACAAACACAACCTATACTTTCTTCTCAAACTATAGTCCATGTAAGCCACCGACCCAGATACCAACAACGTATTTCAGGAGAATTTTTCAACTTTTACAACATAACAATACATTGAACTCTAATTTTCGAACAAAAGTTATGGTCGAATTCAAACATAACAATATAGAAAGAAAATAGACAAAAGACTAAAGAAATAGCTGAATGTATAAAAACAGACAGTAAATCTCTGTCGCTCTCCTTCTCTCTCTCTCTCTCTCTCGTTTGAAAGATAAAAAATACATATATGAACAGAGAGAGAGAGAGGGGTCATCGATAGAAGGACTAGTAAAGAAAGTTACATGTTGGAAAAACAGGAAGTACATATATATTGTGGAGGGTAGAAAGCAATTATGTTTCGTGAGTATAATACATCTTTATGAACCATATAATAAAGTTACTTTTGAATAAAGATGTCCCGAATAACGCAGTGGTAGCACACTTGATTCCCACCTCTACGGTTCCGGGGTCCTCACCGGTTCAAGGATAAGGTGGTCTCCTATCCAAGTTCGGTGGTCTCCTCCGGACTATCCGCTTTTCTACACCACAGAAGACCGCAGTACATGTGCACACGCATGTTAAATGTTGCATGAAAATGGGGTATCAGATAACATTAATAAGTCCATTTGAACCGTTATATTGCATGCAAATGGGGAATCAGATAACATTAATAAGTCTCTTTGAACCATTATATTGCATGCAAATGGGGTATCAGATAACATTAATAAGTCCCTTTGAACCGTTATATTGCATGCAAATGGGGTATCAGATAACATTAATAAGTCCCTTTAAACTGTTATATTGCATGCAAATGGGGTATCAGATAACATTAATAAGTCCCTTTAAACCGTTATATTGCATGCAAATGGGGGTATCAGACAACATTAATAAGTCGCTTTAAACCGTTATATTGCATGCAAATGGGGTATTAGATAACATTAATAAGTCCATTTAAACCGTTATATTGCATGCAAATGGGGTATCAGATAACATTAATAAGTCCCTTTAAACCGTTATATTGCATGCAAATGGGGTATCAGATAACATTAATAAGCCCCTTTAAACCATTATATTGCATGCAAAAAATCTTACCAGTAGGATTAACTTTTAACCACATTGACATATCATTACCTTTCTACTTTTTTGTCAGAAGCCGAGAGAAAAACATCAATTTGCACCATTTTTATCGTCATGAACAACAACATCAACCGAAATTACATAATCACCATCGAGGTCCCCTTTATTATCAACATTGTTGCAACTACTTTTACGATCGTCGTCGCAATTGTCATCGTTATCACCATTCTTCTGCTTTAATATTATTATTATTATTATTATTATTATTATTATTATTATTATTATTATTATTGCCTCTCTGTCGATGATATACTGTTTTCTTTTATGTATTTTTTAAAAGACCATACCTATATAAACATGCTTCTCTTCGGTTAACAAACCACGGTTTAAATTATGTAAATCTAAAGAAGATCACATATTCCAACATATATACCCGTATATATATATATATACCTGTAATTTCTATTGGAATGTGGGAAATCTCTCTCTCCTCTCCTCTCCTTCTCTCTCTCTCTCTCTCTCTCTCTCTCTCTCTCTCTCTCTCTCTCTCTCTCTCTCTCACACGCACAGAATGGTACTAATTATACTCATGGTACTTATATGACAGAGTCTAATAGGAAGTCAGACGTCAGTATTATCATTATTCACTTGTCTAGCGCCACTTAATGTATTACGCTGGATATAGCGGTTTGGTTTATTGGCAACCATTTGTGAATTTGTTTCAGGTCCGCCCGTTAGAAATTGTCACACGCACATTTAATATGCAAACAGTAAGATCTGCACGACGTAGTTTAAAATAAATAAATAAATTTAGAACAAATACAATATCATGTATGCACACACAAACACACACAGACACACACACACACTCATATATATAACGCATAACGTTTCTGTAAGGTTGTGATTTGCTTAAGTGCTGAAATAACGTCGTGGCAAGGTTACTGCAAACATTGCACATAAAAATAATTATATTGTGTTAAAAAAGTTAATTTTAATTGTTTCGTACTTTTTGAAGTTTTATTTCTAAAAGAAAGAAAAAAAAAATGATTGAAGTTTGCAACTCGTGTAGAAAAATATTGTATTAGTCAACTTCTATGTTTACAACATGAGGTAGGATGTTTGCATTATCAAATTTCACAAAACCACCAACCAATGTTGTAGCTTTTCTTGTACCATAAGGACCGTATGGTGGCTGACATGTGTACTGTTTTCAATTAGCTTTCTTTGTACAAGAAGGACTGTAAGATGGCTGACATATGTAAAGTTTTAAATTATCTTTTCTTGCACCCGAAGGGCTCAGACGATGGATGACATATATGATGTTTTTCTTGCACCAGAAGGACCGTACGTTTCCGTTGTGATAGAGACGATGTGCTGTTACACCGGTCTACAGCCAAAATGCTTCCGCAATAAATGTTGTCAAACTTTACTAATTCTGGGTCACTAAGAACGAAAATGATGCTTAAAATTGTTTGTTGGCTCTAGTTTTAAAGATATGATACTGGGTCAGTATATACGATCATTGACTTGGGAATGGCGGACGATAAGTGCGTTATAAAGGGAAGGGATCTCAATTTAAACCAGAATGACTAAAATACATCTTTGACTGGATCTATGAATAAATCTATGACTGGGTTTGGACAGTACTTGCTTTTTAGGCAAAACAATGAATGATGCAATCTGAAGCTGGTATTGAGTCATACATGATATGAATTGCATCATGTCATTCCTATAAGTCATGGATGATGTAATCATAACTAAGCTTACATCTCTCTGCTGAAGAAATTGCCCTATATCATATCTACAAATCATACAGTGTCGTGCTCTCTTATTTGTCAGTGTTTGATTTTGCAAAGGGACACATTTCTGTTTAGCCAAAGTGAGCAGAGATGCCTCGTACTTGTGTGAACAATGCAGATAACGTCTGCTATGTTTGTGGTGAATTGACTTTTGCATCACAAAAGCACAGTATAACCACTATGGTTAAGAAAGCCTATCACCTTTATTTTGGTTGCAAAATTGGAGATCAGGACAAGAGGTGGGTCCCACACATATGCTGCAACACTTGTGCAACAAATCTTCGCCAGTGGTTGAATGGGATAAGGAAATCTATACCTTTGGCAGAGTCAATGATTTGGAGAGAGCCAACAGACCGTACCAGCAATTGTTACTTCTGCATGGTGCCTCCAGTTGGGGAAAGGTGTGTCAAAAAAGAAAAAGTGAACTGTGCATTATCAAAACATTCCATCAGCTATACGGCCAGAACCCCACGGAGGACTGCTGGTTCCTGATGCACCAAATCATTCTCACTTGAGTTAGCGAGGAAGAGGATGAAACTTCTACTCCTGAACCATCAATGTCACATGACCCATATTTTCTCCCATCCTCCTCCTTTGAACCACACCTCATAACACAAGGTGAACTGAATGACCTTGTCAGGGATTTGGAACTAACCAAGAGTAAGGCAGAGCTGTTGGACTCCAGACTACAGCAGTGGAATCTCCTGGAAGGTGATGTTAGGGTTTCCATATTCAGTGACCGTCAAAAGGATCTTGTCCCATTTTTTTTCATGGAAGGTGATCTTGTAGCATGCAACACTATCGATGGTGTGATGGCAGCCCTCAACATCGTTCATGATCCAAATGAGTGGAGACTGTTCATTGATTCATCGAAGACGAGTCTTAAAGCTGTTTTGCTGCAAAATGGCAGTGTTTTGTCATCAATTCCAGTTGGTCATGCAGTCCATATGAAGGAAACCTATGAAAACATGAAACAACTTTTGAGGTGCATAAACTATGACCAACATCAGTGGCAGCTTTGTGGAGATTTCAAGGTTCTTGCTCTCTTGCTTTGTTTGCAGACTGGATACACAAAGTATTGCTGGTTTCTCTGCAAATGGGATAGTCGTGCGAGAGATTCCCACTACATCAAGAGAGATTGGCCACTCCGACAGTCATTGGAGCCTGGGATGAAAAGTGTTCAGCATCCACCACTTGTTGAATCAAGGAAGATTTTCTTGCCACCCTTGCACATCAAGCTGGGTCTGATGAAGAACTTTGTCAAGGTCATGGACAAAACACAAGCAGCTTTCAAGTACTTCTGTGGAAAATTTCCATGGTTATGCGAAGCTAAGATAAAGGAAAGTGTCTTTGTTGGTCCTCGGATTCGTGAACTTCTTCGAGATGATGCATTTCACCGTGCACTGCGTGGCAAGGAAAAGACGGCATGGAAAGCTTTCCAGTTAGTGCCAACACATTTTCTCGGAAACAACAAGGCAGACAACTACAGGGAGTTGGTGGAAAACCTCCTCAAGCCATACAAAAGCCTTGGTTGCAACATGTCCCTAAAGATACATTTTTTGCACTCTCATCTAGATTTTTTTCCACCGAACTGTGGAGCAGTGAGCGACGAGCACGGCGAGCGATTTCACCAGGACATTGCAACAATGGAGAAACGCTATCAGGGCAAATGGAGCCCATCAATGCTTGCAGACTATTGCTAGACAGTGACAAGAGATGCTCCATTTAATGAATACAAGAGACAAACCAAGAAGCGCCGAGTAGACACTGAATAAGGACTAAACTAAGTACTTATATATACGTAATAGTTTTTTTTTTTACTTTTATTTCAATATATTTTTTATTTATATAACCCTTTTGCTGTTTTTTTAAAGTGTTACATAAACAGGACAGGTGAAATAGTATCATGTAAAGCAACCATAAAGACATGAAAAGACCTAGGTTTACAATTTATGATTAAAAGTCTACTATGTACACAATATACACAGACGTAAATGTTAAAACTTAAATATCTTGGAAACAGTAGCCAATCAGTTGTTTTAAATGTCATATTTGAATTCAGCACATCAAAATCCCTAATAAATAGTAGATTTTATCTCTGAAGCAGACAACTTCTAAGAAATTGTAGACCAGTGTTATCGATTATCTTTCCTTGTACCAGAAGGACCGTACTGTGGCTGGCACAAAAAAGACTCTTCACTTATAATAAAATATAATTAAATGAAATAAAGGAAAAATAGAAAGGAAAATAAAAGCATGCATGCTTTAGACATATGTATTTATACTAGTATGTACACACTAAAACATACATTACATTTTCTAATTACAAATATTAATGAACCACGTCAATAATAATAATAATAATAGAATACAAAATAATTATGATATGGCAAGTCAATTATGCTGGGCTCGGTATAATTAGAGACTAAGAGCAGATAGGAAGTAAATTCTAAGTAAATATTCAATAAATATCTAATAAAACAGATAGATTATTTGTAGCGTGATTTAGTTACCCCCCCCCCCCCCACACACACACAAAAGCTGACTCTGCCAAACTGATAATAGAAGAGAGTGATACATTTAAACTGAAACAGCGTAATTTTTATGAAGGCTCAATACCAATATGTATTAATACTCTATGCTATAATATCTTTGGCTTCTATTTTCTTTAGTACAGAAATTTACTAAATATTTATATTACAGAAATGAATGTATATTTTCAAATATGATTGCTTTCAATTAATTTCCGTTTAGAGAATGATAACATTCCCTACCACTTTTTGAAGCTGATTTGTAAAATGGGAACACAGTATATATTGAAATTTCACACGAAGCCGATGCCGGTCGAGGGAAAACTGACTGGTGTGCATAACACTACACCATATGACACTCCGCCAAAATAGTGCATATTTCTAACAGGGATTTAAGACACAATAAATATTAACTACCTCTAAAATATTGTGATTCAAGAAAAATATTGAATGTTAATTATATTTGTCCACTTTTAATTACAAATATATAACCAAACACTAAACTCCTTGTGTAAGACGAATAACAGTAAACACTGGCCTCCAATTGAAAATTGTAACAGTATACTCTGGTCTCCAATTGAGATTGTAAAAGCAAGCACTGGCCTCCAATTGAGATGGATGGTGCGGGGAAATTAGAACATGCACAATACGGATGTGCCATCTTTGCAGTAGAAGGTAAGTAGATTGTTTTATTGTTAAGCAGAACTTATTTACATATAAACTCGTTATATTAACTGTTGATTAATGTTCATCTATGCTTGTACATATAAACTCGTTATATAAACTGTTGATTAATGTTCATCTATGCTTGTACATATAAACTCGTTATATTAACTGTTGATTAATGTTCATCTATGCTTGTACATATAAACTCGTTATATTAACTATTGATTAATGTTCATCTATGCTTGTACATATAAACTCGTTATATTAACTGTTGATTAATGTTCATCTATGCTTGTACATATAAACTCGTTATATAAACTGTTGATTAATGTTCATCTATGCTTGTACATATAAACTCGTTATATTAACTGTTGATTAATGTTCAACTACGCTTGTACATATAAACTCGTTATATAAACTGTTGATTAATGTTCATCTATGCTTTTACATATAAACTCGTTATATAAACTGTTGATTAATGTTCATCTATGCTTTTACATATAAACTCGTTATATAAACTGTTGATTAATGTTCATCTATGCTTGTACATATAAACTCGTTATATTAACTGTTGATTAAAGTTCATCTATGCTTGTACATATAAACTCGTTATATTAACTATTGATTAATGTTCATCTATGCTTGTACATATAAACTCGTTATATTAACTATTGATTAATGTTCATCTATGCTTGTACATATAAACTCGTTATATTAACTGTTGATTAATGTTCATCTATGCTTGTACATATAAACTCGTTATATAAACTGTTGATTAATGTTCATCTATGCTTGTACATATAAACTCGTTATATTAACTGTTGATTAATGTTCATCTATGCTTGTACATATAAACTCGTTATATTAACTGTTGATTAATGTTCATCTATGCTTGTACATATAAACTCGTTATATTAACTGTTGATTAATGTTCATCTATGCTTGTACATATAAACTCGTTATATTAACTGTTGATTAATGTTCATCTATGCTTGTACATATAAACTCGTTATATAAACTGTTGATTAATGTTCATCTATGCTTGTACATATAAACTCGTTATATAAACTGTTGATTAATGTTCATCTATGCTTGTACATATAAACTCGTTATATTAACTGTTGATTAATGTTCATCTATGCTTGTACATATAAACTCGTTATATTAACTGTTGATTAATGTTCATCTATGCTTGTACATATAAACTCGTTATATAAACGGTTTATTAATGTTCAACTACGCTTGTACATACCGCAGAGTGAAAACTGGAGGGGCCTCCAATAAAATTGCCTTCAAACCAAAAATGGCGGGCATCGTAAAATACATGCATGACATTGAACACAGCACAGAACAAAGATCGTTTGTCAATCATACATAATATTCTTTGACAAAACATCGTACTGAACATGCTTTCAAAATACCCAGCTGTGCATGAATTTGCTAGAATAACTATTATATGTGTAATTTACATTCAAACAATGTAAACAAACGAGGTGAGAATAAATGCTTACCATGCTTTACATATGCACATGCGACAAGAGAATGGTACATATCAATCAATCACAACAAATCCCTCCCAAAAAGTAAATAGTTTGAATTCATGTAAAAGTTTTTTTTAACACTATGTTTAAAGATCAAATGAAAAAAGGTGAATTGAATATGGTCATTTGCTCTTCTTTCGGTGTCATGGCAAATTTATTGTTTTGAAATGGAATTAAGCTAAATAAATAAATACATATAAAAAGAAACTGTAATCTCATTGTTGAATCATGTAGTTGTACACACAATTAAAGAATGGCAAGGTAAAGCCACTGAGAAATGTTGTGGTTGTAACCTCGCAAACAATCATAATTATCACTGTTCTTAATTGCATTAGATTTGTATTCTTTTATTATACTACTAAACATTTCACAATAAACGAGCATAGCAATCTGATGACATTTATATTGGTGACACAATAATATGTGCATAATGCTTTGAATTATTGCAAAGAAAAAAATATCACTACAGGGACTCTTATTTTTAGGGCTGGGACTCAAAATTCTTTCATTGTTTACTGCAACTATCAAGTCCTATGGAAAACCAAGATGACATGACGTGCTGTTGTCGCAGAGACAAGACTTGTCCCATAAAGACAAGTTAGGTAAATAATAAGTAGTTAAATTGAAAAAAACATTTAAGTGTAAAGGAATTAATCCATTTTCTTATTTTGCTCTGTCTTAAGGATCTGGGATACATGTAGAATACGCATACAACTGCCCTTTGAAATATGTGTGATGAATATCGACATAACGGTGGGATACGCATGAAACTGCCCTTTGAAATCTCTGTGATGAATATCGACACACACAATGGCATACACATGCATCTACCCATTGCAATCTGTGTGATGAATATCGACATACACACTGGAATACACATGCATCTACCCATTGAAATCTGTGTGATGAATATCGACATACACATTGGAATACACATCCAACTGTCCTTGGAAATCTGTGTGATGAATATCGACATACACACTGGAATACACATCCAACTGTCCTTGGACATCTGTGTGGTGGGTATCGAAACCTGGGCATTTTATAAAATCCGTTAAATCATTGTGACTTATTAAGCATTTTCAAGAAAATCACCAGCAAGTAAGCTATAAAAAGTGCACAATTTGATGAAAAATACATATTCAGACACTAAAATCATGCATAAATAACAGGAAAAAGAAAAGGCGGCTGAACATGGGTTCAGATATTGTGTGTTTGCGTGCTACCAAAAATATACCACTGACTGGTTATCAATGTAGAATTTGCAGATATTAGTCTGAGGAAAATAATAAAAACTTTGCCATCCATCGACCTCGCCCTCCTATGAATTCTTTAACACGATTTAACTTCTTTTGTTCTTATTCCTATTGATATGTGACATAAATAAAACTATATTACGGAATAGTATACAAGATGTCCCTGATTAAATAAGTCATTCATAAAATTTGTATCAATTATAAATGTGAAAGAAGAGAAAATCTTTCATTCCGATCGATTTCATGGATAGGAAGCACAATAATAACTCCATTTCATGCACTTCCACTCGCGTTCTCTCTTGGTAGTTTTCTCAATTACCAATATTATTATTCATGTATTTATATATCTCCTTCTGTCCAGGAGATGACCACCTGCAGCCTCCCAACTCCACACACAGAACTTAACCTTTGGTTATAACGTGGAAACTATTATTTATTATGATTGTGATGAGAGTTAAAGTCGTTACATAAACATTTGTATTACCATATTTAATCGAGAGTTTTTTCCCCCATAAAAACTTGTCGTAGAGCGTAACAGGTATACAATACTATATGGGTGACACAGACCGAATAGAAACAGGACATGTAAGTTCAGTGGAAAACTGTTTTTGAAAAGGTAATACGTGAAGCCTACTTTTCGTTGTTTGGAGTTCGTTTTTAGACTATTTTTCATGGCATCTCCTCTTTCATTGGGCGGTCGATGATATACTTTGACGGTTTACAGTCTTGACATATTTGTTGAGCTGTTCGTCCTGATTCAGAGTGGGTGTGGGTTAAGAGAGAGAGAGAGAGAGAAGAAGAAGAAGAAGACGAAAATGAAATAGACCTAAATATGCAAATAAAAGTTGAATAGCATATACAAGGGCATATATATTTACCAGAAGGAAAATGGGTTCAAACATGTTATTGCCACTGCGGCGATGAAAGCTGTGTTGCTACTGTGACGATACCAATTTTCTCCCACTAATATATTTCAATATCTCATTATCAAATATTTAATAAAAGAAAATACTGTTTCAATATATGTGAGAATGAAATGAAAATAAAAAAATTAACGCCAGATCGTGAAGTTAATTATTAAATTAATAATAAATATTATTAAATTGGCATTATAATTAAGCATATAAATCAATTTATAGAAATCGGCATTATAAAATAATCTATTATTTTTTTTGTCTGAAAAATCTTTGTTTTCTAGAAAAGAACGTTTCATTATGCTTATAATTGGTTTGTACATAATATGTGTGCAGATCAAAATAATAATGGGCTTTATTTGTCCATCGAGGATGAATTTCTGTTTTCTACATCTTTACTGTTAAATCTATTTGAAGAAAAGGGAGCACTTGTTGATGAATGTCCTCCCGTGATCTCGTCCAAATTCAGGATAATCTTTTGCATCGCAGCTGTTTGGCTCCAGATGTTTTCATGTTTACATTATTAGCAAGGAAAAAAAAAAAATCTCGTTATTTTCAAAAAAAAGTGAAATCAATATATCACAGTTGTTGATGTGGCCAATACATTGTCTCATAGATAGAGGATATGAAATATGAAGTTTTTGTGTGTGTGTGTGTGTGTGTGTGTGTGTGTATAAACGAGCGTTTGAGATCAACTATTCTTAACGGACATTAGTTTCTTTCATTTTTAAATTGAATATATTGATACAATCTCTCAACAGTCATTGGAAAACATATCACTTTTGTTCATTAAGGTGTTTATGCTTGAAAATGTCAATGTTCACGTTTGTGTTCTTGTATCATAGCAAACTTCCACACGGCAAAATGGCATGCGTTGCTTTCAGTGTCACACAGACTCAGAAATTTATATGGAGGGAAGAGGCACTACCAGTTGTGGTTCTCGTTCTTTCTTTCTTTCTTTCTTTCTTTCTTTCTTTCTTTCTTTCTCTTTAAATCAGTGTCAAAAGATACATTAAATTAAGAGATATATGTGTTTAACCAAATGGGTGTTATATTGAAAAGTGTTTTTCTCAGACATATGCGAAAAAATCAACTGAACTTTGTTTCATCTTAATCCTTTTATCAAAGTTGGTGTGAGACTTACCCTAATTTCGAAGTATTCCCTTTATAACATCAGGCGCGTGAAATACAGAAGTTCTCATTCTACAGGTTGAACTGCAGAAGTAATAAATACTAGGCAGTAGTGACACAAATATTTCTTTTAATATCTGCATTACATTCATTGATAATGCAATGATGAATTATTATGACCTCAATGGAGGCATTTTGAGTGACACTCAAGTCTAGAAATAAACCGTGCACAAATAAAGATTCATCCTTTAATTCTTGAGTCACATTCTCTTTAATGCAGTAATGATAGTATTATCAGGGTCACTCAGGCGCAATATATTGAATATGTGAGTTGCTACAGTTGAAACAACTTTGACGCAAAACCGTGAGACGCCTGAACTGTGAAAGGAAGTAAATAGTGTTTATATGTGAGTGTATATATATATATATATATATATATATATATATATATATATATATATATATATATACACATATATATATATATATATATATATATATATATATATGTGTGTGTCTTTGTGTGTATCTGTGTCTTTGTGTGTGTATGTGTATGTTTGTGTGTATGTGTGCATTTGCCTACAGTTTGAGTTAAAATGGTACTAGTATTATTCTTTATCTAATATCTCCTCGAATTTCGCTTGGTAAGCAATATATTCTATGAACCGACTTAGTTTAGGCATCAGATAAGTGATGCTCAGATATCAGATATCTGATTTTTTTTACATACTAATGAGTCCATTTCTATTACTGACTGACCGTACGGGGATATGTTGGTTCATCGGCATGATCAAAGAAAGATATATTCGAAGATACGTCAGTAGATTTCTCAAATTTATTCAATAATTATTAAACAGAACATAAATGAAATGCAAGTGAAAAGACATTAAAAAAACTGTTTTCCATTAGCATATCCAACCACATCAAATCATTTTCCCTGTAATGTTCAGATCCATCATCTGCACCCAGAACCGTGTGTATACCCCAAAGGCCACACTCCTGATTGCTATTCAATCCATAAATATATGTGCATGTATGCCCTGAAAGGACACACTACTGCTTACTGTTCAATCTATAATTATCTATTCCTGTATGCCAAAAGGCCCGACACCTGCCTACTGTTCAATCAATAATTGTCTGTTCATATATGCTCAAAATAGGTCCAATTCCATTCCTGCTTACTGTTCAGTCAGTAATTATCTCTTTATGTATGCTAAAAGGCCACACTGCTGCTAACTGTTTAAACAATACTTATCTATTTCTATATGACAAAATGACACACACTCTTGCTTATTGTTCAATCTATAATTATATGTCCCCGTATGCAAAAATGACACACTCCTGCTTACTGTTCAATCGATTAGTATCTGTTTCTCAGACCCTAAGAGTACCATCTTCCCACGACCACCACCACCACAAGAAGAAAAGATGAAATTATTGCTGCTGAATTTAATGAATTCCATAAACACATTACCAGAAGACTAACTTTAGGCTTACTTCAATGTCCACGAATGTCTCAAGAAACTAATGAAAACATTTACAGCAATTGTTTTGTTTTATAATAGTAGCAAAGTGTTGGTCTAGTAATAATATAATTAAATAATTTACAGAACTTAAATGCATGCATGTTCATAATGCCTCCTTCTGAAACTTTGTTCAGTGAATAAATGAATGAATGGCGAACAATGAAACAAAGAATTAAAAAATATTGCAGGGAACATCCTTGTGGAATATAGCCTTTGACAGATAGTTAGATTGTGAAATTTCTGATTATTCCAGAAAAAACAACATTGTTACAATCCAAAATATTTTCCTAGTTATTTACTACGAGCTGAAGAAAACAAAATTAAGCTGATGCAAGGGTCAGCATGCACTGTACCATTACGTACGATCTCAATGTCACTACAGCACACTTCAAACAGACTACATTGGACCCTTCTGTACCATCTTAATGTCACTATGGCACACTTCAAACAGACTACATTGTACCATTCCGTATCATCTCAATATCACTATGGCACACTTCAAACAGACTACATAGGACCCTTACGTACGATTTCAATGTCACTATAGCACACTTCAAACAGACTATATTGGACCCTTAGGTTCGATCTCAATGTCACTATGGCACACATCACTATAGTACACTTCAAACAGATTACATTGGACCCTTAAGTACTTGAAACATATACTGGACCCTTCCGTATGACTTAATGTCACTATAGCACTCATCAAACAGACTACATTAAACCCTTACGTACTAGAAATATATATTGGACCCTTCCATACGACTCAATGTCACTATAGCACACTTCAAGCAGACTACAGTGTACCCTTACGTACGATCGCAATGTTACTATAGCACACTTCAAACAGATATTGGACCCTAATTTTCATTCTGATTTTATCTTCTTATGAAGTGCATTATTATTCAACAATTTAAATTTGGAAAATTTTTGTCTTTATAAGCGTGGCTTTGTCTGTGATTGTTTCCAAATAAAACACTGTTTCTGATTTATCATTATCTGCAACAGACACTTCGAGGATCCCCAATGAAAACCTTCACAAAATGTCCTATATACAGCGGACACCTACTGCGGACAGCGGACTCTCTTTATTCCGGGGGGGGGGGGGTAACCACGTCGCATATAACCGACATCATGATCTAACACAGGTGTCTCCAAACTTTATAAGACGAGGGCCATGTTAGATTTTTGAAGGGAGTTTGCTGGCCGAAGCGATTGTGAAAAATGTAAATATATGCAAAATCGTTTTAAAAAATTAAAACACTTTGCGGGCCGGACAAATCGAAGCCGCGGGCCGTAGTTTGGAGACCCCTGATCTAACACATGCTCTGATTTGCGTCTCTTGCATCTTCCCACAGGCACTATCGAATCCACACAGATTTGTGTATGTATGTATTTAGTTTCTACCTCGCCTTAGCACAGTGGTGGCCATATAGTTCCAAATAATGGTAAAGTTTGAAAACTTTAAAAATGAAGAATTGCACAAAAACTTTAGAAAGATAAACCCTTCCAAATAATTGTAAAGATGCATATAAAAGTAACAATTTGTGAAGTCCCTCTTGTTTTGACAGTTAACTACTCAGTGGGCAATGGTCATTTTCAAACCCATCATGCATTGACAGTTAACTACTCAGTGGAGAGTGGTCATTTTCCACTAGGTCTCATTACATCATAAGCTCCCTTATCACTGATTTCCTAACCAATATGAACTTACTTCAAAAAGATCTAATAGAGTACAATTACGGTGATAGGACCCCTGCTGACAAAACAAATCCCAGTTCTAAATATCTTGTAAATTAAACGTTGCAAGAGTGAGTAGATATGGCTCAATTTTAGTATAATGTTAATAGTGCTCTCAGTTAAAATCCTTATATATCAACGTATGAGTGTTTAGTTTCATAAATTTGACATCTTAAGTGCTGGATTTTCATTCTTATTTAATGTGATAGTACAATAAATGTTTTCAGAAGGAATTATATTATAATTGAGAACTACTTTTTCGTATTTTATATAACACCCAGAGACATAACTGTACGAACTGTAAAGTACATATAGGGTGCTGACTTTGTATATAAATCACATATAGGGTATTAACATTTTACATAAAGGACACCTCTCTATAAAGAACATTTTGTCATGTTTCTTGACTGTCCCTTATGTTCATCCTTCCCTGTAATTGGGCCAATGTCACTTTCACGCACACATCCCAAATCAGACTTTCTTGGATGCGACCTAACGGATGCTGAACCAGAATTTGCCTTCTTTATTGTGAGGAAAAATCTATTGCATACATTTCTTCTTTTTGTTTCTAGAATTATTTTCTCTTATTTCAGAAAGAAAAGAAGAATAAATGAAGAAGAGATGGATAGATAGAAAAACTTATTTATACATACATACATACATACATACATACATACATACATACATACATACATACATACATACATACATACATACATACATACATACTATGACATGATGTGCCTTTGTCGTGGACAAGGCTTATCCTGTAAAAAGAAAGTCGTTCATTGTGTTAGCTCTCCAACTGTGCTAGACTAGATAAACATATTCTCGTTGCCGCTCTGCAGCAATAGTTTCCCCTTAGGGACGTCCTCGTTGCACCTCAGGTGCACCTCGTTGGCGGTAATATTGGATCAGTTGTTAATTGTATCGTTTTTGTTAACTTTAGCAAAGTTGTTATATATAGAACACATGCGCCAGACGTTTTATCGTACACCTATACTCGATGGTAGCATATTATTTTAAAATTTACTTGTGCGCCATACATATTCTAGTATCACTCTATACGAGATGGTGACACAGAGTAGGTAGTAACTGCAGACTGTGGAATAATGAATCTATCATTGGGTCATTGTTTTAATTTTTTTCTTGTTCTGCTAAGTATTATTATTTTTTTAATTTATAAGAAGAGCACCAGCACCCTAAAGTAATGGCGCTTTCATAAATTAAGTATATTTTACGTATATCTATATGACTTCTGATATGCTGAAATGTGTATACCTGCGTATAGTATATGTTTATATATATATATATATATATATATATATATATATATATATATATATATATATATATATATATATATATATATACCTGTTGACCACTATAGTTAGATGTATCAATCCATTTTAAATCTGTGTGAGTGTTTGTTTGAGAATACCTGAGTGAGTGTAAGTAACTAAGTAACTTTTGCATAACATAGCCATAGCCTGTTAATATGTTGAGGATCACATGGCAGAATGGTCTTTCATGACCAAATGTATTATTCACGTTAAATAAAGACGATGATGATGGTGATGATTATAATTATCTATACTTCTCATTTAGAAAATCTTATATTGATCCTTTTCACTGGCAGAAACCAACCATGTATAAACTACTACAATTACTTAAAAATGAAGATTTAACAACTGTATAATACCTAGGTAAATATGTGTATAATGCATTCCAACTTAGAATATCTTCTCTCTCTCTCTCTCTCTCTCTCTCTCTCTCTCTCTCTCTCTCTCTCAGAGAATGTATGTGTACACGGGTTTCTATCGCCATTATTCATTTATTTATTCATTCATTTATGCAACAGTGTATTGTATTTAAATTATGTATTGTATTGACTGTACATACGTCATATCAATACTGTTCTGTTCTCTTCTGTTTTGTTATTATTATTATTATTATTATTATTATTATTATTATTATTATTATTTATAATAAATAGGAAGGAAGAAAGAAAATAAGAAAGAAAGAAGGATTGATAAATCGATTATTACAATGATTGTAATTTGAGACATAAAGTTCACAAAATATGACTTATTATTTGTTTCGTGAAAATATGCATTATTATTACAAAATAGTTTTCAGCACATGGTAGGCTATACTTGGCGGCCAGTATATTTGGTGGAGGAGGAACCCGGCAAAACCCCAGGAAGAATCACCGACCCACGGTAAGCGATTGTCAAGCTTTCTCAAATACCCTCGTGTGTCGAGCTGATACTCGAACTCACGTGGGCATATGTGTAGATCTGTACAGGCGAGCGCCATGGACCACCTGAACACCCAGTGACCTTTACAAAATAGTATCGAGAGTGTTTAGTACGAAATAATTCTCTTAGAAGGATGTGCCGACTGTTTGGGTGGTTTCTCAAGCCTGGTGGTGAATCTATAGATTTCAGTTTCTATCGTTCTTGATACATATACATAAAGACAAAAATATATTCATGCATACGCACGTACGCGCGTTGTGCGTGCGAATATACATACATGCATGCATTCATGCAGTTTAGTTGTTTTCTTACTTACTTGTTCACTTATTCCTTCTTTCTTTTCTTATTTTCTTTCGAAATATCCATCGAGCAATACTCCATTTACATGTAAAAATGTCAATTTCCAAAAATCAGCATCAGCTGCCTGTGTACGATAAATTGCTGTAACTAGTTATATATGTAATTACAGAAATTGAGCCAATGACGAAATCATTGAAAGATGTTGCAAAATTGTCAGAAATAAGATTTTTTCATCGAAGATCGTGAAGAAACCTAATTGTTATCAATACATAATTCGTCTAAAAATGTCGTAACGTATACATAACGCTAACCAATATAATATAGTTTAATATTTGATAGTCTAGACCTTTTTTCTTTATTATGGTATCTTCTGTATAGATCATTCATCTTTTGTTGGCTCGTGAAATTTACGGTCTTTGAAATCTGTATCCAACAACAACAACAACAACAACAACAAAAAAAGAAGCTGAAATCACAGTATTAATTTCAACCACTAAATTAATTAACACCAATACAAACATCGCAGTGCAAAATTATGTCGCATATTTAAGAGACCAAAAAAAATGTATCAAGCTTTATTTATATTAAATTCTTGGTTACTATTTCTCTTTGTATGTCGGGAGCCGTTTAAGCTCAGTTGGTAGAGCGTCGGACTCGTAATCCAAGGGCCACGGGTTCGACGCTCGCTCAGCCACTTCGAAACTTCGAAAGTGAAAAGAGCCCTGGTCATAAAAACACAACACAACACACGTCTTGTAGAACAATTTTTGGTACAAAAGTTCTGTTCTCACCGATGATAAAGTTTTTGTCCCAGTTACTTAGTCTGCTCTGAGTTTGTTGTGCAATTTTACATGACGTTAGAACATTAGTTGAAGACGTACCATACAAACCATTCCATATAGTTTTAAAGTAATACATACACCTAATTGCATGGGTTAGCAGTAATTATAAAGTTACGTCTAAAGCTTTCACCTAACAATTTCAACTTTTATCAAGTTACAACGAGTCGTTATATTTAGTTGATATATTTTCATGTTAATGTGCATTTGTTTGCGCATACTGCAGTCTCAAGTCAAACAAGTTAAAATCATTATAATTATTTAAACGAATAGTAGGTGGCGCCTTTTTAAGTCGGGTGGTTAAAGCACCGAAACTTGTCTTCATTGAGATAGATGGAAAGAAACGTAGATTGACTTTTGCTCAATGCTAAAGCTTATGAATGTTCTTCGAGCGAGTATTCTTTAAAATGATATGATAGTAAAACCAAACATGTATTACGACGCTTATTATACTTTGACAACGTGTATTATGGCGTTTATTATAATTTGACAACGTGTATTACGGCGCTACTTATACTTTGACAACGTGTATTACGGTGCTTATTATACTTTGACAACATGTATTACGGCACTTATTATACTTTGACAACGTGTCTTACGGTGCTTATTATACTTTGACAACGTGTCTTACGGTGCTTATTATACTTTGACAACGTGTCTTACGGTGCTTATTATACTTTGACAACGTGTCTTACGGTGCTTATTATACTTTGACAACGTGTATTACGGTGCTTATTATACTTTGATAACGGAGGAGTTATTACACCTAATGGATAAAATAGAATTCGGTGTATCTTTCTCACTTGCATATGTTATAAATGCAACAGAGACAAACTGATAGAGGAAATGGATGAATGAATTACAAAATACCATAGAGGTAAAAAGTGTGTAAAATCAAAGAGATTAAAACTGGATTTTCAGTGGAGGAAATGAAAAGATTCGATAGAAAGCAATAAAGAATTGCACAGAAATGTGGAAAAACGGTAAATAGAGGCTCAAAATATAAAGATATTGGAGATCTTTCATTTGGTTCTTGTAACCGGAGGTTAAGAAACAAATTTTGGTTTAAAATGCAATACCTCCTAATGTTAAATTACCACATTCACTATAAGAATCAGTTCCAGCTCGTGAATTGGATTTTATATTTTTTTTTAATGCAGTGCTTCACCTTATCTACGCAAATCTACCATGTTAGACTATATTAATTGTATTAATATTGGCAAGGTATTTGATAATGGATTAGACATTCATTATAATCAAACTCAATTGTTGCACACTAATGATGAAACATTTATGATAATTACATTTGATAATTTGACAATGATTAGTCAATGAACAGGTGCAAATAACAATTCGACAAATGATTCTGGTAAATTAAATTAAACTGGGAAGTGTGAACCCCAATCGCTGAGTGTGAGATTTCCATTTGGAACTTAACAAAGAAAATTATTTTGAGATAAGAAAACTTTTATCTGAATGCAAAATACCTTTACCAGATCAAGGCGATTTAATCCTGTCAATAACTATATATATATATATATATATATAATATATATATATATATATATATATATATATATATATATATATATATATATATATATATATATATATATATCAAAGCTAAATAAAGACAATATTTTCTATAATATTGATTCTAATGGTTGCAGGAAGTGCAAATGTTTACTTTTTGAAATAATTTGTGAACTTCTAATTCTTCTAGATTATATGTTTACATCTCAGAGCAAAAGTGTGAATAACATACCGTCTGATATTAAAATAAGTAAAATAAGATGTTCAGCAAGGAAAGAAAAGAACCTGTCCAGCTGTGTTAAACTTTGATGAATTAATAAACTTACATGCGGCACGTGTCGTTGTCTACTGAGGCCTCCACGATTATTCCTAACTATCTCCCAAAATAAATGTAGCAAGAAATCTGACTGGAATTCATTACTTTCAGTTGTATTCCATCAGCCAGTGGAGCGGTATATGGCTTCATATGTAAATGGTCGACTAGCAACAAAGTTGATCGACGACCCATGGCTACAAAGATGCCATAAGTTAAGTGTTCTGGAATAACGCAATATACTTTTTAAAAAATGTACAATTAGCTAAGTTACACCAAGATGGTAATAGTGTGTCTGTATCTTACTACCCCATGCCAGAAATGCTTTAACTATCTTTCGGTAATAAATAGCATATTTTTTTTTCCGTACAGACAAATGTCAAAATAAACAAAATATAGAATTTAACTCTTTTTACCATGCAACACTTACATTTACTCTTACAATTGCCTGCAACATGACTTTGTTTAAGATGTCAATAGTTCCACCATAAAACACGGATATTTTAGAAGTTGTAAAACTAGTTACTTTACAATCGATTAATGGATTGCACATGGGTATTTCCCAAGCAAACTTTTTAGCACTGTACAAATCAAATAAAATCAAAGGTACATTGCTAAATGTTTATAAATGTAATCTTTAATCGATAATGAAAATCATAGCTTTTACCTGCGGACACGTGTCGGCTGAAACAAAAGTCTTATCAATGCAATTTATCATGCACATTAAACTCAGCTTTTATTGATGCCTTTCGCGTAATTTTGAGAACTCTATTTAAATTTACAATTGGTCTACCGTCAAGCATGAATATCGAAAAAGTTGTAAAAGCTAATTATCCAGTTTCTTTCACTTGACTACCTCATAGCTCATGGGCTACTACCAAATACAATTATTGTTCAATAAATGATTACTTTCTAATCTTTATCACTGGGTAACTTGTGTAGAATCTACATACCAGATTGAGTACTTCTTTACCAAAGGTTAGTTAAATTTCTGTTTTACAAAACAAGTTAAAGAAAAAGGCGACAAATACAACGGTACAATTAGATCTGCTGCACTCAAAAAAACATGGTGGTCTACCAATGTGCACTTCCAGCAGAATCTAAGTTGTGGATTTTTCTTTTCGCAAATATAAATGAAAGAAAAGAGTCCAAGTGCTCCGCAACGGGCGGGTTGTCCTTCGATATAACCTACACTATCAATATATATATCATATAATAATGATGTAAGTCTTGGGCTGCAATAAGTTAACCAGAAAAGATGATTTGCTTTGAACACTATTGAGATGTTAGAAATACAAAGTAGCATATAAAGCTATTTATAAATATATATTTTGACGTGGTTACAGAATAGCATGGCAACAGTTTCAGGTGGTATTGATAACAGCATCGTCCACGTGCTAAGCAAAGCTGTAAGTCACAATGAAATCAACAATAATAGTTTACTGTGATGATCAACGAGTGCAAGAGTTACAAAGTGATTACAAATGCAATTAAAAAAAAACAGAAAACAAAAAAGAATGCCAAAATATAGAGCAATTGAACACATCTTGGAGGAAGGGAAATACTTTGAAAGATAAAAAGATCACCACGCTTAGGAACGAAGATCTATTTTGCAAAAGTTAACTGCAAATATTACAAATTAAATAAAAAATATTTAACGAAAAGTTAGATTATAATCAAATTTTTGATGAAAGACCATACCTACTGTGACGATAGACTTTCAGATGAAGTCTATATCAACAATCCAATTGACAACAGAACGACAATTTATCGATATCGTTGTAAATAATAGATTAGTAGATTTTCTTGTTGGATAATACAATATGTTTGATGGAAAAAAAAATATTTAAAAAAATTATGTTTGCCATATATGGCAAAAAGGAAAGAATGACTGTCTTAATTCGTGGTGGATTTTACGACCTTGAGTTTTATATGAATAAAGTCAAACAGGGAATGAATGCAAAGGGTGACGATGAGGACAGTAATTACTCTGAATGTTTTAAACACATCTGAAAAGCTAAAGTCTCCATGAGTATTAACTGCATGGTGTATATCACCAACTACAATGTTAAACTGCTATGACGTGGTAGCCCGTACCTTTCACTGTCATCTTGTAAATCTGATACTGTTTGTGGATATCTAGAATGCCACAATTTATACATTTATATTGACTAAATAAATAACACAAATCTACATCAATGGTGGCTGTTCTACTTTATTAGAATCTTAGACAGTTCAAAATGTTTTTACCACGTATTTGCTTCATAGTGTTCACGGTCGTTATAAGCAATTATAAAGAAGTACCATAACGGATTGAATATTAGCATAAAAGATGAAGATAGAAAAGCTATACACATTCACAGTATACCGCCCATAATATATGTTTACCATATGAATTAAATAGCATGATGATAGAGATATCTCAAAGAGGACTTAGTGAATTCTTTAAATATTAAGAACGAAGAAAAGGAGTAGAAAGGTGCAACACGAGGTAAAACAATTAGCTGTGCCTTAAATATCAGCAATAAAATTACAAGATATATACGTGATCTTATTAAATTCACTGATGTAGCCAATAGTCAGTTTTTACAAAGACATGCTTTTAGCTTTGGATGATTTTAGAATATATTAAAACACGGAGAAAATAAGTTGACAATATATGCATCATCTGTTAAATAGATTAGTAATGTATAAGCTAACATAATTACAGATATACAAAAACTGATTGGCGATAACAGAAGAATATATATTAGATGTGAAATGGATGCTTTATAACGCGGTGTGGAGATGATAAAAACATACTGAAGACCATAATACTTACCTATCTAAACATGAACAGTGACAGAAACACTTAAATAATGAAATCCAACAAAATGATAAAGAGACTAAAAAGATAATGAATGATTTTAGGACAGAAAATACTGACTTCAACAACCTGACTCTAATACACTGAGTTGGAAAATAAAAATGATTTAGTCGACGTAACCAGCAATAGAGAGGAAAACAAAAACAAAAATAAATTTGAGTGAAAGCAACATAAATGAGTTTGCGTGACAAGGATAAGATGCTATCCTATTTTATTTTGTTTAATCCGAAGTCCCTCACATTAGAAATAGAGCCTTTAACTTGATGATCAAAGTCTGTTACTTTAGGACTAGAGTAAATTACTTTCGGACTGTATTTCTCAAATGTATCTTTAGGGTCTGCAAACAGAATATTGTAACTATGTCTGTAAATAATGTTAATTATTTACAATTTTTTTTTAATACTACGAATTTGGACGTCAAATACAATGAGCCTGCATTTACTCTTTTTCTACAATCTCATTAATTTATTATTATTATTATTATTTGCTAATCTGTTCATTTTCTCCACTCGAATACATTTTAATCTCATTTATTTAACGCCACTATGATCTATGGTATTTTGTATTCGTTTTTCCATACATCAAATCACTTAACCTATGTTGCATTCGTAACGTTACAGACTGTATCCCCAATGTGGTTTAAACCATTTATTTGTGAAGTTTATTTCAAAATACAACTAAATGGGAAATTAAGGTTCTGTTAAAATCGTGCGGAAGAACGTGCCATAGGCACTTACGCCCTACGCATTAGCAATCTTTATTTCGTACAGGCTCTGCATTTCAGCAGGAACATTCGTATATTCAAAGTCTGTATATCTACACACTGTGAAAAGTGTAATGGATTTTACTCAGTCCATAAGGTCTACAACCTCTTCCCATATAAATTCATTTTAGTTAATTTTTTGGTAATGATTTGTGATTGGTGATTTATGGATGCATTAAAATTGTACCAAATAAATATTTTGTCCAGAAAAAAATGCAAAGCTGATGATAGCACAATTGATATACTTTATTTGTTTAAATTACAGATCGATGCTTAAAGATCTCCACGATTGCATCAATATCTACGATTTCCATCACTACTTATCTTGTTCAAACACTCAGTGTAGCTAATAATCGTTTTCATTGTATCTTGCTCAAAGACTAGTCGTTCAAACACTCAGTGTAGCTAGAAATCTTTTACACTGTATCTTGTTCAGACAGTCAGTGTAGCAAGTAGTGGTTTAATTTGTATCTTATTCAAACACTCAGTGTAGCTTTTAGTGGTTTACATTGTATCGTATTCAAACACTCAGTATGGCTAGTAATCGTTTACATTGTATCTTGTTCAAACATTCAGTGTAACAAGTAGACGTTTATATTGTATCGTGTTCCAACACTCAGTGTAGCAGGTAGTCGTTTACATTGTAACTTGTTCAAACACTCAGTGTAGCAACTAGTCGTTTACATTGTATCTTGTTAAAACACTCAGTGTAGCTAGTAATCGTTTACATTGTATCTGTTTTTCAGCTTTCCATTGGATATATTTGGAATGAATCAACTTCATAGTTTTTAATCTTTTTTTGTTTAGTTTATTGAGTGATGTCATGTATTACCATGCTGGAGCATTGTTCAGACTCGTGGCTTCTTATCAAGATTTTCATGTGTACCATTTTGTTACTTACTCCATGTTTTTTTGTTTTTTTTGTTGTTGTTTTTTTTTTTTTTTTTTAATTCATGCAATTTTTCCTTTGATTTTGTGATACACAATTTGTCATATATCATGCACTTTTAAACTTCATGCTGCTCTAATACACCAATTGTTTTACATTAGTCATATTCTAAATTATATTTATCTTTAAAAGAAAAGCTAGAACATTTTGTGGTTCTTGGTGCTTGTATTTTTCTACTGTTCTTTAGTCGTCTACAATGGAAAGGTATGTTTTTGACATATCATTTATTTGATGGCATAACTCTTTCAGGAGGTTCTCAGATGCTAATCGATTCACCCTATCCTCTCCATGTATACCTTATATCGTTTACATTTTTGGTCTTCAAGATCGTTTCAACTTTGTATATGTCATCTTCTTTGTCATACAGATTTAACGCTTGTTCGTAAATATGCGATCAATATCCTCTGCTATCAAGACTTCCAGTTTGTAAATGAGCGGATCACCTAACATCACTTGCTTGATTTTAATTATATTTCTAGAAAATATGTATCACTGTCAAATTGTGTCTACATCCTTTGTCTTTAATTATGACGACGTTCTCATCTGATTTATATCGCTCCCTTGTGTGCAATGTAAGTATATTGTTTAGCTAACTATTCTGTCAGAATGGTGTATTTTATTTTATTTATGCCTTTCTTTAACTGTTGTCTTAAATTATTGATATTTTTGTAAGCAACTGAACTTGCAGGGTTTTGGTAAAGATGTTTTAACTACAGTTGTCTGACGGTTATTGAAAACGAAACAACAAGCATCCAAAGGATACTTATGTCTGATAAATTGTCTTATATGTTATCAGCAAGCCATCTAAAATATTTACTTTTATTTTGAGCAATTTGCAACGTTTCTTCAATCCTGACATATTAATGTCTAATTGTGTCATTTTTTAGAGTTGCATTTAAAGCAGCTTACATATATACTGAGTCACCATATGTTGTTTTAAATTAAACTCAGTTTTCCGTACATTCTATATGTTTCCGTTGAATAATTGTTATTGATCTTTTAAAAGCTACGAGATTTTCAAGTTGTACTGTAAATTTAGCCATATACTAATTTGTATATTTACTTACATTAAACATGCAATTTCTCTCTTTTTGATACCGCACTGATGCAACCATCTTGTTATCAGGGCTGATGCTGCTTATTTCAATGTTATCATCATTGAAAGTAATATGTAAATCTGCATAATTTCTTTAACGTTGCGGTTGATCTTATCTGACGATTGGAATATATATATATATATATATATATATATATATATATATAATTATCTTCAATGCCATTCTTCAACACTGCCACATAAACTTGTGAACAAATAGATAACAACAATGTTGTTTTCATGTTAAACTCGTACAATATTTGCATCTCTGCTCTGAATGCTGTTGAATGTTTCACGATGGACCTTTGTGCCGTGATTTATGATATGAAAAGAATTGTATGTATTTTGTTTTCACTTTGTCTGAAACAATACCTATAATTCTATCCAGTCTAGCAAATTTTAGAGTAGTTTACATTTTGAGCACCGCTATTTGTCTTGTATTGAGTCATTAGTTTAACATTTATTGAAAACGAAATTGGGCGAAGCCCCTAGTTTACTTGTAATTTAGAGTGTTAATTTACTAATTGGTTCAGACTGCTCATTATATACACTACTTCCTTATGGATATTACGTTTCGTGGTTTTTTCGAGAAATGCCATTTCCATCAGTATATTAATTCGTAAGGTCGGTAAGGGATCCAATTGTTTACAATTATTGTGATATTATGTGTTATTCTTTAAATTCGTGGTATGCAACCAGAAATCCACGAAAATTGTTACAACTAGAACGTATTTAAACACTGTATAGTGACACCTCCACTTCTACAAATTGTAGAGCCCTCTCTTTGGTTCTGTTAAACTTTGTGTATCTTACACTTTGTGTGTCAGCTGGCATTAATTTTATTTACAAACTTAAATCTTAAAACACACCCTCTCCTTATCTCTTTTTCCTCCTATGGGCACAGACAAATAATTCAATTCCCATAGACCGCAATGTGAATGTTTGGTCAAATTACTACAATTTCGCAGTAAGACGCGCAAAACACACTTACATCCTATAAACGATGTATTTAAGAGGAAGCTTTTAAAATGATGAAAATGATATGGTTCTCAACTTGTTTTTGAGAAAGAAGTCCATTGCAGGTGCCCACTAAAAAATCTGTAGATATCACCTTTTACATCCAGTAGTATATATACGGCGACAGCGATAAAATAAAAATGGTTTTAGGTTAAAAGCTACTCCTGTATACAATTTACCCATACGTAGGCTTCTTAGGAAAAATTATTTAAGTTTTTGCCTGGTAATTATTTTCGGCCAAACAGTAACTTTCATTCTTTCAAATATGGTATTTAATATAGCACCACACATAAACTGTTCTAGTAGCTCTTTAAATAATTAGCTGCCTGTGACAGTATAATCTGTGATTGCCAATAGTCTGTATGTAGCTTACTTTCAATATATGCATGGAGGTAGTAAAGTCCATAGAACCATTGGGTAGCAAAGATATTTTTGATATAAGGACTATGCTTTATGTGGGTCAGATGTGTATGTGTACGTGCCTTATATCAAATAGGTCATACAGTTGTTCAGAGGCCACAATTATATGTTCTTGTCGGTTAATCTGGCTCAAAGATAATAATACGATGCTCAAACAAAGACTTAACTTTAAATTCTGATTTCTGATTGGCTGATATCAGATTATGATTCAATCCGGTATCGGAATGTTTAGTTTAAACTTAATTTGAATTTGTGACATTTTTTAATTTTGATGTTTGGAGTTTGATTTGTTTACAATATTGTTGCTTTGAATGTTTTGCATCAGTTGCATAGCATTTCACATGTCTATAATGACTTGAGATTATACTAATATACATGTTCAATATCCTAAATGACACACATATCGCTGGCTTCAGGTCAGTCTCTTGTCATTTTTTACTTTTGCTGTGATACTTTAATTCTTAAACTGGTAGTATTTTTATTCAATGTTATTTTATCCCCATCATTTGCAATATTTGAACAAATTGGTCAAATTTAGGTCAGTCTTTAATTCCGCCGACCAGATCACTCAAACCAAGACTTACGTTTAAATCCAGACATAAGTTTTCTTGCTAAAGCCCAGCAGGTCTGACTTTAATCAGATTGACAAAACCATAACATGTCAGTCACTAAGTCCAGACTTAAGTTCGGTTGGTGAAGACCATCAGGTCTAATTTTAATCAGGTTGACAAGACCATAACATATCAGTCACTATGTCCAAATTTAAGTTTTGTTGGTAAAGCCGATCAGGCCTAATTAAAGAAATGGTTGATTTTAATCAGACTGACAAGACCATAACATGCCCGTCCCTAATTATTGTTGCATAAGTGAAAAACAATTATAATTCAGCTTCATGCGGATCTATAACCTACATAAAGCTTGTATTATCCCATTATTTATTTAGTTGGGGGAGATATGGATTAGATTGTGTAGAATCTTTTGTCAGCATTTTTGTTATGATATATCGTTTTATTTATAATTATCTTGTGTGTGTGTGTGTGTGTGGTCGTATATACAAATATCGAGAATCTGACTGAATCCACATGAATACTATCAACAAATGGTGAAACTGAGAAAGAAAGTGAAGGTTAATTTTAAAAGGTTGTGTTTAAATAATCTGATATGCCAGACACTTAAGTAAGTACAAACGTAAGTAGGTAGTTCAGTAAGTAAGTAAAATAAGTACAAATTAAATGTATCAGAGGATCGAGTCAGTGATTCCACTGAAGTATGATAAAGGTCGTAATTAGCCTTTGCAAGATTTATTTGAAGAACATGCAATTAAGCAAATAAACGCCTAATTTATTCATTACAGTTTAATGAAATAATTACTTACTTAATTAGGACTTGTTGCTTCGTTATTAAGAGTCTTATTACTTCGTGCCATGGCAACTGGATTCCGGTTTGATCCTATTTAGTCATGACCACACTGGAAACCTACATTGCTAACATGAAGAGGTGTGTAAGTGAATTGCTGAAGAAATGGAGGGGCAGTATACGTAGACGATGTCAAATTGAATTGCTAAAGGAATGTAGGAGCAGTATACGCAGATGATATCAAATTGTATAACATTTTTGCCTGTACGTATACAAGAGCTATTAATGAACACAATATGCACTTTGTCAAATTTGTAAAAATAGGGACACCATCGGGCTCATAAGATCAGTTTGGATAATTATATATTCTAAAATTTCTCAGTTGAACTCCAACCGTAATTGGGTGTTGCTGATTTCACTCAAAAATATATAAATATGGACGGTTGAAGGGTTATTTGTTTTTAGTGTGTTCTTTAATTGTTTATTTTAGATCTGAATATACCTATAGTATAATGGCATACCCTACTCACCACATCTGGCAAAATGTAAGCTATTCTATTAATAGTTGCATGAATACATTTGTTACAAATTAGGAAGTTTCGAACGGTGT
This sequence comes from Margaritifera margaritifera, assembly GCA_029931535.1. Taxonomy (NCBI): domain Eukaryota; kingdom Metazoa; phylum Mollusca; class Bivalvia; order Unionida; family Margaritiferidae; genus Margaritifera; species Margaritifera margaritifera. The sequence continues at coordinate 2,710,375 of JAQPZY010001472.1, forward strand.
CCATCGAATTCTTGTATCACGACAACAGTCACCCACACACATCGGCTTGAGGGTTGTATACAAACAATTATATTTATTATTACCAATTTATATACTTTTTTCTAAGTAATTGATATACAATAGTAGTTTTATAATATCACTTGATACTAATGACAATATTAAATGTAGACACTTGATTATATTGTACATGTTGGAATTTTATATTTATATACGAGCCCTCGAGCAATTACGCTCATTTGACACAACATAATCTGCTTTGTACCTGAGTGCTGAATCAATTTTCATTGTTCTCGTGACCATTACTAATAGCGGACAGATATCTTAAAGCGTTCTTGACAGTGTACAAACTTTTTGGATTAAAAAAAAAAATCAAAATTTCTCGTTCTTTCTAGCCTAGTTGAGTAAAATTGAAGGAAAAAAGAAATAAAGACAAGAAAGAAACAATTAAAGAAAATAAAGGTGGTAAAACTTGAAATAGTTCAAACACACAGAGACACAAGAGAGAATGCTAACCCCATTACTTATTAACACAGAGACACAAGAGAGAATGCTAACCCATTACTTATTGACATTTTAATGGATTGAAAAGTATGCTTAAAAATGAATGGCAAAATATATAGCGGTAAATCGTCATGAGAAGAAGTCTAAAATGTTTCACAAGACTACCTATAACTATCTATCTATCTAGACAGACAGACAGAAAGAAGTATAGATAGATATACGGATTTCAAGTAGCAGCTATTATTGCTTTACCATCGGGTGAATTTTGATTGTTTCTTCTAAATACAATTTCTCTTCGTCGTTTATATATCCATCAATTGCTTACTAAACATGAATGTTTAAATCGCATCTGCAATACTACTACTATTCTCTGTGTCTGTCTGTCTGTCTGCCTCTGTGTAAATCAATCAGTCAATTATTTAATACAGTGTTTTCAGAAATATTCATCTTCATTAAGGTTTGATTATTTATCTGATATGAGTGGTATTTGTCGAGGATTAAGAAAAATGCACACGAATAGTTACAAGAGAAAGAGAGAGGGTGGGGGAGGGGCTGGGGGATGAATATTTAGAACAACAATCCAGACAGCCCAAGGTAGTTTTTTTCAGATAATATCAAACAGGAAACAGGTTGCGTGATGTTTAAATCGTAAGCAATTACAAAATAAATTCTTTTCAAAGCAAAGCGAAGTACACTGTGAGTCATTTAAAACTTCTTTAGAATGGAATGTAGACGTATTATCATTTTTCCAAGTAACTAAGCCTTGTGAGTATGACGATATTCTCCGCATGACTTACACTACTCAGTTTACATATATAACAACAGGTGGGTGGGTTATTCTAAAAACAAAACAAGCACAAAAAACCCCACAAAAATAACATCAACAACAACAAAAGCAAAAACATGATTTTTAACTTCACTCAGTGGTGTGAAATTTGGTCAAGAAACAATCAACTCATAATTTGCAATTTTACTGTATTTTTCTATTTTTTTTTATTTTTGTATTTTTTTTTTGAAAAGAAAGAAAAAAAGGGGGTCGCCAATGGGTTTCATAAACCGTCTGTGAATACTTTTACATTATCTATCAATGTTAAATCAGAAGTGTCCTGTTTCCGTGCATCAGTGAATAACATTTTTTAAATGCAGAAATCCAAATGATTAAAGGCAGGGCCGGATTAAGACCTTTAGAGGCCCTAAGCAATGAAAATATTATGGTAACCGCCCCCTGTAATTAAAAAAACAACAACACAATACTAAACCGTAATTTCTCATTTTATTTATTTATTTATTTATTTTGGGTGCCCCTGCTTTGCTGGTGCCCTAAGCACGTGCTTCGTCTGCTGATTGATTAATCCAGCACTGATTAAAGGTACAGTTTACTTCTCCTTGACTTCTTTCTTTCCCAGACACTGTTATAATCTTCCATAAAAGTCGTAGGCAGGCTTGTACCATGATGAACAACGTTATTTTGTGCCTCTCGTATGCAGGCTTATACCATGATGATCAACGCTATTTTGAGTTTCTCGTAAATGTTTCTAAGTATTCTGTTTACAGTTTGAATGCTATAACCAGGAAGATTTTGTTGGCCACCGAGCTTGACATAGATTGACTGGATGAGGGTTGACTACTAATAAAATCCTACTTTCTAAGCACATGCATTGTAATTGAATTTTATCTTTAACAAGTGACATACACTAAAATATGAAAGAAGTTTAAATATACAGTCTAGTAAAATGTGAAATGATGAAATATTATATTTCACTCTTTAATCCAGATTAATATTGACAACACCCCTTAAAACTTGTGCCTGCATATAGAGTTCCCGGGGATAACTGAGTCATAGGAGGACGCATATTGTCCCCGATTTACTGCAGAAATCTTCCTCGTTCTCTTGGCTGAGGGTCAGGTCAGGTCATCTTTAGATACACGTGACAGGATAGAATTCGAACAAAATAAAGTAAAGAAGATAGAAAGAGAAATAGGATAGGAGAATCAATGAAAAAGAAGATAAAAAAGATTTTAAAAAGTTATAAAAATGTGGAAAAACTAACACGGCTAATGAATTTATAAGACCCCTGTGTTCTCACGACTCGCTATATTCTTATTTATTTATTCAACTTCATTTTGCTTAAATTGCAAATCAGGTTCATTAATAGACTTCATATTGCGTAGCACCGACAGTATCGATGCTTGCCTTTTTGTAGAATTAGCAAGTGATAGAAAGGATTGATAAAATCCAGATTAAACGATTATCACTAAAGTGAAAGCTAAGTATATTCAATCAAACTTTTCCTGGCATAATATCATATAGCTAAGCATAATCAATTAAACGTTGCCTGGCATAATTTCATATAGCTAAGTATGATTAATCAAACTTTGCCTGGTATAATGTCAAATAGCTAAGCATTATCAATCAAACTTTGCCTGGCATAATTCTGAGTGACTTTTTCTTATATACCACCATATTTTCTGTTCAGGAACTTGTATTTAATGAACACTGATTGCTACAACTTATTATTCATTTTGCTTTTCATTAAGGTCAAAGGTTCTGATGGATGTTGGAGTCGGACATGTGGAATAGGATGGAAATGGTTTTAGAAGGCATACATAATAATAACTGCTGCTAATATCTCCTTCTTCTTCTTCTTCTTCTTCTCTCTCTCTCTCTCTCTCTCTCTCTCTCTCTCTCTCTCTCTCTCTCTCTCTCTCTCTCTCTCTCTCAGCTTAGTAACTAGCTTATCATACCACAACATGCTTGTGCTTCATTGGACAATTATGTATTGTATTTTATGTTACAACTTCAATATGGTAAAGTTCATTATAAACAAGATAAACATATTTTAAATAGCTGAATCATGGTTTTTAATTTCATCGTACATTGTTCTGGTCATAATCCAACCTGGGCACGCACTCGGTATTTGGGTCAAAACTTCCTGGTAAAAATCAAGATTAAATGAACAATGTATTCCACACAATTAAACACCTGTCCTTTGCTACAAAATGGAAACAGTTATGTTTGAGTACTTCATTGACATTGTACAGTTTGATAATATTACTTATATATATATATATATATATATATATATATATATATATACATATATATATATATGTGTGTGTGTGTGTCATTGTCTGTGTGTGTCTGTGTGTATGTATGTTTTTTTTTCTGCAATCTCCTATAATCGATGTTAAAAGTTTAGTTATATATATATATAATCAGATAAAACCAAAGTTATAAACAATGAAAAAAATCTCACATCGAAATTAACAAAGAATGCCCAATGCTTACTCCCTCCTCAAGTCCCCCTAAATATATCATACTGTTCTAAGATATTGTATCTATCACATTTTCAAATCGTATTACAGGCAACAAAAAATGTGATATATCCAGGTAGATTAAACCTTGCTGAATCTAAATCTTCTTTATGTCGGTCAGTTTTTTATTGTTGCAGGACTCACAAATAAATTTCAATGTTTACAGATAGAATATTTTTTCTTTTGCATGGACAGGATATTTGTCACTCAGTGTTCATGAATATATAATATACATTTCAAGGTTAAGGTGATTGATCTAAAACCAAATGTACCCCAAACGGACACTGGATTGCACCAGATCTCCACTAAGTAGAACAGTTAGATTCAAATTTAATTCAACTGCCTGCTGTAAATTACTAAAATAATGTAGTAAGCTAATTTTTTTACTGAAATCCACCAATAAAAAAATGGAAAGCACATCTAAACAGTCATATAAAATCAACTCGCAAATAATATGATGAATATAAATGAAAAACATGGATAAGTCAGAAAATTACCTTTGCAATTAAAATGTAAAACAAGAGGCCCAAATGGACCTAAGATCGCTCACCAGACTAACATTTACCTTGTAGTCAGTGTTACACTTGTTATGTATTCTAAAACAGACATGCAACCGCGATACAACAAATCTCTCTGTATCTGTGTGTGTGTCTATCTGTCTGGCTGTGTCTGTCTCTTACTAGAGTACTTGAGATGAGCACAGTTGAATTCGTTGTTTTAAATGAAACGAATTTCTTACTTCTGCCGTTTCTTTTTCTCTTTCTCGCACACATAAACAGTCTGATAAACATACATAATGAAATTTAGTGAACTGAAATTCAGTAATTACTGGAAATTACAATATGTGAAGCATACCACGAGCCAGTAAATAGGCCACCGAATAAACTTTGCACAGCGTATGCCTCTACTCTAGTCCCATGAAAACAAGAATCAACGCATTGACTTCGACCGTGTTTCACTTCATATCCTTATTTTTTCTTTATGAATCTACCTGTTTACTGACTGTCCGCGTGTCTATCAATTTGTCCGCTTGTCTGTCTGTCTGAAAGTCACCTCCTCGCGCTTTCGTTTACATGTATTCTCATATTAGTACATCTACCCTACAACAATTCTTTATCTGTTGTTGTGCAAAGTCGTAAATATGTGCACTTAAAGATGGATACGAGAATAGAATTGGTACTTTAGAAACCTACCAGTAAAGGACGCGAGTGAAATATTTCATGAAACAGAGTTGTTACCGTGTTCCCGTAACGATATTAATCCAAATTAAAGATTTGTTCTCTTCTTTCATGCTCATAATTGATAACAAAGTGAAGGTCTGTGCTAATAATGAACCAAGAGGATATTCTGTAGATGTTATGTCTTGCCTGCTTTGTCAGTACATAATCCAAAAAACTTAGCATATCCACTTTGGGGAGAAAAGTAGGTCATTGCAAGCACAATTTACGTTTTATGAATGCTAAGATAAGTGATAAAGGTGAACGCACACGCCAAGTTTCATGACCATACATGCAACAGTGGTAAGGGAACTGAGCTATATGGAGATGCAAAGAATGGTCGTATTAAACCGAGTATGAAAGGTGCACGTATATTACTTCAACCTACATGTACCTTCTGCCTCTGGTAATTACAAATCTTAATGCACCCATAAAATATCATGATAGTATATACAAAATTGAATGTGCTCAATTGAACTTGAACAGCAGGTCAGTCTGACCTACCTTTGGCTATTGTAGTACATTCCAAAGAGAACGTACTTTTTAGCGATAAGTTGATAGGACTCCGGTCAGCAGTCACTTGGAGTTTCACACATGCTGTACAGTGCAGCCTGATGTATATGCGTACCTAAGAATTTCTGGCCTATATTGCCAAATCAATTCTGATCGCTGGATACCATCGGTAAGTGAATTTCTTTGCAATGGTATAATGATACCGTTGCAACGCCATTAGCGTTAAAACAATGTTGCAACGGTATCCATTTTATCGCTGCAAAAGAAAGAATTACCGTTGAAACAACAATATTTAGCGTTACAACAATGCTGGCAGTTTTGTTACCTTTTTTGTACACTATAAAGATGTTAGCCATCACGTGATTTACAGGCGAACTGGAAACTTGTGGCATATTCAGGCCTAAAATGTCCATCACCTAGCTGACTGTCACTATAAATCATATGCAAATTCAAATCGTTATTACTTCAACATTTTTCAACCTTTGTTTTAAATTGTAATTTTCAGATTACACTAAAATATAAACACTAATTCACATGGGGTTAGTGTTAACATAAAATACTCTGATATTATTGGATATGCTATGCTAATAAGCAGGCTTGATTATCTATGTTCTGGCGATAGTTCAATTGCAAAGGTAGTGGAAGACATATTATGGCTAGCAGTTGATATGGTTATCTCTGCTCTGGCGATAGGTCAATTGCAAAGTCAGGGAAGACATACTGTATCTGGCAGTGGGCATGATTATATCTGCTATGGTAATAGGTCAATTCAAAGCCGGGGAAGACATGATATGACTGGCAGCTGGCATGATTATCTCTTGTCTGGTAGTAGGTCAATTCAAAAGTCAGAGCAAGACATAGTATGGCTGGTAGTGGGTGTGGTTATCTCTGTTCTGGAGATAGGTCAATTGCAAAGTAAGGAGAAGACATATTATGGCTGACAGTGGGCGTAGTTATCTCTGTTCTGAAGATAGGTCAATTCCAAACTCAGGCGAAGACATATTATGACTGGCAGTGGGCAAGGTTATCTCTGCTCTGGCGATAGGTCAATTCAAAATCAGGACAAGACATATTATGGCTGGTAGTGGGTGTGGTTGTCTCTGTTGTAGAGATAGATCAATTGCAAAGCCAAGTGAAGACATACAGTGGGCACGGTAATAGGTTAATTCAAAGTCAGGGAAGGACATATTACGGATCGCAGTGGGCATGATTATCTCTTCTCGGGTAATAGGTCAATTCAAAGCCAGGGGACGACATATAATGACTGGCAGCGGGCATTAGTTTTTATGCAGAAATGTTACTCAGTAACCTTAACATTGGAGAAATTTTTGTCTTACTCGTAATCAGTTCAATTTACTTTACATATTTTCCTTGCTTTGTCCCAATTATCAGTGTCACAAATGAATGTTATTTCTCTTTGCGGATAGCAGATATATCTGTTTTTACTTTGAAGAACAATTACCATTTTAGTCTTAAAAATACCTGGATTTTTACACAAATTCTATAATTTTGATTTTATTTGACTTTTTGAAACGTAAGGGGTATAAACTAATTCTAATAATTATAAATAGGGTTGGAGTTTTCTTTCACTTACATGATCAAGACAAAGAAAACAAATCCCATTAATTATTTAAGTGGATGTCGCAAATAAACAGTGATGGACGAGAGCTTTAAAATATAAAATAAACTTTATTGATTTTGCATTGTATTCTGTAACAGAGAGTTTAACATATAAAGTAAACTTATGATTATACGTTATAGAACCCTCAAAAACGTCTTCAGAGATGGCTTCACAAAAGCAGGCAGAGAACAACGCACACGGAACTATGGAGAAACCAGACCAGAGTACATCAGACATACAAATGCAGGCAAGAAAAAACGGCTAAAGAACACACAACACCGAAGAACCAACGCAGAAAAAGGGACTATTGAAACAAAATATAGAAAGGTTGGCCAGGTGGCGAAGTATACAATATTTAGTATATGAGAAAATACAGATGTACAGACTAGGAAACAATGCTTATTAGGATAATGGGAGTCGCAGTATGAGCTACTGAGCGACGGTAGATGCATCAGACTAGTAATACAAGGGTCCCTGGTGTGATATCGGCAGGCTGGCTCGGTACGTCCCTGGTAAAGGCACTGAATCCCCATTATTTCGGCATGATATAGCTTATAATGTGTTACAAGTGCCATTAGAACTAATAAAAACAAAAATCAGTTGGACAGGCTGAGGAAACGTGTCGTTCAGAACTTAAATCGCAGGAACAGAGAGCAGATCTTACATAATGCGTGACCTGGGATTGGGATTCTACAGTACTAAGAGTGCTAAAAACGGCAGAAAATATGTATGTAATAAGTTTGAATAGCGCATCAGCAAATTCGTGTCCATACAGTACCGCGTATGTTTATTATGCCGAAAATGACATACAAAGCAAAGATAAAGGTAAATAAAAGCGTAACATATAAAGTAAATTAAAAATTATTTCAACCTCACACTATTAAAAAGTACTAGACGTTTTCATCTGGAACATCATCACGTGACGTATCCTAGGCCTAAAAGGTTGTCTCCGTTAGTCAACTATGACGACATACTGTGACCGATCATGTCATGAGTTAGGAAAGTAACGTGTTACTTTAAAAGGAATGCGTTAGAAACGATCCAGACAAAAATGTCTAAATGAAAAAAAGTTGTAAAACGTTTTTTTCATTTTTTTTACTTTTTTATACTAAAAACAGAAGAAAAAAAATTGCAATGGCATGAAAATATAATTGGTCTCCGGCGGTAATCTTTATTTCTCAACTTGAATCCGTACTCAACTCGAAAATTTCACCCTCTGTAACATTTAATAAAGGCAATTTTAACCTCATTATCTCAGTGTTAAGCCTCAACACAACCGGTTTGTTGTTAACATTGGCACCTGTAAGTAGTATGTATATGAGAGTGTGAGGCCAAATTAATTTGTCAATTATTTCCATCTCGTAGGGTTAGAGGATGTTGCTACGCAAGAACTCTTGCACGGAATGTGCAATTAGAACACTCAGAGACAACTTTTAAATTTTCAATTATTACAATCTCGTGAAGGTATAGAGCACGTCTATTACAAAGAATGCTGTAAAATGTTAAAAACAACTTGAGGACGAAATAAACCCTAACTTACTTTCAAGCAAACTCCCGGCGTTTGTATCCGATTTCCTTACGAATCTCCGCCGTACATCTCTCGTTCACTACATATTGTCGCTATGCAAGTAAACCCTTCGGACACTACAGTTTCTTCCCGCTGTAAGCTTTGATTTCACTGGCTCGTAGATTCTATCACTAAAGATCATAAGAGCAAGAGAAAGACGATTGGAGGTCACAGACACGGGTTAATCTTAATTGGAAATCACAGACACTGGTTAATCTTAATTGGAAGTCACAGACACGGGTTAATCTTAACAAATGATTTGATTGGAATAATATGCACACTAACATAAAATTAATCCATTAAAACAATTTTTTGTAACGACGTGAATTCGACCTCCTATCATTTGCTGTCAATGCAGGATTTTCTGTAACGACGTGAATTCGACCTCCTATTATTTGCTGTCAATGCAGGATTTTCTGTAACGACGTGAATTCGACCTCCTATCATTTGCTGTCCATGCAGGATTTTCTGTAACGACGTGAATTCGACCTCCTATCATTTGCTGTCAATGCAGGATTCTCTGTAACGACCATCCCGTGAATTCGACTTCCTATCATTTGCTGTCCATGCAGGATTTTCTGCCGTCGAATTGATGTTTTGCATAATTTTTTACAAATATTTTTACTCATGTTTGACGCTTGTCGTTGGAACCATTGAGATACAGCGGTAAGGTTCGTTTGTAAATGCTTAGATGCGTCAAATGTGTTTAATGTTACGTGACTTTTGTTACACTATTTGAAACATGGACACTTTAGGATCTGCATTCCTCTGATGCTAAATGTGATGAATGAAGTTCAACAGATTCAATTTGACTGGAATATTTTAAATCCCCGAGCTTTTCAAAAAAAAAAAAAAAAAGGCATGGATTATGTTATTTTTATGTTATTTTGCCCGTCTGAACCTCTGTCCGTCCGTACGTTAGTAATGTAAGTTTTCTCTTCATACAAGGTTTCATATATGACTAAACAGTCAGTAAATTCCTTAAACGGTAACCCGTAATACATTAACCAAACCGTAACCGGTTAATCGCAGTCGGAAACACCTTATATAAAGAGTGTGAACTGGCAAGAATTACAGCATAATCAAAGTTTCCAGTCTCTAAAATCTAGTGAAACTTATGTGTTACACTTGCTGATATAAAGATATTTCCTGCTTGCTTTTGAATGAGCTCTTCTTACATTAAACTTTTAATTCCTTAGTCGTTTGCTCCGCCATTTTATGCAGTAATCAGTACCAGTCAGGCAGATTGTCAGGATCACTCAGACTCCAAGTATTGAGTATGTGTGTTACTAGCGTTAAAATAACTTTGACGCAAAACCGTAAGATGCCTGAACAATCAAAGGAAGAAAATAGAGTTAGTGTGTTTGTGAAAATGTGTGTGTGTGTCTGTGTTTACGTGTTTGCCTAAAGTTTAAGTGGAGATGGCATTAGAAATATTCTTTATCCAATGGCTCCTCTAATTTACTTTGATTTTGGGTGAGAGATATATTGCATACACCGACCTAGTTTAGACATAAGATATGTGATGTACAAAAATCAGATATTTGATTTTTATGCATACTAATGGGTCCATTTCAATGACTGGCTAACTGTACAGGTAGTCCATTTCTATAACTGGCTGACTGTACAGGGAGTCCATTTCTATAAATGGCTGACTGTACAGGGAGTCCATTTTTATGACTGGCTGACAGTACGGGCATATGTTGCTTCATTACCATGCTCAAAGGATGATATATTCGAAGTTACGTCAGTACATTTTCCAAATATATTCAATAAATAATAAACAGGAAACAAATTAAATGCGGGTAAAAAGAAGTTAAAACTGCAAGCATATTTCTCTCTGGTCTGACACACTCCTGCTTACTGATCAATACATAATTATCTGTTTCTCAAATCATAAGAGAACCGTAGTCCCACGACCACGACGACCACAACCACCATAACAATTGGCTAACTTTTATATAAAATAGTTTTCGCTTCGAATCACAATTTTCCAATATAATTCATGAAATTATCGCTGCTGAATTTAATGAACTCCATAATAACATAAAAAATTTTTTTTTTAGAATTACTTCAATGTCGACGAATTTCTAAAGAAACTATTGAACTGAACTTGTTTTATATTAATAACAATATATTGAACCAGGAGTACTATGATTAAACAATTTATAGAACTTTATTACAGGCAGGTGCATCATGCTTCCTTCCTAAACTTTGTTCAGTGAATAAATAAATGAATGGCGAATGATGAATGAAGATTTTAACATACCTACGTGGAACAAGTTTGTCGAATATGGCCTTCATCCCCGAGTAAATGGTAAAATTACTGAGTATTCCAGTAACAAGCAACATTGTTATAATGCGTTATTTTTTCCTAGTTTTTTCACTACGAGCTAGAGCCTTGAGTACGATCGCAATGCCTATGTGGAACACTTCAAACAGACTACCTTGGACCCTTGCGTACGATCGCAATGTCACTATGACACACTTCAAATAGACTACATTGGACCCTTACGTACGATCTCAATGTCACTATGACACACTCCAAACAGACTTCATTGTACCCTTAGGTACCATCTCCTTGTCGCTATGGCACACTTCAAACAGACTAAATTGGACCCTTATGTACGATCTCAATGTCACTATGGCACACTCCAAACAGACTACATGGGACCCATGCGTACGATCTCAATGTCACTATAATACACTTCAAACAGACTACATTGAACTCTTAGGTACCATCTCCTTGTCACTATAGCACACTTCAAACAGACTTAATTAGAACCTTATGTACGATCTCAATGTCACTATGGCACACTCCAAACAGACTACATGGGACCCATACGTACGATCTCAATGTCACTATAATACACTTCAAACACACTTCATTAGATCTTTATGTATGATCTCATTGTCACTATGGCACACTTCAAACAGACCACACTGGATCCTTACGTACGATCACAATGTCATTATGGAACACTTCAAACAGACTACATTGGACCCTTACATACGATCTCAATTTCACTATGGTACACTTCAAACAGACTACACTGGATCCTTACGTACGATCTCAATTTCACTGTAGCACACTTCAAACATACTACATTGGACTCATAATGGTACTTTTTCTCCTTCGTTGTATTTTTCTGCATCTTCTTTTTCAAATGAATTCATTAATACTCGTTACTTTTAAGAGGGCATTAAATCCTACAGGAGGCAAATAACACTGGACCCAGTTTCATTTCTTTTATAAAATCTGGTAGAAAGGGAGATTCTTTCAATCATCACATGACGAAAAAAGACAGAAAGACAGAAATAAAGACAAGAAAGCTTCAGTATAATTCTATTGTGAAGTCATTATAGTTGAAACAGCAGATATTCCATGTATTTCTTTTCGCAGATTTCACTTACCACACATAAGAAAGAAAAATGTGCAACTATCATTAGTCTGAGCCCGTCCTTACATTCAGAGAGGATAAAACTTGTTTATTGGTGTCGAGAACCAGAAAGGGGGGTGGGGTGGGGTGCAGATATATGTGTTTTCTAAACATGGAACCCTAGTGACAAAGTATATTGCTTTTGTGATTAAAAATTTCTTTTTTACTTGATAGATCTGGTTGCTAATATGAGTATTGCATCACTCAACGGGGAAAAACATTAAAGAGAAGTTGTTCATTGAATTTACCGTGTTATTTTACTAACATATTATTAACATAAATTTTATCAGGAGATAATAATATGTTGCGCTTTTCCTTTAAAACTGTAAAGACAATATTAATTACACAGTAATTAAAAAAAAAAAACGACTGGTAGCAAAATCGAACTATGATGATGAAATAACAATAAAAGTAATAATAATAATAATTATGATAACGACGACGATGATGATGATGACGACCATGATGAAATAATACAATCTAAATCCGTTTGGGAAATAAAAATGTTAATTTCAAATAAATGTACTTCATAGTGTTTAAATTCTCATTGGCATTTTGTATTATGAACTACACGTGTTTTTTATTTTTAAAAAAAATAGAGAACGGTTCATTCATGCTCTGTTATGACGTCACGAAGTACGTAACTCCTTTTTGTGACGTAGTTAAAAGAATGCTTTAAAGAACTTTGATCGGGAACTATCGCTGACTCAGATCCCGATAGCATAAACATGGGGAAAAGAAACTCAGGGCTTGAAGTATTAACTCGTCCGCTCGTATTTATGAGTGGTGGCTGAGGAAGGGCATGTTACTTGTTCAAGATGTTCGTCTGTTTGTGACTTGCCATTTAGGCAGATTCACTTTTATGTCCAGCGTTGGATTAGTAAAATTGATTCAGAACAAATAAAAGTGGCAAGTCACTTACAATGCAGGACAAGTAGCCAGCTTAACATTTTTCGAGTTCGGCCGTTTCAAAAAATGTCAAAATCAAAATACATTTCCGTCTGGTCGTGAAGTAAATGCTTAAATTATTTATAGATATTCTTACATCGGCATTACAATGAAGAATGCAAATCAGTTTATAAAAAAGAAAATACAGCACAAGAAAATAATATATTAGACTATATTTTCTTTTTGTCTAAAACGGCTTTGTTTAGTGGAAAAGAAGGATTTTTTTTAAAAAATTGGCTCATAAATGAATCATATAATATGCCTGCAAATTACAATGGAAGTGTGCTTCGTTTTGTCTCACGGAGGATGAATTTCTGCTTTCTACATCTTTATTATAAAATCTATTTGACCAAAGGGACCAATTGGTTATGTAGTCCCGTGGTCTTATCCAGTTATGCACTTGAATCCTCAAAGAAAATATAAGTAATATAAAATTAACCAAATCAGGACAGGCTTTTGAATCGCAGGTGTCTCACTTCAGATTTTTTCATGTTGACATTATTATCAAGAAATAAAATCCTCACTATTTTATAAACAGAAGCAATTTGATACATTTAGGTTGCACTGTTTACCACTTTAACTTCAGTACTGTACTGAAAACAAACACAACATATAGGTTCATTTGGTACATGGAGTACTTGCAAGGGTTAAATCAACGCAAACCAATCCAGAAAGTTACTCATCTCTATATCAACCCTCTGGTCTATTACTACAGTTACATTTGATACAGATACTACAATCCCATCATATCACATAGCTCGTCTTCTTCTAAACAAAATACATAATGAAGTACATGATTCATCTAACTGGCATTCAGGAGAAGACATGCCTTCTTCCATTTGAATTGAAAAAAAGCTAGCATAAGACCACATACCTGTGAAACGTTTTTTGTCTGTACAAGCTGGGCTTTGTCAGTGATTGTTTCCAAATAAGACATAGTTTTATTTATCACTATCTTTGTTGGCTGGTTGGTTGTTATGGGTTTTAACGCCATTTTCAGCACATGATAGGTTATACATGACGGCCAGTATATTTGGTGGAGGAAGAACCCGAGAAAACCCCGGGAAGAACCACAGACCCACGGGAGGCTACTGGCAAGCTTTCTCACATACCCATGTTGGTCGAGCCCGTGACTCGAACCCACGCGGACAGAGGTGAGATGTCAGTAATCTGTAAAGGCGAGCGCCTTAGACCACTCGGCCACCCAAATATCTTGAATATACAGTGAAAGGGCTTTTAATTTTCGGGGGTGGGGTGGGGGGTGGGGGCTGTTTTATTTCTCTTTAACAAAACACTTCCGGCTCTAAAATATGTTGACCAAAAAGTATTCTTGCTCTGATTTGTAGAAAAAAATATATATACCCAACATGTTAGTAGGAACATAAAACTACCTTGAGATAAAAAAGATAGAATATCCTGGTTAGAAAAATAAATCCAGGCCCACTCCCCACCTCACAAATTGAATGGTTCGTCCTAACCTGCCTTAACGTACACCTCCATATAGCGGACATCCGCACAGAACAGACATTTTTAAGAATCTCCAATGCAAATGTTTCAATAAATGTCCTTTATATAGAAAACAACTGTGTAACGCAGATTTTTTATCAGGAAAGTTGCGTATAACGGACATCGTGACCTAACATGTGCGCGGATTTGCTTCCCTTGAATTTCGCCACTGGCGCTATCGAATCCACACAAATTTGTGAACCCCGGTTTGTTTTGACAGTTAACAATACAATAAACAACCAGCATTTTTCACTAGGTCTCATTACATGGTTAGTTCGTTTAGCATTGATTTCTTTACAAAAACGATATTGCTTCAATCAGATCCAAAAGGATCGAAATCGTTCAAATTGGATGAGAAAAAGTAATCGAGATCGAGTGACAGAAATAGAGAGCGAATGTGACATGGCGAGCTGAAGAGATTATAGGGCTAGCTGGAGTGATCGTAGGATAAGATGAAGAGATCGTATGGCGAGTTGGAGATATCGTTGGACGAATTGTAGAAAAAGCTGGAGAGGTCGTAGGGCGAGTTGGAGTATATAATTAATCCCAAGCAAACATATTTATTTAATATACGTTTTGTCTATACATAATTTGTTGGTTTCTTCATGTTTACTAGTCACAATTGGTACAAAATCTGACGGTAGTCAACCAGTTCGAACATATGTAGATATTACATGACTAACCTCATTCCCTAATGCGACGTCTATCAAAGGGAAGAAAGACATGAGACGACAAGCATTTTTATACAAAAAATTTATTGTATGAACCGATCAATTCGAGATATAAGAACGTTACCTAATATATATTGTTGTAAATACAAATGCAATGTCATGGACGATGTTCCTTACTTGCATTTATTTTCCACACATAATGTTGTGTTAACATTGCCTTTACACTGGTAGAGTATCATTCTAAGTTTGATTATACAGGAAAAGAAAGACGAATAATGATAAAAAAGACAGGCAACTACTTGATAAAGTATGTGTAGCATATATAAAATGAGCTTAGATTTTCTTTGTCCCTTCATCGGTATATTTCTTATTCAAGCTACTTCGATGGATCATTGTCGCAAATGCACACCCATTTCGTGTAACGCCTGTTTGTTTTCTGTTTTTTGTAAAACAACGGAAGGTATGAAATTGAGTCTTTTCGTTCTGCGTCCATCCGTTTTACCAGACTTCGTGAGTGGGGTGGAGTCGGGGTGACTATGGGGTCTACAATCATCATGTGCAGGAATTCGGGCTGTTGATATTTCATCATACAAATTAAGTTCAAAAATGTAAAGGTTCAAGCAGATAGAACAATATAAAATATTGATGGATGACACATACCCGACCTTTTTGATATCGGATTTCGATGACAGTTTGAAACCAGCAGACAAATGTGTGTGCATAAGATGACGCCGTGTTTGTTGGTTAAAAGTACGACAGACAATTGCAAATTTCGCAGCGAGATACACCCCTTTTGTGATCATTTTGTTATTTTGTATTCATTATTCTGGATCAGGTCAAAGTTACTATAATGAAGAAAAAGTAAATATTTTAGTAGCACCCTAAACCAGTAAAAAGCTCTAGCTATGGAACGGAAAGGAGAGAAAACACTGGGGGCGCTCTCTCGTCGAAGCCTTATGTGTCACACAGGCACGACGAGGGATTAGCGAGTGAGTAGTTTTTCAGACGAAGAGTCCGGTTTCATTACAAAAAAAGAATAAAACATTTGAACATAAAAAGCAGATACTGCATTACACAATAACCAAACCGTGGTTGACTGATTGGCATAATTGCAAATCAACACAAGGAAGATTCTGTCTTGCCGATGAAATTTGATTGCTCGGTGACACATTACTGGAGCCGCCCCGGCCTGGCGTGGACAGGATTCGAACCCGTTGCTTTATGTTCGCGAGTCCGATGGGTCTCCGCGTGTCCGCGAAGAAGTTGTTGTCCCGCCTTATGAGAAAGCATTTTATTCCCTTGAATTAAATTTATACTTTAAGAGACAATTTAGACAGCTCTGACCCTCCTCAGTGGAATACCACTTTTTTGCTTTCGTTTTATTTCATGATTATTTTATATTAATATACTGTTGCATTATATTTCCATTTGTTTAATTCCATGGCAATATTATAAAGAACAAAATGTTTTATTTAACCACCCACAGTCATACCCACCCACCTGCCTATTTAACAACCCACAGTTCCATGTATCTATCTATATATCTCTTTATTTATTAATGACTGGCTACCTGTCTGCATACGTACGTATCTATCTAACATCTACTAATATACCTTTCTACAGCCATCACATTCTGATGATATATGCATGCATTACGTACGTACGTACGTACCTACTTACCCACCTGCATATACACCAACCTATATTCACCTATGCATGCAACAATACAACTATACATGCATACATACATGTACGGTGCATTTTGGCACAACGAGAGGAAGGAAAAAAATGTATTACTTTTCACCGTGAATTACTGCATGGTACATACATACATACATACATACATACATACATACATACATACATACATACATGGAATAAGTCTTTGGAACATCCCCAGTAAAGTGCTAGGAGTAAATATGGTTTTCTCTACGGTCGTACAACTGATATAAGAATAAAATGGAGCGCAGATTGTAATCAAAAGACGCAGATTGTAATCGAAAGACGCGGATTGTAATAAAAAGACGCAGATTGTAATCAAAAGACGCATACAAGAAAAAAAGAAACTTAGCTATATCGTCTTACAGAAGCTAAATGAATTTGACTCCTTTGAAAAGGAACTTCCTTGAATATGTGTCACATCAAATACATACAGTAAATTTCATTGTCACGTGCGTAGCATTTCTGTGATAAAATTTATATCTGAGTTTAAAATATATCTCGCAAACATGCATACACACTCGCACACACAATATATATATATATATATATATATATATATATATATATATATATATATATTTAGAGAGAGAGAGAGAGAGAGAGAGAAGAAAATTTGACGTCGATGCTGTCATACACAACATGCAAGTTATGTTTGCAAGCAGAAATAGAGGCCATGTTCAACATTGTACTTTTGTATTTATCCTAGTAATCGCCCCTGCTGAATCTCTTTGAAATTTTCAATGAATAAGGAATACAGTTTGGGGCATACAAAAACAGCATAGCACTCGTTGTCTACAACAACATTAGGTACAAAATTTATTTATTCTGCTCTAATCTTTTAGTGTAATATTAATATACATTTGTTTGCTCATACTGTAGAGAAAGAGTCAAACAATTATTCAGTATTTCCAAAACTTTAATGTAAACGGCATTGTCTAGAAAATCTATTATTCAATATTTCTAAAACTACAATGTAAACGGCTTTGTTTAGGAATTATATTATTCAGTATTTCACAAACTATAATGTAAACGACATTATTATATACTCATTTGTTTCTCCATTAACTTTGCATTGTCAGAATCGTGCAGTATTTCTCCATACTGCACGGCTTAATACTGCACTACACGTGTGTCTAAAAATAGTATCGCGTGTTAGGAACTACTTTTTATTGTAAACAAACAATGTACGCTCACGTAGCAGACACCGGAACTTTTGCTTTATTAGATTTATCTGTGGATGAACTAAGCAAGTTGTTTGAGTCATTTGAAAGTAGAGGTGATAAATCTGACGATGTAGATGAGCTCATTAAGTCACAAAAGAAACTTTCTATTCAGCAAGCGACTGAACTTGATATTCGCAATGTCTAGCGGTGTTTTTATGACAACAAACGTGAGACATGCAGTATTGAAAATATAATTCTGATCATTTAAACACTTATTTAGCTTATTGTTCAGACTATGAACTGTGCTCTCTAGCGTCTATAAATAATAGCATAGAAAGGTATCTTAAGGCCAAAGGATATTCCGTCTCTCTCAGAGACTGCCCTTTTTACAAGTAAAGAAGGCGGGTTTGGGTATAAAAGCAAGTGCTTCGGAGCCAATAAGCCAAGATAACGAAGAAGCCTTATTTTCCGCTGGCGAAATGGGCTTTCAGCCCCCAGCCGCTTTGCAATTTTCCTGTTTTTGAGAAAATGTTTGGATTTATAGTACAAGTCATATAGGTCATATAGCTGGGGTCCCTCCAACAAAGATCATGCAAGTGACAGTACATTACAAAAATGTTATCTATAGCTGTTAATAAGAATGGTAATAAATGTACTTACCTTTCTGCATCTTGAATTTCTTCAAAATGTACTTTCTTATCCACGGCGCGAAACTGGACTGCAGTCTATAGACTACATTTCCAAGAGAAATCACATTCCAAAGGAGAATGTACTGCACTCCAAAACAAAATGAATTTGATATTCCCTAACAAAAAGTATTTAATTCTGCATCTTCTTGAGAATTTCAATTAAAAGGATTTCATATTTTGTCCACCTTGTGATTCCAAACTATCAATGGTAGAACAGAAACACATGTGCAACTTGCTGTCAAGACCATCCCTCCAGCTACATGTACATCGTACGTAATCGACCCAAATAATAACGCCAGCCCCCACAACTAAAAAAGCAAAATTTAGTTGGATCGACAGAAAAACAAAATTTCTCCATTCCAGACCAACTGAGAAAGTTGTTTCAAGGCGCAGTCATTCACAATATTACTCCAAATTTCAATTTTAAGTAGACTAAAATGAGATTACTTTATGAAACGAATGACTGAGCGCGCGGTACGCTACCACGTTCAAAGGTCGCTGGGCGGTACCATGTGCGCATGAATACGGTTAATGTGTATTGGTTTAACTACGGTTGTGTATTTACTTTTGAATCTAGCAGAAATTCAGTTACTTTGCTTCTTGTAGTGTGTCCCTTTTATTTTTCAGCCTTAGGTAGAAAAGCAAAACGAGTATTTAATAAAAAGGTTACTACATTTGTATAGGAAAATATGAACTCGTTTTTTCTGAGCAATACTGCACTCCTGACGTTGTGCAGTATAGCTCAGTACAACTCGTTCATATTTTCCGATACAAATGCAGTAACCTATAATTGTCTAGAAAAGCTATTATTCAGTATTTCTAAAACTATAATGTAAACGGCTTTGTCTAGAAAAGTTAGGGGTCATTACGTATTTACACAAATAGTTTGTGGCACCTTTCTATGGTTAAATCACTCAAGTTTGTCTTTATTGAGATAAATTGAAAGAAATTTAGTTTGACTTATGTCTTATGAATGTTCTTTAAGTACTTTTTTATATGATTTGAATTTCTTAAAACGAAATGTTAAGGCTGCTGGCCAAAATATCTGGGTTAAAAGTTTTCTCTGCTCTTTTGTAATATTGTCAGGGATATTTGATGGCAGATTGGTTCCTTTGTGCAAACTTGAAAAGCCTTCATCCATGGATGTTTTCTTTAAATATTTCCCGGGAAAGTCGACGAACTTCTGTTGACTAGTGTTCAAGAACAAAATCAAATCAAGGCTATTTCTAGTTTGCCCCGGATTAAATTTGATTCCGGATTGGCAGAAAACAAGGTTGTTGAATTGGACATACGTGGATTTGTTTGAACCACATGTACAAAAAACTAAAAAAAAAACAGACACAGTGTAAAGATTACAAGATAGCTTGTTTTATTTTGAACACAATTAAAGGCAATGAAAATCACATAGATGATGGTGCAATTATAAGGACATTTAAATTTCTCTCAAATTTTATCACAAATGAAACAGCAACTACACCTGAAAGTATGCATTTTAAAATGGATACAATTTATAAATACATGTACAATTTTAACTCATCAATTAAACTTTCTGTCACGAAGAATTACTACAAAATTAACCAAAATAGATTGATCGAGTAGGGGTTTTTACACGAAATGGATGAAAATAAATCCAGTACAGAGTGTATGTATACAGGTTTTTGAAAAACTATTTGCGCCGAAACTTAATTTGACATCTAGTATTAGTTTGAATTAATCCACACAAATAAACTGAAGAGTCATTTGTAAAATGTTACAAATACAACAGCAAAAATCTGTCAGAGGAAACCGAACGATGAAATACAAAATACCCGAGATGTAAACATTTTACAAGATCAACGAAATTAAATTCGCGGTACAGTGGATAAAACAAAACTATTAGAGAGAAAAATAAAAAAAAAAGAATTATACAGGAATGTGAAAAAAAAACTATAAATAGAGGCTTAAAGTCTCATCATGCTGGAAAGCTTTGATATGGTTTTGAACTAGGTGGTTGTTATGTGTATTGAGTTCATAATATGTTTTCATGAGGTAAGTTGTACATTAGTCATTTTGTAAACAACATATTTACTGCATTTTAGTTCAAGGTCAGACTTGTTTACATAGCATTTAGTATTTAGATTGGAATTTTCCATGGCTTGATATTCTAGAACAATCTGTCACGTGACTTATATAGCTTTTAGTGGACAATATTTCACTTTTTTTCAAATGATCAGTCTACGAAGAATCATTTAAATCAGTGGTCCCCAACCTTTTTATCGCCGCGGACCGGTCAACGTTTGATAATTTTACCGCGGCCCGCTGAGGGGGGGACGTTGATTGTTTATATTTTAGATTGTTTTGATTTAATAATTTTAATTTAATTGTATTTAAACATGCCTTCAAAATAAAATACAGTTACACCAAAAAATGAATATAAAGTGATTTAACATTTTAACTCACTAGAACGTTAAATCAATGAGAACCCTGAGCTTCTTTCTTTGCAACGAGACGGTTCCATCTGGGGGTAATAGGAGACAATGACACCCGAAGTGTGTTGCTTATGTCCAGTTTATTCCGTTGTTTTGTTTTGGTTGCTGTCATTGCAGAAAACCCCGCTTCACACAGATAGGATGTCGGAAATGGCAGTAGGGATTTAAGTGCTGTGGTGGCAATCTCAGGGTATTCCGCAATGACTTTAATCCAGAACACCGGCAGAGTTGTTGTCTCGAACGTAGTTTTAAGGCCGCCGTCATTTGCAATCTCCAGCATTTTAGTTGTCCTGATATATAACCATCCAGTGACTTGAACAGTTCTGCTCCTGTGGTATTGGTTGGCAAAGATAGTGCACATAACAAATCCTCATGCACATCCTCCTGATATAGATATCGCACATAAACAAGTAGTATTGCCTTGTTGTCGATATCTGTAGATTCGTCAACCTGGAGTGCGTACCACGGTGATGTATTAATCCTCTCCAACAATTGTGTCTCAATGTCTTCGGCTATTTCCTCAATGCGCCTAGTCACAGTGCTAGCCGACAAAGGCACATGTGCTATCTTTTCCACAGCAGCCTCTCCTAGAAGTTCACGGCAAATGTCTTTAGTGGAGGGCAAGATCAATTCTTCACCGATAGTGAATGGCTTTTTAGCCTTAGCAATACGGTTAGCCACCAAATATGATGCTCTCAGTGCATTCTCCTTTATTGATGTGGTGGCCCTCATAAATTTCTTCTGTCCTTCGTGTTCCCGTTTTTTTCTTTCAAAATACTCCAGGGGCTTGTCTTTTAATCCAGGGTGCTTGGCGTTCAAGTGGCGAAGCAGTTTTGAAGGTTTCATTGCCTCATTAGAGATCTGGTCGCCGCAAACTATGCAGAGCGGTTTTGGTGTGTGGGAATCACTTGTCCCGATAAATCCATATTTCAGGTAGGACTCATGGTATTGTCTGTTAAAAGTTTTATGTTTCTTTGATGTTGAAGGTTCTTCTGCTGTCTCTTCACTGGGGCTTTTCTTTTTCCCAAGGAAACTTTCTAACGACGTCTGTTTCGTACTCATTTTTGCTAATTTGTGGGTTAAATTTGAGCAAACACAATATACACGTACACCAAGCACTGTTAAACATGAGAAAGTACCGGTGAACAGAGAGAAAACCGCCCCGATATCACGATATTTTGCGCATGCGCGGTATTGGTGCGGCTTTAGGTGACGTCTCTCAGCTCCCGGTTAACCTCTCGTCCATGGAAAGTCGCACAAACCCGAGAGAAATACACCACAGTAAATAAAATGGAAATAATTTAATGTTCCTTGGGCGGCCCGGTACCATTTGATCCACGGACCGGTACCGGTCCGCGGCCCGGGGGTTGGGGACCACTGATTTAAATAATCAGATGTTTATAATTGAGTTGTGAAAATTCAGAGAGAGAGAGAGAGAGAGAAATTATTTATTTGAAATATTCAGTGCAATTACCAAAAGTGCTCATTCTCATATTGGATTTATAATTGACTTTGGGATTTATGTGAATTTATTCAAAGATATTCTGGATTACATCATTCAGGCATATTAGAACATTCAAGACTACTAACACATCAGGACATTCAAGGCTACTGGAGTTCATTCGGAACATTCTATATTTAGGAATTGTGATTAGAACACTTAGGATTATTGGATTATTTGGATTTTAGTTCACGTTACTGTAAAAGTTTTTTGAATTTTCACTTTAATTGTCGAGAAATAAATTACTTGTTGATTTCAGTTACATTGTTGGTTTCACTTTCTTTCTGTTACAAAATTTTAAGACCCAGAGTCGTAACATGGCAAACAATATATTTTGGTGGAAAATGCAATACAGCTTGATGTTCAATGACCGCACATACCATAAGAACCAATCCAGGTCATGAACTGAAGTTTAGACTTAAACAAAAATGATACGTACTGAGTCTTATACATGCCCATGTAGTGACTATATTTACATTGACTAGGTGTTTGATAATGACATTAGTTATAAATCAAACTCAATTTAAATTGGGCAGTGTGATGGCAACAGTTGATTGTGGAACTTCCTTTTGACATTCAACAAAGAAAATTATTCCATATTTAGCAAATTTCATGTGTTTTTTTCAAATAAGAAAACTGTTACATGAATTTAAAATATCTTTACAAAATCAAGACTTTTTTAAATTATGTCAATAACAGAATAGGTATGAAACATTATAATTGATCTGTAACAATTTTAACATTCCAATACACTAAATATGGAGACGCATCAATCGAAAAAGGTCATATATAGTGATGCATACTACTGGAAGAAGAATGAGAATTAAAAGACTAAAAATAAACATTTTACAGCTGAAGAGAAAAGATGTGGACCTTTATGATGGTATTAAATTATGGTATGATAGGAATAATTATATGGCAGATAATAACGAGTAAGCATGCTGGACATACTTTTTCCTGCAAGGTAGCAACGGTCTGATAAGTAAATGTATTTAAAGCTTACATCAAAGTGTCACGAGTTATGAAATCTCATATTATCTGCACAAGCTGAAAACAGAGGATCGGTTACACAATCTGATTCCACTATTCATGAAGCTGCTAATATGTTTATGGGTTATTGATTTTAGGTCCATAAGGTTACTAATCAGATGAAAACATTATGACAAGATTTCAACTATATATATATATATATATATATATATATATATATATATATATATATATATATATGTATATATATGTGTGTGTGTGTGTGTGTGTGTGTGTGTGTGTGTGTGTGTGTGTGTGCAAATATGAAATTGGACTATGCTGTTGGTGGTGAGTGTTTATTTTTGGTACCGAGTGACATAATCTTAAAACTGGGTATCATCGTTATACGCAACAACAATCTGAAGAAATTAAAAGACTCATTCGCACACGAATTAAACCCTACCTTCAACACCAATCGTTTAATACTTTCATACAAATTGTTTTGAATTACGATTGGCTGAACAATTGACACGCGGTCAACAGTAAAACAACGTATTGGTTCACCCACAGAGATTTCATATTGTGCTCGCATTAGGAATAGTTTAAGACCAAGGGGTTTTCGTGTCAAACGAAAAAGCAAGATTCCCCGATAAAGCCAAGGATTGTTTACATTAAAAATGGTTCAGTTTATCTACCGGAAGTTAGATGAAAGGAAAATGATTAAACATGTATGGGCCTTTGTTTTGCTCAATGCATTGTTTTATAGCTCTGCAAAGTATAGATATTTGCGTCAGCCAATGTCATATTTCAGAGCTCAGTAAAACACTGTATTAAACTCAAGAAAAACCACACATAATTGCATAGCATTGATACTAATGGTTGCATTAAATGTTATGGTCTACTCCTTGAAATAATTTGTACACATCTTATTGTGCTAGATGCTATGTTTATACCTCTGTGCAAAATTCAAGAAATATACTGTCTGATGCAAATACTAGTAACTTAACATGTTCAGGAAAGAAAGAAACAACGTGTCCAGCTGTGTTCAAAAGGCAGCTTATTACACTGTCAATAATTCCAGGCAATGCAGCCGCTGCTCTTTTCAGTCTATTTAAACAAATAATTAGCACTATGTATTAAGCCATTTTAAACTTTACTAATTTCGTTTTTTTTCAAAACCTTCAATCTATTTTTCGTATATTGCTACATTAGATTTCAACGATTTAATTTTTGATTTGACAATGTCTACAGCATTTACAAAATACCATAATTCTCTTTCCTCTAGTGTAGCAAATACTTTTTCCCCCCAAGTGGAAGTTCTCCACTTTGAATTCTTCCCTGATAATCATATTTTACATTATTTTCTGCATCTCTTACATGTAGTTCCAACAGTTCAC
Organism: Margaritifera margaritifera; assembly: GCA_029931535.1. Lineage (NCBI taxonomy): Eukaryota > Metazoa > Mollusca > Bivalvia > Unionida > Margaritiferidae > Margaritifera > Margaritifera margaritifera. The sequence continues at coordinate 2,735,583 of JAQPZY010001472.1, forward strand.
TTGTGTCTGTTATTTGCATCTTACTGTTCTAAGGGACCTGCAATGGCTATGTTTGGAAACAGATTATGTAATATTTGTTCTGTTTAAACTTGTGCACCTAAAATACATTTATATAAAACAGCTTATAGACTGTTTTAATATGGATAGTCCTTCTTCCGTTAATTCGTTGCTGTATGTAAACAAAACACCGTATGCAAAACAAATTACTGTATTAAAAAAAGAATTATATTCAAGCTACTAAACTTTCTTCTTCCTTCGTTCCCTTTCGATTGATTTCATTTACTACTAATTAAGTCTATTTTGTTTTTGCCTGTTCCCAAGTAATCTTTGTTCTGAATGACTTCCTTATTTTATGAGAAATACGTTCATCAAGTCCAAATTTGCCTAATCCATTCTCATGCATTCCATTATCAATAAATTATTTTGTTTCCATCAATGTACATGCTCTCGTGATTACTAGGTGTTACAAATATTACAGATTATATTAAATCCCTTCAGTTGTTGACTGCATTAAAAGCTTGTTCATCGGATAATGGTAGTGCACATTCAGAGAACAATTGTCTTACTTGAAAGGAGACATTAAACCAATAGACTGATTTGACTAACTCTTTGATTTATTAAATTTCTACAAGATATTCAACAACCTGCTATTGCCGCCCATATTACCTAGTTCGGTTGTTTTTGCCAAATCTTCGCTGTGCTCTGTATTTATTGATAGAGTCATGAATGTTGTGCCATCCATACTTCCGGGCTTAGTTCATTTTGCCAAATCTTATACCACGTTGTGCTATGTATTTGTTGATAGAGTCGTGAATGTTGTGCCATCCATACTGCCGCACTTAGTTCATTTTGCCAAACCTCATACCAAGCTGTCTTTAATATTTTATTGACAGAGTCATAAATATCAACTTTTAAAGTGTGGTTATAACACATATTTCATGGCTTGTATTTGAAATAATCAGTTTCCGTGTACTAGATTCGAATTAACACACCAATCGCAATATAATAAACCGAGTTTAGGACAACGAAAGCTGCGGTGCTTGGTAATTTCTTAAATCTGAAGTCCATTAGATAATTTTCAAACATTTTGATACGTTTAAATCTTAAGCTATAATACATCTGCTATCATTCTTAGCTATTTTAATGCGTGATTTCAAACTGTGATCTGGCTCAAATATAGTAAAGTAGTAAAATGGGTGAAGATATTCAAACACTTTACTTTTTTGAGAAACGTTTATGTTTTACAGAACGCAAAATCATTCATCATGAAGTATAAAGTGGCTGGAAGGCACTATCTACTTTACTAGTGTCCAACTACATGTGCTATTATGGTAAAGGTTTCCACATTTCATTCGAATTTATATTGATGTAGCAAAATGTTATTTGGTCAGCCTAAAAAAATGCGTCGGTTCAGTCATCATGCTTAATCGAATTGGTTTGGAATTGCGAAATATGACCTGTTCAGAAAGCAAATTAAATGTTTTAGATTTTTCAAAGTCAAATGATAAAAATGAGCTCTTTCTGTGATGCATATACTATGTTTTGCAGAAAATAACCTTGATCATCTTTGTCAGTATTATGTCATTAAACTGTGTACTTGAATCCATCGCTGTTCGTGACCATAATTATGGAATATTATATACTATATACTATATATATATATATATATATATATATATATATATATATATATATATATATCCCTTTCGAAGGTGTTGTGTGGCTTAATTGGGACATATTTGATGGTGTTCCATTAAAGTTGCAGCTTATGCCATAAATTGAGAAGAAGCTCTCTGTATTTTACATTATTCATAGCCACATGCTGTTGTTCAGGGGTTGTATTTTACATTACTCATAACTACATGCTGTTGTTTAGGAGTTGTACGTTGGATTGCTCAGAGTAACATGTTTTTGTTCAGGGGTTGTACTTTTTATTACTCATAACTACATGCTGTTGTTCAGGGGTTGTACTTTAGATTGCTCATAGTCACATGTTGTTGTTCAGGGGTTGTACTTTATATTACTCATAACTACATGCTGTTGTTCAGGGGTTGTACTTTAGATTGCTCATAGTAACATGTTGTTGCTCAGGGGTTGTACTTTATATTGCTCATATAGTCATGCTGTTGTTCAGGGGTTGTACTTTATATTACTCATAATTTCATTCTGTTGCTTAGGAGTTGTACTTTAGATTGCTCATTGCTACATGCTGTTATTCATGGGGTTGATCTTTACATTACTCATAACTACATACTGTTGTTCAGGAGTTGTACTTTACATTACTAATAACTACATGCTGTTGTTCAGAGATTGTACCTTACGCTACTCATAATTGCATGTTGTTATTAAGGAATTGTTAATCTGTTTCAACAGTCTATAAAGTAAGAGGAATATATGACAGGTTCTTTCGCATACCACATGACTAAGTAAATTTTGAAACCTGCGAGTCATAATTTCAGATGAGGAATGCAGACCTTGCATTATATTTCTCGAACATAGGTAAGGCAGGCAATTATTCAGATGGTTTACACTGATATACTCCCATTAAGTACCATCATTCCCATCACCGATGTTGCCCTATACTTTATTACTTGGGGTATCAAATATGTTTATATACAATGACTGTGTAACAGGTGTTCCTACCCGAATATGCAGCGAAGAAGAATGATGTACAAAGTTAATGCCTATTTCTTTTCTTTGCCAAGAAATATGTAAACCTACAGGCAAATTCAACCGATGGATGGCACTGTTTTCATTCTTCTGAACAAAGGCTTCTTCTTTTTCTTTTTCTTCTTCCCTCTCTCCTTAAAGTACGTAAAATTGGGTAAAAAGGTAATGACATTCTGTGCGTTCACAGTTCTCATATCTTGAATCTACGAATACTAATATCCTTTCATTATTAGCTAACACCGAGAACGCCTTATAAAATTACTTGGGAATTACAGTAACTTGTTGTATCAATTTCATTGATGTTAAAGTTAGAACAAAATGGATTTAATTTAAAATTGTATACTTCAAATTTACTCTCTCTCTCTCTCTCTCTCTCTCTCTCTTAATAACACTCAAAGGATGATTGGCGCCAGGTTTATTGCACTCAGGAGCAAGAAATAAAGCATACATACACGCACATTAAATTACCGAGGTTAAAGAACAAATGTGCTTTATTAAGTGTATTGACATGCAAACCAAATATACTATGTAATGCAATTTTTGATATCACACACATATTATGTAATGCAATGTTTGATATCACGCACATAGTATGTAATGCAATTTTTGATATAACACATATAATATGTAATGCAATTTTTGATATCACACACATATTATGTAATGCAATTTTTGATATCACACACATAGTATGTAATGCAATTTTTGATATCACACGTATAGTATTACCATTACCATTAGTAACTTCAGTTTCAAGAAAAGCTACTTATGTACCATGCTTAGAAATTGCATTAAATATTACCAAGTGTGAGAGAAAAGAGTAGCTCTATTCTCCTGTACACATCAATTTAGAGTAATTGGCTTAATTTAAATTTGTGTATCTTAAATTTTAACAATACTTATATATACCCATACCATTTTTAAAAAAAAAATTACTTGAAGGATTATTCGCTCCAGGGTTTTGCACTCGGGTAAATCATCATCATCATCAACATCAACATCAACAATAACAACAACAAAATACACATACACACATTTATGGCAATGATTTTTTTTTGCGAGTCAGTGCAATATGATTATAACAAAAATGTGCCCATTAACAAAACACGCACTTAAATACAACTAAACGCTAGTGTATACCCCAACATGCCAGTTAAAAAAAATAATTTCCATGCAGGGTGAGGCTAATATTGCTAGCGCCCTTAGTTTGGGAGTGCTAATCGACTCGATTGAGCGTGATTAACATATTTCCGCACAAATATTAATTAAAATATAATTGGCGTTGATAGATTCTCCAGTGGCCGTCGGTACAGACTGTGCCTACACAACCATTTCTGAGTATGAATCTTAGATACGCCTATAAAAGGCTGGATTTCGTTTATTGGTACACAGCAGACAAAGAACAGGCTTGTCCGATGCGGGTTTCCTACCCGTTGACGAGAGGAGCCATTCCCAGGTCAACGTATTGGATACGGTCTCTTTCGGACTACCTGTGCTTCTGTGCTCCCCTACCCTGCAAAGGCAGAAACAGCTACATATGGACGACGAGTGGGACGACGGTGAAACCATCCAATTTATCGAAGCAGATACTCCAAGGAAGGAGGCGGAAGATAAAATAAACTATTACGCTGCAGACCTGCTCTACGAACGAAGTGACATGAAAGACATGAGACGAATAAAAAAAAAACCCTAATAAATATGTTCCGGTAGCAAGACCACTTCTCACCCATGGAAAGTATGATGCTTCCGGAAAACAAGATGGGGCTTTGACTGCCGGCAAGCGACTGTTAGTGGTTTTATCAGTCAAAAGAGTCACAAAATAACAATGCCATCTAAATCCCACCCCACCACTCTTTTCAGTCAAAAGAGTCACAACACCATCTAATTCCCACCTCAGTCTTTCAGCCAAAAAAACCACAAAATCACAATGCCGCCTAAATGCCACCCCGGTTTTCAGCCAAAAGAGTCGCGATACACAATGATGCCTAAATTCCTCCTCGTCTTTTCAGTCAAAAGAGTCACGATACACAAAGCCACCTAAATCCCACCCCCGTCTTTCAGTCATAAGAGTCACGAAATCAGTGAACATCATCCTATTTTACGTGTTCTGCTCTAATGAGATGTACAGAGTAAATGCATGAAAAATGAACGGTGTTCACAATAAAACATTATTGAAGACAACATACAAAACAGTTAACAGCACGGAGCACTAAAATTGTAAAGCATAACTGAGTGAAGTTTCTAGCTTTGACTAGAAGACAGGAAACATCAAAGCGTTCACCTTTTGTGGATTTTTTTTTTTTAAATTATAAACTCTGGATTATCCTTGGGCTAAGGTCTTTAAGGAGGCACACTTTTTCGTCATAACTTTCATCTGTACTTTGATTCAAAGTCTTTTCTTGAGCGGTATGAGAATTCAGATATTGACGTCAGTCCTCTGGCTTCCTTGTTATGTTAGACTCAATTGATAAAGTTGTAACACACTTGATTTTCACCCGTGAGGTCACCTGTGCGATCAAGGTGTTAATATGTGCCAGGGATGTAATGGCATGGTCAAGATCAATTGTTTATCCAAGCGTCTTCAGTTTTCGGTACTTCAAGAACTGTATCGCGTCACTATACTAGCCGTCGGAAGATATAAATTGCTGGTGTTTTAACTTGACGTGCAGGCCTATCTTCATTGAGAACATATCTTGAAAGAGAAGAAGTTTCATCTATAGGCGGCAAACATCATTGTGAGCGGACCTATAACTTTTAACCGTAAATTAAATGTGTTAAAGTTCATAAATAAATGCATGCCTCCATATTTACCACATGCTCTGGTGAAATGTATGCCCGTGGTTTGGTAAAGGTAGAACTCTAACCTGTCTAGCTTGCCTATCAAATAGTAGGTGTCTTTCATATGAATCGATGACATTTTATATATGGAGTTGATCTTGTGACAGTGAGCATCGGATTTTGTTATTTAAATAATTGGAATCGTAAGTTTCTTTAGGAAAATTGACAAACTCTGTAGTTTCTATGCCATCAATCCTGTTTTCTCTTTCTGATGAACAGTTTTTTTTATTTTTTATGCCTGAGACTATTTCGTATTCCTGTTGACTTATACGTATCCGGGGGCTATTTGCCGATGACATAACTATCATGTACTCATTTTAATAATGACTATATATTTTCCGCGCAGTCTGACATGTTGAAAACAATATTTAGGTATCTTTTGTATGTCTTTCCAACTAAAGGGCTGAAATAACAGCATTTAAATGCAAACCGTTGAATAGAATTACATATTTACATCCTAATGTTTGGGATTCGTTAGCCTTATATTCTCGGTTTCGTCAGGTAATGTGATTTGTCTTGAAAACAGGTCATATGTGACATTTTGTGACTGCGTAGAAGTAACTGCACGGATAATACACATGGAATTTTCTTTATGCTGTGCACTAATATTTGCTCTCATCAGAACACGTGTACAATTTTACACAGTTTCTTGACGAAAATGATATTTACATTTCGTACAAAAAAAGATTTAAAGTCTTTTTGAGGGATTTGAGAAGGCCGATATTACGTTCAGTCCACTGGTTTCCTTATTATATTTCACTCGATTGAGACAGTGGTGCATTGCATTTCACTCCTGAGGTCACCTGTTTGATCCAGGTGACAGTACGAGCCGGGAATTGTGATGGCTTAGTCAAAATCAGTTGTTTCCCACCGTTCTCAAGTTTTCTTTTGTTGAAGAGTTATATCGCGCCACTATACTAGCCGTCGGAAGATGTTAATAGCTGATGTTTGAACATGATGTGCAATCTTATGTGCATTCCGATTATATCACGACAGAGAAGAATTGTGATCCATATTCGCCAAAACATCATTATAGGGGTAATTAAGTCGTAAATGAAAGATGTACATGTTAATCGAGAAATGCATGTCGACTAAGAGACTCCCTATTTGTCACATGCTCTGGCGAAATTTGTGCCGTGCCCGTGATTTGGTAAAGGTAGATATCCAACTTGTCCAGCTAGTCTATCAGATATCAGGTGCCTGAATAATGAGCATTGACATTGTTTTTCTAAATAATTAAAATCTTAAGTGTCTTTAGGACTATTGACAATCTTTTGTAGTTTTTGTCATATAAACCTTCTTACACTTTTTGTAGAACATTTTTATTATAATGTCACAGTTTTTATAAGAGTTGTATTACAGTATGCTTGAGACTATTTCTGATTCCTGTCGAATTATTTGTATATGGGTGTTCTTTTTCGGTAATACTAAGATCGTGTACTCACTTTAATAATGACTATATATTTTTTCCAAAGTCTGGCATGTTATAAAAATAAATATTTAGGTTATCTTTTGTTTGACCTTTCAACAAGACCACTCAGATCACCACATTGAAATGCATACGGTTGAATAGAATTACATCCTTATGCTCCAGAGCCATTAGTTTCATATTCTCGGTTTTGTTGGGATTTGTCTTAAAAACAGGTCATCTTTGGCATTTTGTCACTGCGTAGAAGCCACTGCCCATATTATACACATGCAATTCTCTGTATACTGCATAGTAGTCTACTCTCACCAGAACATGTGTATTTGTTTTGCAATTTCTTGTATGAGATATGTACATTTCACACAGAAATAGAAAGATGTAAGGTCTTTTTAGGGATATGAGAAGATCGTTATTGCGCTCAGTCCTCTGGTTTCCTTACTATGTTAGATGCAATTGATAAAAGGGTAACATACTTGCTTTTCTCTCCTGATGTCAACTGTATGATCCAGGTGTTAATACGTGCCGGGGATTATGATGGCATGGTCAAGATCAGTTGTTTCTCCAAGCGTCTTCAGTTTTCCGTACTTCAAGAACTACTACTATATCGCGTCACTATACTAGTTGTAAGGAGATATAAGTACCTGGTGTTTGAACTTGATGTGCAGTCTTATGTGCATTGAGAATATGTCATGAAAGAGAAGAATTTTCATCTATATTCTACAAACATTGTGAGCGGATCTTTATGTTTAATCGTAAATAAAAGGTACTCAAGTTAATAAAGAAATACGTGCCGACTAATCGCCTCCATATTGATCACATGCTCTGGTGAAATTTGTGCCAGTTGTTTGGTAAAAGTAAAAGTCCAACCTGCCCAACTAGCCAATTAGATACTCGGTGTCTTTTACCGGAATCGATGACATTTTTTATATATAGCTATTTTTAACGCAATGAACAACAGACTTTGTTATTTAAATAATTCCAATCTTAAGTTTCTTTAGGACAAATGACAATCTCTGTAGTTTTTATCCCATCAGCCCTGTTCACTCTTTCTGTAGAACATTTTGAATGATATTTTTACAGTTCTTATAATGAGTTTATATACGGAATGCTTGAAACTAGTTCGCACTCCTCTCGAATTATCCGTATCAAAGCGCTATTTTTCGGTTACGCAATCGTCATGCACTTATTTTACTAACGAATATATTTTTCCCATAGTATGGCATTTTAGAATAATAATATTTAGGTTATCTTCGAATCACTTGTCAACAACGTGACTCAAGTCACCGCACTGGAATGCAAACCACTGAATAGAATTACATCCGAATATTTGGGATCCATTAGTTTCGTATTCTCGGTTTCATCAAGCAATGTGATTCGTCTTAAAAACAGGTCATATTTGGGTTTTTGTAACTGTGTAGAAGCAACTTCCCGAATAATAAACATACCATTCTCTCCCTGTTGTGCCCTAGAGTCTACTCTCACCATAACACATGTACTGTTTTACACCACGATTTTCCGACTGAGATATGTATATTTCATACAAAAATAAAAAATAAAAGATTTAAAGTCTTTTAGATGGATATGAGAAGGCCGATATTGCAGTCAGTCCTCTTTTTTCCTTATTATGTTAGACTCAAATGGTACTTTGGTAACATACTTGGTTTTCACACCTGTGGACACCTGTATGATCCAGGTGTCCACACTTGCTGGAGATTGTGATGGCTTAGCCAAGATCAGTTGTTTCTCCAGTCTTGTTCATTTTTCTGTTTTTCAAGAACTATATCGCGTCACTATACTAGCTGCCGAGAGATGTAAATACCTGGTGTTTGAACTTGTTTGAACATAGAACTCCAACGTGGCCAGCTTGCATATCATATATGATGTGTCTTTCATATGAATCGACGGCATTTAATAGCATTTAACCTTGTTATCTAAATATCTCAAATCGAAAGTTTCTTTCTGGCAAACGACAATCTTTGTAGCTTTTATCCCATCAAACCTGTTTACTCTATTTGCAGAACATTTTAATTATATTTGCATGGTTCTTATAAAGAGTTTTATTCATGGCATGCTTTTAACTATTTCACATTCCAGTCGAATTATCAAACTAGTTTTATTATGATAATGATGAAATATAAGAGATGTGTGGTTTGTTGTATGAAATTTACATCGTACTGAAGCAAACAGAATAAAGTACCTTGCACTTTAATAAAGTGGTGGATACACATTACGATGGCAGGATTAGAACATGGACTCTTCTGGTCACGAATCTAACATGATAACTACTGAATCTCCATTCACATTTTGCAGGTGGACCGACATCATGTAATGGATTCTTAACTTATACAAGCAGCTTGAATATCATGTTTTTTGATCGGAATCATAATCGGCCAGCTGATGTCGAAACCAGATATTTATATCATTTATGACCTAGACACGATATATTTTTTTATTAAGATTTAGTTACATGTAAATTACTCTGAAGCATGACTAGGGATGTAATATAATATACACGAACAGTAACTAAATATTGCTGTCCAAGGAGATCCATTATTCACACGTCAGTCTTAAACACATAAAATACACACGCATCACTATTTATTTCAATCTCTCTCAAATAAAAACTTGTTTTCTTTGCAATTATAGGCAACTCATAGGCAAGTTACCTAGATGGGAGAGGACATTCTATTCGACAAGAGTCTCTAATTATGTCAGACGTTGGAATACAAGAATACAAGAGTCTCTAATTATGTCAGACGTTGGAATACAAAAATACAAGAGTCTCTAATTATGTCAGACGTTGGAATACAAGAATACAAGAGTCTCTAATTATGTCAGACGTTGGAATACAAGAATACAAGAGTCTCTAATTATGTCAGACGTTGGAATACAAGAATACAAAATCCTCTCTCACATACGCAATGGCCTCTTGGAGTCAGCAACTTCTAATCTAGCTATATGAATTCTCTTCTATGTATGTATGTATGTATGTATGTATGTATGTATGTATGTATGTATGTATGTATGTATGTATGTATGTATGTATGTATGTATGTATGTATGTATGTATGTATGTATATATGTATGTATGTATACATGCATGCATGCATGTATGTATCTAATGTACCTATGTATGTATTTATGTATGCATGCAGTTATTATGTATGTATGTATGTATGTATGTATGTATGTATGTATGTATGTATGTATGTATGTATGTATGTATGTATGTAATCAATATGTATATTTGCGTTCATTGGATTATATATATATATATATATATATATATATATATATATATATATATATATATATATATATATATATATATATATATCACAAAGAGTAAGATGTCTGAAACCATGCGCCAAATCTTGACGTGCTTATGACAGCCTTTATTCTGTCTTTATATTGCATCACAATGTCAGTCACAATACTTAAAACTGTGCAAAACAGTACGTGTATAAATTTAAAAATTCATAATGTCGTTAGCTGTATAACAAATCATAAAGTTTAAGTACATTTCTTTATAAATAGTTCTGATTATAATGCATGATTGGCATCTGAAATGACTTGACTGGAAACTAAATAGGATGAGTATAATCAGGATCTTTACTTTCTACATCCATCCATCCATTGACAGGTTTGGTTTGGTTTGGTTTTATAGGTTTTTACGACATTTTTCAGCACATGATAGGCTATACATGGCGGCCAGTATATCTGGTGGAGGAGGAACCCAGGAAAAATCCAGGGAAGAACCACCGACCCACGGGAAGTTACTGGCAAGCTTTCTAACATAACCACATTGTCCGAGCCCGAGACTCGAATCCACGCGGACAGAGGTGAGATGGCAGTGATCGGTAAAGGCGAACGCCTTAGACCACTCGGCCACCCGGCCCCCCCTCCCCCCGCCTCCACATTGACAGGTAAAAGAGCAAGTAACAAATATCCGTGTAATTAGTATAAGTGTAAAAGGTTAACATGTACTGCATAAAAGAAAACAAATATAACAGAATACAAATTATACAAGGTTAACATACTGAATTTATTATAAACACCAATATAGCGAAATGACCATAACAGTCTCGTTCCGTCTACAAGAATCAGATAATGTACAGTTTATTTCTAATCCGAAAAGACTACTGGGAAAAAAATATGGCCGACCAACTGCATTGGACCATGGACCATCCCCGCTAAGTAAGCGCCTCTGCTACCTGGCGGTGCACTATACAATTTTGTATATTATCGCTACGCCGACCAGCTTGGCGGACACATGTGTAAGTTAAGAATTGAACAAAACAGTTCAACACACCTGACCCCTTTACTTTTTTTTTTTTTGTGATGAGTTGTTAAAGTAAATCTAACATATATCTTGAGTGTAGTTTGAACAAAGTAAACGTTTTCGTAAAATCATTTTAACATGTTGTTTTGTTAAACGTAAATCTGATCATGCTCACTGTATCATTTCCGTTGTCAGACTCTTCCGTTTCAGATGTGAGTAGTTCTTGCATGTTGTCAGGCTCTTCGGTTTCGGACGTAAGTAGTTTTTGCAAGTAGTCCTCAATCTCATAATGCCTAAATGGAAGTGCGTTTGGACGTCCTCAGTCTTTTCCATCTTATGCTAAAAAAAAAAATAAACATCGGAGGAAAATAATGGCCATTTTGAACTGCACTCAAGCACGCGGTTTTTATTATGTCATAATGGTTTCATTGGCGTCACAATGACTAGATGAGATGTCATCACTAACAGCAACCTAAGCAATAGTTTCAGGCTATTTAAACCGAATGGTTCTTCATTTTTTGCATTGCAAAGTTGCAGGAATAACAAAAAAATTAAAAGTGCATGCATTTAATTCAATGTTGAAACGTCGTTGACTGTTGTTTTCAACACCTATCATTCTATTCTCTCTACTCTTCTCTCTCCTTCATGTCGCTATTCTCTGTCTCTGTCTCTCTCTCTTCTCTCATATTTCTCACCATATATCTCTGCCCTCTTGTCCTTTCTCACCTTCTACTTTCTGTTCTATCCATCTACTCTTTCTCTCTCTCTCTTTATATATATATATATATATATATATATATATATATATATATATATATATATATATCCCCCTCACCCCTCTCCTCTGCCTCTCTCTACTTTCTTTCCTCTCACCTCTCTGTCTCTCTACTCTCTCTGTCTCTCTCCTTTCTCTCTCTCAGTATACTCTCTCTCTCCTTTCCCTTTCCGTCTTCTTTCCCTCTCGCTATTCTACGCTACTCGCTCTCTACTCTCTTTGCTTTATCTCTCTCGTCTACTCTCTCTCTCTCTCTCTCTACTCAACTTCCTCTCTAAAACTTTCTCTCTCTCTCTCTACTCTACTCTCGCTCTCTCTACTCTCTCTCTCTCAACTTTCTCTCTCTCTCTCTCATCTCTCACCCGTGCTCTCTCTCTCTCTCTCTCTCTCTCTCTCTCTCTCTCTCTCTCTCTCAACTTTTTCTCTCTCTTTCTCATCTCTCACCCGTGCTCTCTCTCTCTCTCTCTCTCTCTCTCTCTCTCTCTCTCTCTCTCTCTTTCTACTCTCTCACTACTTTATATATACCCTCAATCTCTCCCATCTATTCACTCTCTCTCGCCCCCTCTTCTCCATGCACCCTGCACCCTCCCCCTCTCTGCCCTCCGTTTCCTGCAAACCCCCGCCGATTGCCCCCCTCTCCATGGGGTAAGTTTGATGAAGATTACAATTGACCGGTCATCTGCAAGTTTATTTCCAGAAAAGGCTGAAAGGTTCTGGAACAGTCATAAAAGTTTGACCAAAGAAACTGGTTCTACGTTCTATAGAAGAAGCCTGGATTTTAGACTGCTGCCACTTCGTCAAGTTTCATAATGGACGAAAGCGACGAGATAGATAAACTGACGAGCTATCACATTCTATAGATAGAATAACCTGGCATGATTACATATCTTTTGCACTATTTTTTGTCTTTGTAATATGCTTTTAGATTATGCTTTGTTGTAATATTGTGTATATTCCTATAGCGTGCGTGTGCACGATATAATTAAAGGGAGTTAACTCCTAAACACTTTGTCCTAAGTTTAATGCTTTTAGGGGGTTTTGTGCCCATTTTGGTCATTTTTACGGTGTTGTTTTAATTATCGTCCTTTGATTCGATTGAGTCCGCTTGCAGCACCCCTGCTGCGTCTGCTATTACATTCCTGCGAAGCACCGTAAACGAACTGAAACTTACACTGCAATGCCTGAAGTGAGATGTTTAATGCCTAACGTGTTTTGCAATATAAATGAATGGATTGATGACATGAGACAGTGGCCAAATGTCATGTACGCCGACAGTTACAGCTATTTAATCTCATCGAAAGCAGTAGATATAAAAGAAATGAAGAACTTTAAAACCGTACAAAGTTACAAATACTTCCAGAGTGGAAATGTTGCTAAAATTTTTCACAATTCTCGAAATTGGAGAATAAATTTATCATGAAAGGGGAAATACGCTCATTACAATCACTAATAATGTAAATGAAGCTTACGTTATTTGTACCATGGAGGGGGTTGTTGAGAATATGTGGTAATAATGTAAATGAAGCTTACGTTATTTGTACCATAGAGGGGATTGTTGAGAATGGGTGGTAATAATGTAAATGAAGCTTACGCTATTTGTACCATGGAGGGGGTTGTTGAGAATGGGTGGTAATAATGTAAATGAAGCTTACGTTATTTGTACCATGTAGGGGGTTGTTGAGAATGGGTGATGTACAGGTATGGCGGGGAAAGGACACTCGCCCAGTCATGTCGGCGCTTTGTTGTGGAAAATTGAACATGCTGTGAGAAATAATCTTACTAGGGTCAGTTGTACTGATAAGATAGCAAAGTGGAACATAGGTACGAAGAAAAATGTTGAACCGAAACCTCTTGCAAATATTAAATAAAATAAAAGAAAAAAATGGTGACAGCCCAATTAAAGATGACAGAGAAGTAGTGCATATTGACCGAAACACACCATTTCATTTGACAAAGGCAGAGTTTAAAGCTGCTGTTGAAAATTCACCACTTAAGGCTTTATTTCAAAATAAAGGAACAACCCTGAACAAAAGTTTCACAAGTGAACCTTCAAACTGTACAGGTGATGCATCACTTCAGGATCATAGCAGTGATGCAAACTTATCTTCTTGTGGGAAATGTTTAACTTTTTTTTTCTCAGAAGTATGTACAACTGGATGCAGATCATATTAATAAACTGCAAAATGAAACTGTCATTCAGAGTAAAATTCCTTTGTGGAGAGACTCTCGAAAAATGACAATTACAGCTAGCAGTGCACACAAAGCACCCATTAAAAAGACAATTGATAGCATCAATGTTATAAGGGATCATTTACATTCAAAATGTATTGGTAACAAATTTACAAAACACGGGCAGGACAGTGAGGTTAAAGCAAAACAATTGTTAAATTTAAATGGATATACTGTAAGTGACTGTGGATTGTATGTGTCAATGGAGGAGAATTGGCTATGCGCAAGTCGTGATGGGATTTTAAATGGAGATACTTTACTAGAAATTAAAAGTCCATTTCCTAATTATAAATGGACAATGTTAGAGCAACTCTTTGCTAGTGGCAAATATAATGTAAAGAGCGAAAATGGAAATGTTATATTAAATGTGAAAGGAGGCAGAGGATTTTATTTACAAGTTCAAATAACCATGTTTTGCACAGGATTGAGAAAGTGTCAACTTTTTATCTGGCATAATAAAGATGACCACAAGTTTGTAGATGTTCAATATGACGATCACTTTGTGAAAGATCAGATACTGCGGCTTCGTGAATTGTATTACAAAAGATGATGCCACGTTTAGTTGATGAACTAGAACAGGACCATCTTATGCTAGGTAAAGCATTCAAAAAATATATGAACCTTTAATTGGGATGTGTTTTTACATGTCACTTCATATTCAATGTGTACTGAGAAATAAAAAATATTCAATATCTTCTGATGATGTGTTCAACATATTTATGAAGCTTAAACGAGTTGGATGTTACATGGAATATACGTATTAAACATTATTAAGTCAGTTATTTATGCATAAATATCTAAATATTTTTTCTTCAAATATGCAGAAACTTTATATACATTATACAGCTCTGTATTTGAATACTTTAATTAGCAATGTACACTCCTCCAGATGACCCGAAATGCTTACATTCTAAAAATCAGCTGGACAAGGACCCTATGCTAATCACCCCACCAGAGGGACATAGCTGGGATATGCTTAGTGGTTGGTTCTAGCTTGTGGTGCTGCCTCGATCGCATTGTTGCAGTTATGAGTGGCTAGGGGTACTTGATCGGCTGCCCCTGGAGCGAGCATATGTTGTTTTTAATTTTGTTATTTATTTTTTTTAGTCGACTAAGAGGGGGTTGGGTTGCTTGCTCTAGTGGCGAGTGGCGGTAAGGGGGGTGGGGATGGGGTTGGTTGCCTGTCATCTGTGCGCTCGAGTGGGATGGAATTAGTTGCGGTTTGTGGTTTTCCGCCGTTCTCGTCCGGTATCGTGCTGCTGTAACAGGGGCGTAGATCGGAGGTTAGGGGGGAGTTGGAGGTTGGCAACTGAGATAAAACTGTTCCCTGTGGCAAAGTAGGGGCGCCATTAAAGCAAATTGCCCCCGGGCACCTCGGTAGGGGCGCCACTATAGAAAATTGCCTCTTGGCGCCTCGAATCTTCGCGCCGTCACTGGACCGAATTTATTTATTTATTTATTGTTCGTCAAATTGATCGTATAGTTTCAAATGTCAATAGACAATCAGGTAGTTAAAGTGTTGTGTATGTAGTCTTTTTACTTTATAGGTCTGTAGGTTGCTTTCAAAAGCGTGTCGGCATGGGAACAAATTTTTTTTTTGTATCAAGGGGAATAATGTGTATGGATTTTATATTTAGACAGTATTCTCTCTCTCTCCCTCTCTCTCTCTCTCTCCATAAACATACATATAAGCGCGTGCATGTCTGTGTAAGTGTGAATGTACATGTTTGTATATGTGTACGTGTATGCATCTATATGGCTATATTCTGGATATATTTAAAACCTTGGATCAACAGGAAATACTATATACATTTCCAATATAGTATTTCTCTCATTGCTATATGCCTGCACAAGACTATTGTTCTGTATATTTTTTTAAGCCTAGTGTGCCAACGCCTATCACCAAATTTTGTAAGGAGGCATTTGACCTACACTGCACCTCTAACTGTATCCTTTTGTTTGTTTGTTTGCGTGTTTTTTCCCGCTGTTTTGTCATCATTATGAAAGCTATATTTCTTCTGTTTCACTTATTCCTTTTCCTTGGCACCTTTTGCATATTTTCCATACGGTTAACACAACAGTATATTGATAGAATTATTCGTTTCACACTAGACACTATTTCATAGTTCTAATTCATGCACACAGTTACAACGAAAAATAAAATAGTTTGTTTTATGTCTGAGCTTTAATTTTGTGCCACCATTAATTGCCAGTGACTGGGGGATCTCGTGAAAAGGAGGGATGTTTAAAATTTTCTAAATGAAAAAAAACAACATATTTAATCTATTTTCTAGAAGATATGAATTTCATTGAAAAGTGGGGATATATTATAAAGACTACATGGGGATATTAATGTTTCTTTAATCCATATTCTAGATGGTAATTATATTATTGAACTTTAATTTCCATTTTAACTTACATGAAGTGAAGAAAGACAATATGGGAAATAAACTTATCCTGGGTATAACTATTGATAACGATAACTTCGCGTTTATAAATATATATCGACTAATCGAGACGCTTCAGAGTTCTTATTTCAGGTTAAAAACCAAAAAGACATTTTCGATTAAACACAAACAAAAAATGATTACATTATAATTCGAGGAGACTTAAGTTTAGTCATAGATCCAGGCTCTGACCCTTATGATTATAATAATGTTAATAATCCAAAGGCAAGACAAGTTCTTTTAGATAACTTGTAATCCAAAGGCAAGACAAGTTCTTTTAGATAACTTGTATGGAATGTAGTCTTATAGATATTTGGAAACTACAAGAAAACCATTTTGGAAATGTAATAATTCAATGCTCAGAGACTCAGAATACATAAAGAAACTAAAACAAAACCATTTTGGAAATGTAATAATTCAATGCTCAAAGAATCAGAATACATAAAGAAACTAAAGAAACCATTTTGGAAATGTAATAATTCAATGCTCAAAGACTCAGAATACATAAAGAAACTAAAGAAACCATTTTGGAAATGTAATAATTCAATGCTCGAAGACTCAGAATACATAAAGAAACTAAAGAAACCATTTTGGAAATGTAATAATTCAATGCTCGAAGACTCAGAATACATAAAGAAACTAAAGAAACCATTTTGGAAATGTAATAATTCAATGCTCAAAGACTCAGAATACATAAAGAAACTAAAGAAACCATTTTGGAAATGTAATAATTCAATGCTCAAAGACTCAGAATACATAAAGAAACTAAAGAAACCATTTTGGAAATGTAATAATTCAATGCTCAAAGACTCAGAATACAAAAAGAAACTAAAGAAACCATTTTGGAAATGTAATAATTCAATGCTCAAAGACTCAGAATACATAAAGAAACTAAAGAAACCATTTTGGAAATGTAATATATCAATGCTCAAAGACTCAGAATACATAAAGAAACTAAAGAAACCATTTTGGAAATGTAATAATTCAATGCTCAAAGACTCAGAATACATAAAGAAACTAAAGAAACCATTTTGGAAATGTAATAATTCAATGCTCAAAGACTCAGAATACATAAAGAAACTAAAGAAACCATTTTGGAAATGTAATAATTCAATGCTCAAAGACTCAGAATACATAAAGAAACAAAAGAAACCATTTTGGAAATGTAATAATTCAATGCTCAAAGACTCAGAATACATAAAGAAACTAAAGAAACCATTTTGGAAATGTAATAATTCAATGCTCGAAGACTCAGAATACTTAAATAAAGTAAAGAAACCATTCAAAATATAAAATACGAGTACATTTGTGTAGAACAATATGATAGTTTGGTAAATATTCCATCTGCTGATATGAAATTTACTATTAGCGATAAACGTGTCTTTGAGATACTATTGTTAGAAATTAGAGATATTACAACATCATTTTCTTCTTTCAAAAAAAGAAAAGAAAAAGAAAAAACAAAACAAAAACAACAAAACAAAGCAACAACAACAACGACAACAACAACAATAACTCAAGAAAATCAACTGCTTAAGGAGAAACAGTAAAAATATTAGAAAGAAATGATGTAAACGAATTATCAAAATTAGGACATAGGATTACAACTGTACTCCCTACAATTATACACGAAGATCAAACGGATGTTTTGATGATTTGATATTTTCACTAGAAAACATAATTGCATGGTTTGCTCTTTTTAATTGGCTTTGATAAAGCAAAATGATTCTGTTGCACGGTTGTTCATAGATACAGTAAACAAATATTAAAGTGTGATGAATTGGTTATAAAATAGATTAAACTTTGATTGTAAGATCATATCATGTATAAATATTGATGGACAAGTATCTAAATGATTTCATATTAAAAGACGCTGTAGACAACTCTTTTTACCATATGTCTTTATCTTGTGTGTGTGGAGACATTGACTCGTATGATAAGAAAAACACAATATTAAAGGAATAAATGTTGGTAGTTCAACTTATGATTATTCTCAATACACAGACGACGCATCACTCACTCTAGATGACTCCGAAAGGTCTTTGAAATTTGCTTTAGATCTTTTGTATAAATATTCAAAACTATATATGGTTTCATATTGAATGACGCTGTAGACAACCCTCTTTCACCATATATCTTTATCTTGTGTGTGTGGAGTGTGACAAGATATTGACTCATATGATGCAAAATAGTAAAGGAATAAATGTTGGCAGTTCAACTTATGATTATTCTTAATACGCAGACGACGCATCACTAACTCTTGATGACTCCGAAAGGTCTTTGAAATGTGCTTTAGATCCTTTGTATCAATATTCAAAATTCTCAGGTCTAAGTATAGATCTACAAAAACAAAAGTACTATGGCTTCGAAGCAGAACAGGCAGCAAATTGAAATTGTGTTCTGAAAATACACTTAACTGGAACTACATTGAATTTGTTTTCTTGGGAGTTAAATTTTCAACCAACTTTAAGACTATCCCAACTTTTAACTATCCCACTTAAATTAGAGAATTTAGGAATTTACTTTTACAATGAAATAAACGCGTTCTTACACCAGTTGGAAGATAGCAGTGATAAAAGTCTTGTGATCTCAAAAAATTCTCGCCTTTTATTAACTTTACCAAATTCATCAGAACAGGTACATGATGAACTTAGTACACTCTTTTTCAAGTTTCTATGGAAGGGAGGAAAAGATAAAATAAATAATAAAAACATTAATAAAAAGGTATTGTTATGAGGGAGGTATAAAGATAATAACTGTTTTTTTTAATATATTTAAATATTCTTTAAAACTTGCATGGCTTAGGAGAATGTTGTATGGGAACTGTAAATGGAAATATCACTTACAACTCTGTTCCAATATTGATAATTTCTTCTTTCTTGATACAAAGTTTCTTTATTCTACAAGAAGGAATCTTAATCCTTTTTGGATAGATGCTTTTAGGGCTCTCTCAGAATTACTTTTATTCAAATTAATTCACTTTATGCAAAAATCTGTCATAAATATAGAAGGTACGAGTGTTGTTAACAAAATATAGTTTCAGAAAGGCATCATCTATGTTAATGATTTCATTAATGAAGATAGTTACTGGATATGTTTTGACAACATCAAAAGTAGATTCTCCCTCGTAACTAACTTCGTAGACTTTTAAAAGCATACTAGCAACTATAAAATCATATAAAAAGAAATTTAAAAAAATTTGGGATTGTAGTTTATAGCAACCATTTATAACTATTTTGGAATACACTATCATTAAAAATGAAAACGGTTTTATATACAATTAATTGAAAATGCAGCAACAATTAATTGAAAATTAATACAAACCAGCTTCTATAAGGCAATAGAATACTCAGTTCAGTAATATGAACGAAAAAGGGTGGCTCCAATATATTATACTTCCATATAAAATCACAAAGTGCACATACCTTAAATGATTTTTACATGGAATCTTGGCTACAAATACTTTATTTAAAGCAGTCAAAATTGTTACAAATGATCTTTGTTTTATGACTATGGTACATACTGAACGAATATCCTATCTGTTCTGGGATTGACACATATCACAGGCTTTTCCAAATGACATGCTACAGTGGATCAAGAGTAAGTGCAGTCACACATATCACAGGCATTTCTAAATGGCATGTTACAATGGAACAAGTAAATGCAGTCACACATATCACAGGCATTTCTAAATGACATGTTACAATGGATCAAGATTAAGTCCAGTCACACATATCACAGGTATATTTAAATGACATGTTACAATGGATCAAGTGTTACGACTCTATGGTCTAAGAAAAATGTAACAGAAAGAAAGTGAAACCAACAAATCAAGTAAAAAATCAACAAGCAATTTATTACTAGATAATTAAAATAAAAAATCAAAAAGTCACTTACAGTAATGTGTTTTGAAATCCTGATAATCCAATAAGAATGATTGTTCTAATCACAAGTCCTAAATATAGAATGTTCCGAATTCACGGCTGTGTCCTTGAATGTTATGATGTGCTAATGGTCTCCAAAGTCCTGATGTACTAGTAATCTTTGATGTGCTGATGTCAAAATGAAGTATTCCAAAATATCTGAATATAAGTTCACATAAATTCCAAAATCATCAATTAAAAATCCAAAACCAAAGTTTATGAGCACTGTTATAATCCAATGAATATTTAAAATAATTCCTCTCTTAGAATTTGGAATGAATTTTCACAACTGTAATAGCTCTTTACAAGACTGATGGTAATGTCAAAACTGAAAAAATGTCCACCAAACATGGTATATATAAAGATTGGTCACATGACAGAATGTTCTAGAATGTGTGTCATCTTAATGGAATTTTACTTGTAAACAAAAATCAACCTTGACCTTCAAATTGAGAAAACATTATATTGATCAAAACAACTTAATTCAAGGACACTAGTTAAACATGTTTTTCCTGATAAACATAAAGATTTAAGCAAATATTAAAGTGAAGAAACATTTATAATTTCCTAAAATATTTATAATATTATATAAACATCATACATAACACAAGAGTAAGTGCAGTCACAGCAACAACTTTGTTTTCTCCAAGAAAAATATCATATTTGGAATCAAAGAAAGAACTTGGGATGATAATGTAATACATTTCCTTATCCCCTATGCAAAACAAATTATTTATAAATGTAGATAGCAAAAAGACAGACCTAGTTTGACATATTTGTAAAAGCTAATTCAATTAAATTTTCAATGTCGTAAAATACAATGCATACAGAAAGTGTTGTTATGTATGATGTGTACATACTTAGCTTTTGTTTATGATTGTAAGTTGTATGGTTATTTGAAAATACATACTTAACTTGTGTCCATGCTTTTAAGTTGTGACATGTGTCATGTAGGCCAGTATTTTCATAGGAATTTCGCAATTAGACTTTTGTGACATATCTCAGGTATGCCAGTATTTGTCCATTACAATTACTCCTATTTTGTTGTGACATAGGTCACCTAGGCATGTATATATATATATATATATATATATATATATATATATATATATATATATACATATATATGTATATATATATACACACACATATATATATATATATATATATATATATATATATATATATATATATATATTGGTAAACAATTTCATTCCTGTTCAATTATTCCGGTTCTAAGGAACAGTCTGTAAGGATTCTATTTTAGTCATTACAGTTGTGTTGTTGAAATCAGATATAATTTGAGAGGAATTATTTATTTCAAATATTCATTGGAATTACTAAAGTGCTCATTGACTTTGGAATTAAACAATGATTTTGGAATTTATGTAAATTCATTCAAATACATTCTGGATTACATCTTTGTGGTACATCATGACATTCAAGGCTATTGGAATTCATTCGGAACATTCTATTCTGTTGGACTTGTGATTAGGACATTTAGGATTATTTGGAATTTAACTTAAAAATTGTAAGTGTCTTTTGAATTTTGACATTTATTGTCTGGAAATAAATTGCTTGTTGATTTTACTTGACTTTATTGCTTTCACTTTCTTTCTGTTACATATTTTACATATTTTAAGACCTAGAGTCGTAACAGTGTGAATAGCAAAAGTTTGATGGTAAATTGTTATTATACAAACAATTCATATCATAATTTTCGGTTCGCATCTTTTGGGGGTTTGAAGCAAAAAGAATGTTAGTTTCATCTGATAGCTATTTCTTCTGCACTTCCGACGTCATTTGACACAGGACACTTGCCACGTATTGTTGTGTTCATTTGAGGTCATATGGGCAAAATAAATGTGCGCATGTGCATGGATGCATGTGTATTTATGTGTATCTCTGTGTGTATATAGGTATGTATAAGTATGTACATACCAATTTTCTTGATACTCTAGTGGTGCGCTTACACTGATATTTGTTTTGTAGTAATGCCAATATTTTCAATATATATATATATATATATATATATATATATATATATATATATATATATATATATATATATATATATATAAGCAATGTGCGACCATTGGGTCCGTGCCTTAGCGAGTATGTGCCCGTTCTGGTCATTACACCATTTATTTTGCCCATATGACCTCAAATGAACACAGTGGAAACTATATATTGTAATGAATTATAAGTGATAAGAGTACATATATTACATTATTGTACTGAATTCTACATATACTACAGAAGCCATGCATGTCACTTTATTCAATTTCCCAGGTAACAGTCCTATCGTGGAAAATGAATTTTAGACAGTGAATGTTAGCACATGGCGACCTCCCCAGAAGCCATGCATGTCACTTTATTCAATTTCCCAGGTAACAGTCCTATCGTGGAAAATGAATTTTAGACATTGAATGTTAGCACATAGCGACCTCCCCAGAAGTCACGCATTTCACCTTATTGAATTTCTCCCTTAACAGTCCGATCGTGGAAAATGAATTTTAGATAGTGAATGTTAGCATATGGCGACCTCGCCAGACGTCATGCATGTTACCTTATTCAATTTCCCTCGTAACAGTCCATCGTGGAAAATGAGTTTTAGACAGTGAATGTTCAGTAAACTTTAACTTGATTAAATAAATATTTACATTAATATATATTGCAATATATATCTGATTTTGTTCTGAAATAAATATAAGATAGTTTGTCCCTCGTCTAATACACTCACTCAAAAGCATACACACTTAATATACTTTCTACAGTGCTTAACATTGATTCTATCCTCAGTTGTTTCGTCATATAAAGCATGACTTGCTCCAATAATGTTGTAATGTTGCAATTAAATTAAATACGTCTTATTTTCATGCATCCATATAAACAAATACTTTTAATTAATATAAACATTTATATGGCTTACTACGGTTGTTGTTTAATCGGTCATAGAATTTCTTCCAGGCCTTCGCAACATAGAACCAAGAACCAAGAACAAAATGCATGTTACCCCACTCATCATATTCCTGACATTAACCTTTCTATTTAAAAAGTCCTATTACCCCAGTTAATATATTCCTGACAATAACCTTTCTATTGAAATGGGCCTGGTTATCCCACTCATCATATTCCTTACATTAACCTTTCTATTGAAATGGGCCCTGTTACCCCACTCATCATATTCCTTACATTAACATTTCTATTTGAAAAGGCCCTATTACCCCACTCATCATATTCCTGTCATTAACCTTTCTATTAAAATGGGCCCTATTACCCCAGTTGTCATATTCCTGACACAAACCTTTCTATTAAAATGGGCCCTGTTACCCCACTCATAATATTTCTGGCATTAACCTTTCTAATATGAAATGGGCCTGCTAGCCCATTCATCATATTCCTGACATTAACATTTCTATTTTAAAAAGGCTAAAACAGATACATATTTCTTTTTAAAGGAAACAGATTTGGCAAACAATATAATAAGAATAGAAACATTCCTATATAATCAATAAACCATAAACAAAAAATGCAAGAACTAAATATAAACCAGAAAGTGCGCATTATTATTAAACGACCTAGACTTCATTTTAGGGCTAGGCATGGTGAAAATCATCTACAACAAACTTCGTAGAATGTTTAGGCAAAATAATAATGTACATACACTAAGTTTGCACAAAGATTGTGTTTGTGATATAAAAAAGTCGTGAATTACGTATGTTTTAAGATTTCACAATCTCAAAATGTTTGTGACGATTACAATCAACGGATCGGTCATTCTCACTTTATTCTCACGAACATTTTGAGATTGTGAAATCACGAAATTAAATATATTTTGCAGTTCTTTCGTGGGTACGCGAAGATGTTATGGTGATTCAGTTTGATTTTGTTCGTAGCCGCACCTAGAAGGACATATATGCAAAAGCTATCTCATGGCATTTTTTAGGTAAATTCGTATAATAGGCAGTGTCAACACTATAATCCAATGCACGACATGACATTGTAACCTCGGATAGCAGTCAATCAAATCTTGTCATTGAACTGTTAAATGTACTGAGTAACACCTGTGTGGGAATCCCTTCAAAGTACTTGTGGGTGACCTATTAAATTATAGGGCAAAACGTTTAATAAAATCTTGAAAATTTATGGAAAAATTATACAGGAGTGTGGTCAAGATTAACTATAAAAATTGAGTCCGCTCGTACTGTCTGGACATTCGAAAGAACATAAATCAGAATATACACCAATATGGATTATTTAACAAAGTACTATAATATTTCATAAATAAAAGGATATTGTGTAAAAACATTGTGGCCTATATTTTCATATTTCCATTAGGCAAGACATAATTGGTTATATTGTACACTTTCTTGACATTTCCTGGGTTTGAGTACACAATCACGCCTTGTAACACGCCCAGATATGTTACGAAATTTTCCAGAGGTGGGGAGGGGAGAACAACGTCAGAGTATTTTAGATAGGTGTATTCCTCTCAGGGAACAAGAATGGTATCCAGCCATGTACTATATACATTTTGATTTTATATACGTATTCGTGTAATAGTCTATAATTATGATAGCGATGATTTCTACATGTACATAGTACGTCACACCTAACCGAAGGTATGTACTAATTCGTATGAAAAGATATCCATCATAAGATAAATGTGAAATTCGTCAATTTTGCCACGTGATGTATTTAGAGGCATATCAAGGCTTCAATGTGATTAACTCGTAGCAAACAATTATAGACCTGTTTATGTTCCAAAAATATTAGATAATGACCCAATGTTGTATCAAGAACGAAATAAACTGAAATCTATTGATACCTCCAAGCTTGAGAAACCATCCAACCAGTCGGCACCTCCTTGTCTACCATCATATAGAAAGGTACACCACCTTCTAAGATAATTATTTCGTACTAACCACTCTGTTTACTATTTAGTAGAAGGTCATTGGTTGGCCAAGTGGTCCAAGGCGCTCGCCTGTACAGATCACTCACACATCTCATCTCTGTCCACGAGTCTCGGCTCGAACAACGTGGGTATTTGAGAAAGCTTGCCAGAGTTTACCGTGGGTTGATGGTTCTTCCCGGGGCTTTCCCGGGTTCTTCCTCCAGCAAATATACTGGCCGCCAGGTATAGCTTATCATGTGCTGAAAAATGGCTTTAAACCCAACGAAACGAAACGAAACTAATTTGTAATGTTAATGCATATTTTCACTAAGCAAATAATAAATTATATTTTGTGAACTTTATGTCTCAATTTCAAAACACGACATGGCACTCTTATTTAGCTACCTACATCGTCAAAAAGAAAGCACACTTTTATCTATGAATAAATATAAGCCCTTTGACATAATGAATTTATTTATCATAAATTGTTGATTTATACATTGCTTGGTTCATTGTCATCGTCATCATAATCATCGAAATTGTTACGATTAGCACTATTATGACATGTCTATAGACCATGTTAATTTAAACATTTCTTGTATTAGTAGTTGTAATCCTTGTAACAACATCTTATTGAGAAGTAACAAAGTAGTAGTAGAAGTAGTAGTACTAGTAGTAGTAGTATTAGTAGTAGCAAAAGTAGTAGTAGTAGTAGTCCTAGTAGTAAAAGTAGTAGTAGTCCTAGTAGTCGAAGTACTAGTAGTAGTGGTAGTAGTAGAAGTAGTAGTACTAGTAGTAGTACTAAAAGTAGTAGTAGAAGTAGTACTAGTAGTAGTAGTAGTAGAAGTAGTAGTAGTAGTAGAAGTAGCGGTAGAAGTGGTAGTACAAGTAGTAGTAGAAGAAATAGTAGTAGAAGTAGTATTAATAGTAGTAGTAGCAGTAGTATTAATAGTAGTAGAAGTATTAGTAGTAGTAGTAGAAGTGGTAGTACTAGTAGAAGTAGTAGAAGAGGTAGTAATAGTAGTAGTAGCAGAAGCAGTAGTAGTAAGGTAGTGGTAGAAGTAGTAGTAGAAGTAATACTAGTAGTAGAAATAGTGGTAGTAGTAGTATAAAAATTAGTAGTACTAGTAGTAGTAGTAGAAGTAGTGGTCGAAGTAGTGCCAGAAGTAGTAGTAGAAGTAGTACTAATATTATACATGGTAGTAGTAGTAGTAGTAATAGTAGCAGAAGTGGTAGTAGTAGAAATAGTAGTAGTAGTAGAAATAATGGTAGTAGTAGTAGTAATAGCAGTAGTATTAGTAGTAGTAGAAATAGTGGTAGTAGGAAGAGGATGAGGACAAAGGGTGCCACTGGTATGCAGGCTGTCTTCAAAGTGATGGATCCAACAAATATGCTGTAGCAATAAACAAAGAATATACATAAACATTACTAATGCTTAATAGAAAATGTGATTATATTTAAATGTAGACAATGCAAATTGTTCAATATTTATCTTCTCCTTGATTTGATTAATCATTTTGTGTGAAGTTCCTACTGAATCATTACTCCTTTAATATATTTCATGCAAATCACTGAATATTTTTTTGTCAAATAATAAAAACCCTGCATTGCTCTTTATGTTCTCAAAGTAAGATGTAACACTTAAAATAGGTGACTCTTACTTTCGACGAAACACCATTCGCATCGCTGATTTGATGATGCTCAAAAAAGCAAGTTGAAACTGTTACATTATATGATGACGTTAAGACAACATATGAAACGATACAGGATAGAAAACTTGTGGCTAGATATTGGTTGTTTAAGTAAGACATCTTTGCGTGATTCATATTCAGTCTTTGAAATAACATCAATTATTGCTAATAGTACAGACCTAAGTCTCAGCTATCAATCCCGCTGACCCTAGAATCTTGCAGCAAAGATATCTTGTTTTTAGCGTGATATTGGAATGTCGAAATCGAGAATACATTGATATCATTATGTTTTGGCAGAGGCCAAATTTCGTGAATTTCGTGGTTGCAACAAACCACGAATTTAAAGAACCAACTAAAAACGATCTATATGTGGAAAGAATAGGAACCCAAAGCCAATCCACAAATTTATTAATTGACTAAAATGTAATTTTTCATAAAACCACAAAACTTTATTTAATGAAAATAAAATAATTCGCGCTAAACAACAAGAAGAAAGCAAAACACGTGATAATCTTAGGGGTCATAACATCCATGGGTGAAATTGAAGGTACACAACTCACCTGATATTATAATGCCAAAAAACTCTCATATGATAAGGTTGTCCCCCTTTACATTAATTACTCTTCAATCATGGCTCTTAATGTTTAACGTATAACTTCCGCATTTGTTTCTGAAATGTGATCCCCTTAACGTCTGCGAAACATTTACAAGCGATCTTTGTATCACTATGCATGAAACAGTTTTATATATTTTTAAAATAAGATAATACCCCAAAATATTGATTTTCTCAAGATCTCAAGATACGTAGAGCCGAACAGGTGATTAGCCTGCGTGTATATTTTACAATATCCCCATTCCTTAAAACATTGACCATAATTTTCCTTATATAATTTGGAGTGCATGGATTTCTGCACATACAAGAGTACATTTTTTATAAGTTGTGTCAGATACCTCCTTATAATATACGGTATATATATATAGTATTATCACAGTAACGCGATCTTAATTGCTAGATCACGTCGAGTTGTCAGCATTAAAAAATCCTGATCATTACGAGACGCGAAACGTCGAATCATGATCCGGATTATTTATGCTGACAACGAGACGTGATCTAGCACTCAAATTAGCTTTACTGTGATAATAATAGTTTGTCATATACCTACAAATTTTCTGATAATTTAATAAAATCACTATATGTTGCTGAAAACACAAGAAATTGCTAAACATTACAACCTCCTTAATACGAACTTCATCTTAAAGCATACAAGGAATTACTTTTTGAAAAGCTGACATGCGCATGAATATAAGTTTTATGAATGAAGCTTGTGAAGCGACGCTCACTCAGATTGACTATCATCACTGTCAGTAATGCGAATTATTCGACTTTTGGGGGCAACTCATATATATGATTTACAGTTATTGTGCAGTTCTAAAATTTTGCATCACGGAAGATTTCACCAGCTCTAATGACTGGAAGTTTCTTTCAGAGGCCAGGTTGATAACGGTTGTACTGTTTCTGGCGTGACATTGTGAGAGGCTCAGATGGGAACTTGACATGTGAATGACAACATTATTTTAAGTTATTTACAACAGGATTGGAGTAATTGTTGGACCTTGATGGTACAGATTTGTTGCAGAGAATGGTACTCGTTTATAATTTCAAATTCATCCATTATGCGGGAAACTCACTAACGTTACCATTTATGAACTTCCGTAAATGGGTTGTACTGTACAACTGTAATGTTTTGGTACGCGATTATCGAATGTGATCTTGTTTCAGACGAACATTTTGGCTATATGTTACTACTTCAGAATGAAGGAATAAATGTTGTTTTTTTTAAACAAATTTATATTATTGTTGTTGTGACAAAAACATGGTTTAGACCTTTCAGATATTTTACATATAACGCAAGGTTTCTTAACTAACGTCGTTGTGAGAGTTTCGTTTACTGCCAGTGTTGGCATTCCGTCGCTAGGGGCGCTGCTATTGTCGCCAAGAAACCAAGAGGATAAAGTAGTTCCAGCCTCGTTTGAGAGTATGGTAATACGGATTTAGAAAACGATAGTATCGTTTTCCTCCTTGTAGGAAATGACGGTAAAATTCTGGCTCTTTTTTTGGTAGAAAATTAGTAGGTATATAATGTAAACAATTATTACATACCCATTTAATCTTACATGCTTGATCTGGTGTACGATACAACTGTTCAATACGTATTTCCATGTCACACATCCAGATTTGAACTACTTATGTGTCTTCTTTGACGTCTGCGCGTAGATATTTTTAGACGCAGTGATTTGAACATTCATAAATTCCGATTGGTTTTGAATTTCATTCATACAGTAAAGCTAAAAATATTTAAAAAGCATAAAAGAGGGGCTATATAATAAGAAGAAAAACTGAATTCGTGTTCGTTCTTTCCAATCACTCAGAACAAAACACGAATGCAGTTTTCTGGTATTAATGAAAGGAAGACTAAGACAATCAAACTATAAAAAACCGACATGATATAGACCATGGGTTTTGGCCCGCCCATAACTATCTCTGTCTGCTTCGATAATCTGATATAATACCTTCTCCATATGAACTTTCAAATTTTATCATTTCAGGCACCAATTTTAGAATATGCTCCTCCCATTCTTGATTTTATTCTTCAACTCGTCTGAAAACAATTTCTCTTTGTAGCTTTCTAATTGGCTGAATTGCTCTTTAGAGCTTTCTAATTGGCTCAGGAATAGCGAGCATGGTAACATACTCCTCCAATTCTTTAAGTACTCTATTAACATTCACTGCTTTCAAAATCTGGTGAAAATATGTCTTCACTATACTGTTAGGGCTGAGAGTCTTGTATTCGTGTAGCAAAACATTAAACTCGTTTGATTTACATCCATTATAATTCGAAATTGTAACACTTTGAAGATGATCTAACATGTATCCAAAAATGCAGTTAAATTCTGCCTTCATGTCATCAACAATAGCAGCGTCGACGTTTTCCATTCTTAAGTTCGATAGAGACACTTTCCACAATTAAATTTAAGTCAGGTTTAGATCCTGTCTTAAGCTTCTGTGACACGCGTTGTGTGCTATATTTCGCCTTCAGGTCTGGTTTATCGTTGCTCTTCAATTCTCCATAACCAATCATTGTTAAGGAAACAAAACTGGGTGATCAACGGCAATGGTCCACCCATGCTTTATCAGATCACTCCAGTTGACGAAGCTTTATGCTACAGGCAAAATATGCAGTACAATCACCTTGTCCTGTATAAAATCCAGGGGCCCCGGATGTCCGAGTGGTCCAAACCGCTTGCCTTTATAAATCACTGACATCTCACCTTTGAGTCTGAGTACCAACTCGGCCAACGTGGGAATATGAGAAAGCTTGCCAGTAGACTCCCGTGGGTCAGTGGTTCTTCTCGGGGTTTTCATAGGTTCTTCCTCCATCAAATACACTGGCCACCGTATATAGCCTATCATGTGCTGCAAAATGCCGTTAAACGCACAAAACCAAACCAAATCATATAGTAAAATCCAACCTTTGTCAAGGAATACTTGTCAGGTGTTATTTGTTTAGAACAGTTCATAAAGCTAACAAGTCTATCTTTACGAAATAATATATCATCTCGAGAAAATTGGAAACATTTCATACAGAATCGGTTTCTAAATCCATGTATCAATAGTCTCAATTTCTGTAATGAAAAATAACGTGAGTTGTATACTCACGTTCAAGTTACACACTGTCTCAAATATGTTCAGTTGTAGCTTTATAGACTTCTTCCCCTCTATTTATGTCTTCGATCTTGTTACAAGTAACGAATATTTCTCATTCAGAAAACAAAATAAATTATCTCAGTTCTTGTAGCCAGGTAGCCAGTGTAATTCATTAATATCCTAAAAACTATCTTTAAAGTTACAACTAGCATAACGATTTGCATTGGGCCATGTCTTTTGATAGTGATGCTATTTCATATAGAGTATTGATAAATTTATTATAACAGTTACACCCTATAGCCATACCTCTTCACATGAAAGTTAACGTAATTGACATGTTCATGTAGAATCTCTAGGATTCACTCATCCATAAAATGGTAGTCGATTGTCTAATTGGTTGATGTCAAAATATCCATAAGACTCACTATACCCAATGCAGCTCTCAGTTTCTGAAAAGACAAACACAGTTTTAGGGTTAATTTTATACATGTAAAATAAATGCTGAACATGTTTTAAAAACATAATATGTCCTCACCACTCAGAGCATTCTTAAACTGTACATTCAATCTCATGGTCTCCGTCTTCACCAGAGATAGGTACTCTTCATACTGAGAGAAGTAAGGTTCAAGCTGAAATGTAAACAGAGTTGTTCTTAACTTTGCAAAATATTATGACCGAAACCTCTCAAGAAACAATGTTGTCGCCTTTTCGGATTTCTCAATCCATATTAAAAGCTTGGTTGGACGAACACGAATTACTTAGCGAAGAACGAGCCGGTTTTACAGCGGGTTATTCTACAGTAGATAATATGTTTACATTATATACATTAATCTGTAAATATTCAAAAAAACACAGATGTAGATTTTACGCTGCTTTTATGGATCATTTTATACCATGATTTTGTACTTGTGACTGTAAATACGCCTTGATCTGCAATTTAACGTTAGAGAAAAGTCATAAAATCATATATTTTCATAATAATCTGGATAAGGGATGTAATTTTGAACTCCATTATTGAATGTACTCCGTTGCAAACTTGCGTTTCCTTGCAAATTTCCTTTGATCGGGTTTGAAATATTGTGTTGCGAAGAATCATTTCATAGTGGTAGAGATATATTCTCAACTTCAGATAACCTCTTAGATACATGTGTCGCTTTTCCACCACTTTGATCCGCAGGGAGTGGGTGTCGTGCAAATATATGTTGAAAATAAGACGGATAATCATCAAATACTTCGCTACAGTGTCATTTGTTCCTCCACTATCGATAAACCGATTAGATCCAACCCATCAGGAGAGCAGCAAGCCGCTGGCGCCAGTGGAAATGCATGCTCTAATCCAAATAAAGAAAGATTGAAAGAGTCAGTTAGACTTCCAAAAGGATCCGACGATCGTATCAAACTGTTTAATAAGTTTGGGAGTCTAAAGAATAAGAATACGGGAGATTCCTCTGACATCGCACTGGGAAACATACCAGAAGTACCGTACTTTCAGCAGATAAGAAAAAATGTATGACGCAATAATACAACGGAATTGACAAGGATTATAGGCAAATATTGATGAAATTGGTCTTCCAGTTAAAGAACATGATTCAACTGCAGTTTATTTTCAGGATACCGTTTTGAAAGAAAGCGATCGAATTAATCTTTAAAACGTCACGACGTGCAACAGTCTTTAAATAATGCTGATAACGCTGCTGGAGGCGTGTCCATAATCATAAATAATAAAACTCCTCACAGCCAAATTAATCTCAGTACTACATTACAGGCCGTAGCCGTTCGTGTGTCGTTACATAAAACTCTTTCATTTTGTTCAATACATCTCCCTTTGAGTACCTCAATCAATCAATTTGATCTTGGCAATCGTGTTGAACAGTTGGCAATTGGCAGCGGCTTTTGCTAAACAGTCCCCATACACATTGGAACGGTAAAGATATCAACGATAGAGGGAAGAAGATAGAAGACTTTCTCTTTAAATACAATCTTTGCCATTTTAAGGATAAATCGTTTACCTGCCTGCATGCTGCCACAATTTCTACTTGTCCTTAGCTTTGACAATCTGCAGAGAGTCTCTTTTATTTGACTTCTCTTAGGAAGATGGTGACCACCTATGTGGTAGCGACCACTTTCCAACATATTTAATAAGTAATATTCTCAATCAATCAAAGGCTCGGGGCACAGATGGAAATTGAACAAGGCAGATTGGGAAACGTTTCAATCCCTTGCCAATCAAACCTGACGGCTGATCGTTTTGATAACATAGTAGATCCACGACTCCTATTTACAAAGATACTCCAAGATGCTGCCGGGGGATACAATATCCAAACCTCGGGCGATTCCTAAACGTGTCAACAAACTATAGTTTGACGATGCACGCAAAGACGCTATTAGGGAAAGGAAAAGGGTCCTTAAACATTCTATGCCAATACAACAACCGAATGTCTGTATAAAGCTCGTCGTACCATTAAAGAGAACAAGAGGAAAATCTGAAGATCATTTGTCTCTAGGTTGAATTCGCGCTCCTCTATTAAATAAGTATGGAATATAGTAGGAAAAATCTTTGGCAAAAATAAAGGCAGTTGTATCAAGCGTTTAAAGGAATCGGATGAAATGGTCACAACCGTACCAGAAATCATAAAAATATTGGCCAAAACATTCTCGAAGAACTTCTCACAAGAGAATTATTCTGAAAGTGTCAAAAACTTTAAAGAAAAGGTTCCTATAAATTATAAATCTGCTAATGCTTAAGATTAAAATAAACCGTTTACTCTCTGAGAGTTACAAGACTCTCTTGATCGAGCCCAGCTGACTGGCGACTTCCCGCATTCTTGGCGAGAAGCAATGGTGGTACTAATATACAAACTTGGAAAGGACCAAACCGACCCTTCCATTTATCGTCCCATACAATTAATAAGTTGTATTTGCAAAACCATGGAACAGATGATAAACAATAGACTACCTTGGTATCTCAAATCCAACTACCTATTATTTGTTGTTCAGTGTGGATTCAGACGCCAGAGAAGCACAATATACCATCTTGTCAGACTTGAAACATGTATTAGAGATGCTTTCATAAAGAAAGAACATATAGTTGCTGTCTTTTTCGACTTTGAGAAGGCTTATGACACCACATGGAAGTACGGCATAATGAAGGACCTGTTCAACCTAGGTCTAAGGAGACGCCTGCCTAACTCCATTTTTGTTAAAGACAGAAGCTTCAAATTTAAAGTAGGTAGCACACTTACGTTTTGTGAGAAATCCTCGGGAGATTTGTGCGCCTCAGGGCAGCATATTGTTACCACCCTGTTGAACATGAAAATGAACAGTATAGTAAAATGTCTTAAGCTAGGAACTATCTGCTCATTGTATGTTGACGACTTTTTGATCTGCTACAGATAAAAAAGTATCCATGCTATGGAACGTCAACTACAGAAGAGCATAAACAAAGTTCAGAAATGGGCAGAAGAAAAAAGGTTCAAATTTTCGAAATCTAATACGAACTGTATGTATTTCTGCCGATTACATTATATTCGTGATGACACAAAGCTCTATCTTGATGGTTGTGTTGTTCCTGTTGTGGCGAAGAGCAACGTGTTAGGTCTTAATTTCGACCGTAAACTAACTTTTATTCCACATATTAGATACATCAGTGACAAATGTCAAAAGCCCTGGATTTAACTTTCCTTTTAAAAAGACTCTATGTTGAGGCAAATGAACCATCACTTGATCTCAAACGAATGAGATTGACTCTTCAGTATGCTACCAAACTATCTGATAATCCATCTAACCTAGCATATGATGCATTGTTTAGGCCCAAATACCACTTTGTACGTGCAGAAACCAAACTTCTTTTCACTTTTGGCTTAAGAATTCGTCCCCACTTACAAACAGTAAAAATCAATGTTAGAAATATTGCAAAATTCTGCATTCCCAA
Source organism: Margaritifera margaritifera (assembly GCA_029931535.1). Lineage (NCBI taxonomy): Eukaryota > Metazoa > Mollusca > Bivalvia > Unionida > Margaritiferidae > Margaritifera > Margaritifera margaritifera. The sequence goes on from JAQPZY010001472.1 coordinate 2,770,398, forward strand.
ATCACCACAGTGGTTATCAAAACCACCTAAACTAAGTATTAACCTTTGCGAAATCAAAAAGTCTTCAACGAATCCCCTCTTGTTTCAGAGTGAATTAAATGAACTCAGGGTCTCCTTTTGTACCCATACGTCCCAGTATAAAAGATGGAGACAAATTTGTAGCTGCTGTAGCGATTCCCCATGGCACCATCTCCAGCCGATTACCGAATAATGCCTCAATTTGTAGTGCAGAATTTTATATATATATATATATATATATATATATATATATATATATATATATATATATATATATATATATATATATATATAAACATTGCATCATCTTTTCGGACTCCATTTTCACATTGAAAACCTTGCAGAATTTTACATTTGACAACCCATTAATATCCTAGATATCAAAGAAACATAATGTTCTCATATAATCTGGGAAAAGCGTTCTGTATGGTTGGCTGCCCAGTCACATTGGCATAAAGGGTAGCGAAAAGGCAGATAAAGCAGCCAAAGCTGCCCTGCAGTCACCCGTTTCCGAATGGAAGACTCCATATACTGACTTGAAATATTGCATAAATCATCATGTTCGTCAAATTTTCAAAATATGTGGAATGAAAACTACAGACTTGAGAACATCAAACCCACTATAGGTGATTGGTATCCATCGTATACAACAAATCGGAGACAATGTGGTGTTGTGCCGATTGCGTATCGGACACACATACCTGGCTCATGCATACGTCTTGAAGGGTGAACCTTGACCAGTGTGGATACTTTGCCAGTGTCCACTGACAGTGGAGCACATTCTTGTCGAGTGTGTCGATTTCTACCCGGTCAGACAGAAGTGTTTTGACGTGATCTGCTTGGAGAATTTGTACAAAGACGTACCACCAGAGACAGTCTTGGAATTTTTAAAGGAATGCGGTTTATACAAGAACTTTTAATCATGTTCTTAGGATTTAACATATGTTACCTTTATCTGTTATTTTATATACATTTCACAGATTTTAAAATCTTTACGTTGTATATTTTATCATGTACATAATTATACATTTATTTGAAGGCTTTATCTTCCTACATTTTTGTGGAATTTAATCTTATTTTTTTTAAACTTTACCTTTTGTTGTGCTGAGGTGCAGTAAAACATCACTATATATATATATATATATATATATATATATATATATATATATATATATATATATATATATATATATATATATCGACCCGTATGTGTACCATGCCAGTGTCCATTGACAGTGGAAGACATACTTGTCGAGTGTGTCGATTTCTATCCTATGAGACAAAAGTGTTTCGGCGTGAACTGCTTGAAGAAACTGCACAAGGACGTACCAACCGAGATAATCTTGGAATTTTTAAGGGAATGCGGTTTATAGAAGAAATTTTAATCATGTTTTAAGGATTTTAAATGTCCTATCTGCATGTGTTTTTTTATTTATATTTACATAATTTTACATCTTCACATTTTATTTGGAAAGATCTATCTTTCTAATTTTTGTGGATTTCATTTTAACATTTTTTGGAACATAACCTGTTGTTGGTACCACATAGCCACTTTTGTGCTGAGGCGCCGTCAAGCTTTACTACATATATTAAAGTTCATTTAGCATTTAGTGTTCATTAATTTTTATTGTTCTCGTGGTAATTATTTAAATAACACGAAAGATCCAGGAATTATTAGCATGAAGTATGGACTGTTTGTCTGGTTTCATCTAATGTAAACACTGCGGTCAACCTGTCCATAGGGCTTCTTTTCAGGCGATGCTATACATCCCCAATACAGGAGCTGAGGTGGAAGAAAAACGTAGCAATGTCTTCCTTGAAGGATATCTGGCGATAAGATTAAAACTTATTTATGCAAAGAAGATTTATCAAGAAAGTACGTAGAATGCTTCCTCAGTGTATCTTGATTCAAAAATGCATGTGTAAACACTGTGGACACCGTGTTTACAAACATTACTTTCAGAATTTACACATACACACACACACACACGCACACACACACACACACACACACACACACACACACACACACACACACACACATATATATATATATATATATATATATATATATATATATATATATATATATATATATATATATATATATATATATATATATATATTGGCGGCCGTTTTATATTCAATTAAACTGTACACCTCTCTCTTGAGGTAACAATTCGACAATCTTTAATGTTGGCGAATAACAATTTCTCCCTCCATCATCGGAACACCTCGGGTATTTACGCGCCAATTATGATGTGCTAGTAAAATTATGGCCGACTTAACCGGTCTTTAAAACGGGGTTTCTACTGCCGTTCAGAGGATTAGGATAAGATATTCATTTATTTTCTTGTTGAAATATTGATTTACCTAAGTTAGATATTTTACTTTAAAAAAAATACAAAAAAAAAAAGCAATAATAAAGAAACACAATACAATGCACTGTAGGAAATGCGGTATCGGGAAGGATTAAAAGCCCTGACCTTTTCCTGGCGTCGATGGCTTTCTTATTCTCTGGAATACAACGCTGACCAAAACCTGCCTTCTCGCTTAATCTGATTTAACACTATATATATATATATATATATATATATATATATATATATATATATATATATTGTTTTGGTAGCTTTTTCAGTTATAGCCCCTGGACAATTGATTGCTAAAAAGCCATGAATGATTGCTTTTGGTGGTTATTGCTCACAAACCAGTTCAGATATCGCTAGGAAAAGTGGCAGACCCAAATGAGTGTCACAAAAGTAACATAGTGGTCAAAAAATATAGCAAATGTTAATTTTTACAGCAATGAAGTGATATGAAATTAAATTTCAGTAATGAATAAGCACATACTTGTGAATGAAATAATCTACAAATAAAATAAACGCTAAAGTTGGAATAAATGCCTGACTGAACGCAACACATGTATGCGAGTATCGTACCTCTATGTTCGTCTCGGTAAATATGAAAAACGAATTAGGTTGGCAGTCTCTTCAAGACAGGATCTCTGATGCTCGATTGATCATGTGCAATAAAGTTGTAAGCAAAATTGTAGATTTTCGTCTATCACTTTATGAGACAACCCGTCAGTCTGAGTAGACACATTGACCCCCTTTAATTTGTTCAGATTCAGGCAACGGCTGGATATTACCTTTTCTGCTCTGGTCATATGTACCGTGGAACAAACTCCCACAAAATATCGAGGTCTTGTCTGAACTAGATTGCTTCAATTGAACATTTTTTGAATTTGTATGATACTATACCTGTGACAAAAAATAAAGTTTCTTTCCTCTTTGTCTCTCTTTCTCACAGCCCATAATTTTAACATTTAATGCTATCAAACTTTCACTTTTACCATTTCACCTTGAATCTTTCTTCCATAACCAATATGCACAGATATACAACTGCGCATAATCGTTGAGGGGGCTATAGCAGTAAAAAACGATAAACAGATCGACATTTGTTCATTTCGAAGATGAAAAATCTGGGCGGAAACTATGCTACATAATTAGAAACAATAAAGGCTATTTTACAATTTGGAATGAACCTTTTTGGATCTGATAAAGGGTTGATTAGACCCTGCAAATCCCTCAAGAATTTGGGTTGTTGAGAAATGTACCACAACCCATTGAATTTGGAGGGAAAAATGGAGACATTGCCAATACATTTTCTAGAAGTGGATTTAATCTTACCATTACTCTTTTTAAATATGCATATTTGATTCTAGAGTGATGATAGGATTAACACACAACAAAGATCGGTGGAAATACTCCTGAATGCTGCAAATGCATGCTTTATGAGTTTATAAATATGTTCACGAAGCAATGCAACCCAACGGAGTAAGGAAAAATACAATAAAATAGTTAATTGCTTTCTAATGTGGAAACTAAACATCAACAAAGTGGAAACTATGTACGTACACTTCTACAGGATGTTTCCGACTGTAAAGAGTGTAGAGCCAGCATATTACTTCATTATGTTAAGAACTGAACAATAAAATCAACAATGTATACCCTTAAATGCTGGCACATTAAAATACAGATCAGAGTCTATGTCGCTTGCATGTGTGCTCGACTTATAAACAAGGGTATATATGGCATATGTAGTAAGGGCTGTGCACGGAATTTCAGGATGAGAAGTCTTGTACTCTTTACCCCAAAAATTCAGAATCCCCGTGCTGTTTTTTTATGAGTCTCAAACACATGTTTGACTTGACTGTTATCAATTTAGCTAATGCTATAAATTAAAACCTTCTTAACTTTTGTGTTTTTATTTATGTATTAACTTTAAAATTCATTTAATTTCACAGTTTAATAATTATTGTAATTGTTTATTGACTTTAAAACAAAAAGACGATATTTATGGATTTAATAGACATGCAAGGGTACAGTAAGATTCAGATTCACTTGGAACTTGATCAAGTTTATATGGCTATGAATATATTTATGTTACAAATATTTATCTTAATGTACACATTTTATTACTAAGTTATTAGGACTGATGAAAATAGCAGAACTGCTCATGTGGTTTATAGCATATATGAAACCTATAGGAACATTTTATATAGTTTCGGTTTTAATCGAAACCAGCTGAACACACGCAGTTTGATTGATTATTATTGTTTGTTGGTGAAAACATTAAAAAATGATCATGGCAGTTCCACTGAAGATGAATTATAACCTTTTTTGGCAACGTTCTCAATAACCCGGGAGCTCATAAACTCCTGACAAATGTTTGACGCCCAATTTGTTTCTGATAGGGAGTCCCTCGGACATGCCTAGTTTCAAAATGGTGACCACTTTGAAGCCCCCCTCCTCTCCCCAATTGCCACCACCGTAAAAGTATTCAGTGTTCAAATTTGGTTACAGTGAGAGTTCTCACGCAATTTATCAGTTAACAAAGCAGAACACAAATTGATTACTTGGTCGTTTGATGGTTGGTTATCGTATTTATACCGATTTACAAGGTTCTCAGTAGATTTAAAACTTGAAGAGTCATTTGACCCATGACCCCATAATCTCGCGAATCAAAAAGAAAATCTCAAGAGTCAAAACTGAAATCTAAATATTCATTCATTTTTAACAGTCATGAGCTTATAGCTGGGATTTTTTGTTATTCGTGACGAAAACTGACGATTACGAGTTCTTGTCTCATGTTGAATAAAGAGAAACACTTCTACAGTATTTTGTAAGAAACAGACAAGCAGACAGTGAGACAGATATAGCCATTACTGAATTTTGTACAAATTATTCTCTTTCCAATTACGTATGACTGTGTGTGAATTTGTTATATTAACAAAAAAAGGATTACTTTATACTTTATTATATCTTTAACTTCTCGAAATATTCTATTTTTAACTACTCAAATCATATTAAATGCAAAAATATACCCTTACAACTATGAAAGTTATATAGGAATTAAAGATCTCACTTCTGTATCATAACCAATTCAATCTGATCATCAACGAGTTAAAGTCCTAGGGTACGTGTCTATTGTGAACCCTGAATCACCCACGATGATGATTTGACAATACAACATTTGGCAATATTTCGAACATTGTTTTTTTTCTGTTTCCACGCTGGATATAAGCATATAAACAAGTGTTAAAAGTGCCGTTAAACCCCAAAAGTAGTCCACATATTTTTCTAAGTATCACGAACATGCGAATTAATACAATCCATTAAGCCACACATTGGGAATCTTCCATTCGGAAACAGGCGACTGCAGGGCATCTGTGATTGTTTTATATGCAGCGTTAAGTGTGTATGTACCTCAGAATAATAGTGTCTATTTGGCGCCAAGTAAAGGTAACGTTCGAAATATGTATAATAAAAAAAAGAATTGTACACAAAATGTAGGAAGATAAGCCCTTTCAAATCAATGTAAAAATGAAGTACAACAAGATAAAATATAAAAAATAAGATGTTCAAATTCTGTAAACTTTACATCACATGTATGCATGTATGTATTTGCGTTTTGCGGCACCTCAACACAACTGTGGCTATATTGTGCCAACTAAAGGTGAAAATAAAACAAATGTACAATGAATTGCACAAAATTTAGAAAGATCAATTCTTCTAAACATGTAAACACAAAGAACAAGATAAGATATAAAGGGTAATGATCTTGCAATTCTATAAAATGTATATGAAATGAACGATAAATGTAACGCATGGAAAATGCTTACAAATATGGTCAAAATGTGTTATATAATCGACAATCCGTCAAAAGAAGATTGTCTTAGGTGGTACAATATCGTACAGTATCTTCATGCTGTTCGCGTCAAAACAATTCTGTCTCACATGGTCGAAATCGACACACTCGACAAGAATGTATTCCACTGTCAGTGGACACTGGCATAGTATGCACTCTGGATCCTTCAGGAGGTATGCATGAAGCAGGTGCATGTATCCGATACACGATCGGCACAATATCACTTCATCTGCGATATGTTCTATACGAAGGATGCAAATCTCAAATAGTTTGATGTTCTGAAATTTGTTTTGATGTGGAAAATATTGTATTGTATCAATCGGCATATTCGTCATACTTTGCAAAATGTGTGGAATGAAAACGTGTATTTGGGTCTATAGAATCCATCATATGCAGGATTAGATGGATTAGAGATAGTTTGGTATTATAGATGAACCAATTTCGTTCGTCTGAGATAAAGTGATGTGTCCTAGCATACTGGCTTTTTGAAAGGTAAGTCCTAAATGTACACAAGTCCCTGATGGTGCATGGAGCCAAGCATCTGTAGGTAATATTTACCAGCTGATCCAAACATAACTGGCCCATTGTCAAGTTATGATCTTCCTAATGACCTGTGTAACCGGAGCAAAACCTCCAATCAGCTCCCCAGTCTGTGTTTGTCATTATTCTTATTACATGCAAGGCTTTTTTATATTTGTCACTGACGTATCCGATATGTGGAAAGTTAGTTTACCGTAAAAAGTAAGCCTAAAAATGTCGTATATCCTCTACAACAGGAATAAGCCAACCGTCAAGATAGAGGTTTGGGTCATCATAAATGGGATGTAATCAGCAGAAGTGGTGTGTTCAAGTCCAAGCTATATGAGGGAATCTAACATCTATGGACAAGAAGAGAGTAGGTTTTATTCGCAAGAGCTTTTTATCTAGATGTTAGAGAAAAAGTAGGATCAAAATCTTGTACGTTTACTGGCTTTTATGAGAGTTGCAGATAAAATACCACCTCTAAGGTAAAATAGGATGGCCCCTACACCAACATCTCGAGTTTGGTGATTCCAAGGGTCTACTCACGCCCTTGGTTGAGATAAAGGACGGTTGGAATTATGTTCATCTATTGTGGGACTTACACTACGCTCGCACATTATTTTGACAAACTTGACACATTTCATTGCTAATGTTTTGCATCTTAACCACTTCGATCATTTGTTACAGATATCACCATGGGTTTGTGCAGATTCCGCGCACAGGACTTTAAGTCCGCCAGTACACTGAAACAATACGAAAGCTGATATGAAGCTAAATATTCATATACTTGAATAGGCTGTGGCTTTGGTTCGTTTAGTAGGTTTAACATTGATATGTATGTATGTATGTATGTATGTATGTATGTATGTATGTATGTATGTATGTATGTATGTATGTATGTATGTATGTATGTAGTGATTTACGGCACTTCAGCACAAACGTGGCTATGTAAAGCCAGCAAAAGGTTATGTTACAAAAATTGGGATGATAAAGCCTTCCAAATAAACTTATAACTAAGCCTAATATAAAATATAAAACGTAAAGCAAGTAATTTTGCTTACAACAAGCAAACATATTTTGTATATTCAAAAGGTTAATTCGTATACACGTTCGTTCTATTGATTTGGTTAAACGTCTCCTTGAACACAAGCTTCGTTGTTTTCATTTGATGGTGAAACATACATTCTTAAGTTATTTAAACGCCTTACTCATTTCTCAGACTGGAGAGAATCTGGAATCTCCATCTTTCTTGTTAACAACATTTTCGATTCGTTTCATCTAGATTGTTGCGGCCTACCATAGGTTCCATTTTGTAGCGAATTTATTTCTATACAAACTGTCTCAGGTGTCTTCTTTATATTCACTCGTTTTCTTTCCAACGTATGAAAAATAATCGTTCTCCGCGAAGAAAAGGAAGAAATAATCACAATTCATTAACTACTCATTTGGAAGAACGCAAGACAGATATAAATGCATATATCTCTCTATCTCTCACACAAGCGCGAGCACGCTTATATATTGTAGTCTGATAGGGTACTGGGTAATCAAGGCATCTCTTACTACAAAACTAAAAAAGTTACTCCATATGTTTGCAATCAACAACAACCACTTCATCTTTACCGACTGTCCTATAAGCACGGTACCATTCGCCTAAAGTGGATTTGACTAAATGAAGCTTGTTATGGACAGCATTATTCCATAATGCCTGCCACTTCACAAAACAAAATTAGTAATATATGGTTTAAAACCAATATAGGGAATGTTAGAATCAGAAGGTTAGAGAGATAATGCCGTTTTGGCAGCGCAAACCGCTCTTCGTTACCTTTGATACTTCTGTGACTGGGTAGCCAACAGAAAATTAAATGATGAGAGGTAGACAGTTTGATGTAGTTGATAAGAATATTTCTTAAAAGGATTTTTTTTCAACTTCTTATTGTGAAGTGACTGAAGTACCGATTGAGAATCGGAAAAGATAACTGCATTTCGAACATTTTTGTTTTTGGTATATAGTTCAAGGCAAGGTCGACGGCCTTGGTCTCAGCCGAAAAGATAGATGCGTCATCTACTAAAACGACATATTTCAGCGTAATTACCACTAATAAAGGCTGCAGCAGTATTTCGGTATCTCTTAAACCATTGGTACAAATCTTTGTGTAGTTTTCAAGTTATGAAAGGAGTTCTTGATAGTAAGTATTAAAAGAGGAAGGACGGGTCTCTGATTTGCTAAGTAAATAGGAGTCTGGACTGATTTTGAAGCCACGGTGGTATTTCAGGTACGAAAGCCTTTTCGAGTTTTGAGAAATCAATATTTGCATTGCCAAGGTACAGCGATATTCTTATGCCAGAAGTTGCGATGACGTTGGTTTTGGTTTCAGTATTTTGTAGTTGGATTGAAAGACAGACACGGATGCAGGATAGGAAGGACTTGATCTTATTTGAATGGCATTTTGCTGAGATTATTATTTTCTGCGATTTGATAGGAGTGGTTCTTTGGCTTCATGTATCAAGACTTTTAATTTGCCCCTAAGGCTAACTGTAGTCGCTGATATTGAATGAATTTAGCATGCTTAAGTTGGACTGTATGGCTGAGCAATAAACAATGCATCCATAGTCCATTTAGAATCTGATAAGAGTTCTGTAAAGATTAAGCAGAACTTTTCGATCTGCACCCCAGTCAGTATGCACTACCACTTTCAGTAGATCAAGGGCTCTTAAGTATTTAGCATTTAGTCGTTTAATGTGTGGAATGAAAGTGAATTTTCAGTCGAAAAGTGAGTTTTCTGTCAAAAAGAATACTTAAAAAATGAGTTTCCTCTACCACTGCAATTGGTGTTCCGTCCAGAGGAAGCTTAGGTTCGTCATGTTGTTTATGTAATTGACAGAAATGCATACAAACTCTTTTGGATTTTGAAAATTTGAAACCGTTTACTGTTGCAAATTATGGATTGTTGCAACTGTCTTTCAGTTGTATGCATATGTTCAGATCGATAACATACAAGAAAATCATTTACATATAGAGAGCAATCCACACCTGGATTTAAACTCTTGAATATGGTGACAAAAGGCTTCCGTATGAAGTAAATATTCGTATTTTCGATGACGTTCATATATATTTATTGAAAAGTCAAAAAGATTGACTTAAGTGCACATATTACAAACAAGCATGGATTTCCATGGGTCATAAACATCTGCATTTTTCCAAATGATTTGCCATCCCCTCCGCAACGACTCGCTCTAGAAGGAAGTAATGTTCATTTTCAATCTCTTTAATTCCTTTATTTATTTTATTCTTTATTTATTTTTGTTCCAAACCTTTCTTTCCTTGATATTTTCTCAACTTTCTACACAATGTCTTACACATTTTAATCGACAATTTCTCCTTTTAACATCTTTCTTTTCTTTATTCTCGTTTTTCACCTACGCCTTCGTTGTTCATCTTCGTACTTTATATACCTTGGCTAAATGCTCATGTTTAACCGAGAGAGTCTTCACTTTGACTATTCAGTAATTAAATATTTTTGTCACTAAAACCTAATATTGTCCGTTATATATTCATATATATTGACCATTTTTGTTCCGTAAAGGGAGAAGAATATTATAAGCCATTGGCTTTTGTTCTAATCATGTACCTTCTATATTGTACATCTTGTAATCTCTAACTACAAATTTATAAAGTTAAATATTTGAACTGACTGTTGACTATGTTATTAATTTTGATATAAAAGGTAACTGACAAATGCTGCCCTGAGGCACGCCCATTCCCTGCTCGTGTATATCAGAGATGGTATAATCTACACCTACTTTAAATTTTCTATCTGAAATAGAGTTGGAAATAAAATTAGGTCGACGACCTTTTAGACCTACATAGTGTAGGTCACTCATTATTCCGTATTTTCATGTTGTGTCGTAGGCCTTCTCTAGGTCAGTCACTCACTAAGTGCAACATCTTCATGAAAGCGACTGTAAATTTCTTTAATTCGACCATTATCGTTATCTGGGACGATCTCTTGAGTTAAAACTACCATACTACATAAATATGGAACTTCTTATTGCAGTAAATTTAAATTAAGAATCTCGAGATGTAAGCTACGTTATTTAAACTAAGTGATCATTTCTTTAAATTGATTCTGGAATTTATCCTAACCAGTTTTAGTTAACAATTTCACAGTTGTTTCCATTATCTGATATACATTTCCGGTCTACAAAGCCGTTTCATATGCAAGTTGGAGGACATATACGTTTCTTTTGAAAAATCCACGATCATCGCCTGACACCGGTAAGTAAAATCATTGAATATTATATCATATCGTCATTTATATTATCTATTGTATATATTTGCCCTAAGTATCCATTATAGCAAGTCCACGAACTTCCAGAAAAAAAGCCGATTTCACAAGAGATATTTATATCGACGATCATCATACATTGGTCTAAATGTATAATTCCAATTTGTACGCCGGTATGATCTATTGAATATCTGACTGTAGTCAATGATTAAAAACATATCTATTTCATGTTCCCAATTTTTACTTTCTAAGCAAATTGACTTTCATATTAGTCCATACAAATTAAGTACAGAATGAGATATACAACAGTACACTTCTGATGAAATTGTGATAATGTAGCTTACAAAACTATTGCATCATTAAATAACTGTGGTTATATTTTAACCAAAAATGCGTTTTGCCGTACAATGTCAGTTTTTATATATGTTACAACTCTAGGTATAAAAATATGCAACAGAAAGAAAGTGAAACCAACAAAATCAAATGAAATCAATCAATAAGTATTTATTTCAAAACAATGAAAGTGAAAATTCAAAAGACTCTTACAATTATGTGAATTAAATTCCAAATAATACTAAGTGTCATAATCTCAAGGCCAAAAATATAGAATGTTCCGAATAAATTCCAATAGTCTTGAATGTCCTGATGTATCACAATGATGTAATCCAGAATGTCTTTGAATGAGTAATCCAAAATCCAAAAGTTAATGTATTCATCCTATGAGCACTTTAGTAATTCCACTGATACACTGATTCGTAAATTGCTTTACTTTGATTCAAAGCTAAGAACAAGAAAGAGAATAAGTCGAGTATGACGAGAAATACAACGCCTGAATATAGAAAACGAGAAAATAAAGAAAAACTATAAAAGAGTTTAAAAATGCTTTGAACGCCTTTTGATAAAAAGGACAAGCAATGAACACACATACAAGAGTTTTGTGAGTGTATAAAGTCTAGATGCAGAAGAAATGACTTCTGCTGTATAAGTTGATATTTTACCAAACACATCTACCCCAAGAAAAAGAGTGCAGAAAGATTTAGAAGAAACAGTGTATCGTTAAGGCAAATACCTAAACACATAAAGTAAACTCTGCTTCTTGCCCATGTCTTGTCTGATGCAATAAAAGAGTCAAGAGACACTAATGAGACACTAATGGTAGCAAAGGCAAATCAGTCATAGCTATAGGGGAAACTTATAAGGAAATACCAGCTAAAGTCAAAGCTCTGTAAAGCCACAGGATTTTGTCGAAAATCACTGAAAAAGAAAACTATGAGATGCAACCAAGTACCAAGAATAATAATTATAAAAAAAACAAACAACAAAACAAAAGAGAACGTTAAGAGCAAACGTAGCAGAGTTTTTATTCAAAGATGTAAACAGCTGAATTATGCCCGGAAAAAAAAAAAGGTAAAGGTGGGCGACAGTCATGCACAAAAGAGGTTCCTATATGATAGCACTGGATACCTTCACCTCAAGCTTGTGGCGGAAACTCAGAAGATAATATCATTTGACACATTCTGTAGACTGCGCCAAAACATTTTTTAGTTTCACCAGGTACATTACAAAACACCAATGCCTTTGCCAAAAGCATCAGAATATGGTCCGAACTATTAAATCCATTAAATCAGCAGGAGACAATGTTCTCTTAAACCCCGACAAATTCATCAAGCAGATTGATGAAGTGACAGCACGGAGCGTTCACCATGAATAATGTAAAAAGTTACTTTAGAAGATGGGAAGAAACGAATGACGATAGTTGGAACTGGAACAGATACAGACAAACATGAATTCGTGAAAATATTTCATGAACAGACGTATGACTTTAAACAACATGCTGAATAGGTAAAGGACCAGAATGGGGCTATCTAAAACCTGAAAGATAACCTACCAATAGGTCATATCATAGCACAGATGGATTTTGCAGAGAGGTTTGGTTGCACGTCTGCAGATGAAGTCCACAGCGCCTACTGGAATTCAAGTGCTGTTACGTTGCATCCAGTGGTGGTCAACTTTAGAAACATTGGCGCCATAAATCCCATAAATTACATGTTTATGTTAGATCACTTGCGGCACAAGAGTTTATGAGAAGATTCATTATTGGACCGATAGTCCAAGTTCACAATATCGAATAAAACGGCTTTGTACCTAATATCAACTCACCGTAGAGCACGTAGTTGTCTGGTTTATTTGTGCGACTTAACATCTGTCACCCAACTATTCAACAGCCACGGATACACAGCCAATGCCCACCCTTTTAATTAGCGAATCTAGAGATGGGACACGTGTGTGTGTGTGTGTGTGTGTGTGTGTGTGTGTGTGTGTGTGTGTTGATGTGTGTGTGTGTTCAACTGACATCGTGTCTGGTTCAGACAAAAACACGTTTTTCAATGACCCACCTTTAGTAGGCGGAACTGCCCCTTACTGTTAAAAACATACTCTATTCCACCCCCAAATTATATCCTAATGGTAACAGCATCATCTCATAAGAAACTATATCTGCTCACATTCAAATGAAAACTAAAACAAAGAAATAAATCTTCTTTCATGCAATAAATGTTTCGAGGCATGAAGTGAACTTCCATGGAAACTATTACCTTCCAATCGAACGCGTTTCCTTTCCAGTTGTCGAATAGCCTGACTTTCGTTTTGAAAACGAAATATATTTTTAAAAAAACATAATGGAAAGAATAAATATCACAAAGCTATCCAAAAGCTCACCGCTGCCATCAGAAAATCTTTCTTGCTACACCCAAGGGGTCTCTCTAACGTGAGAATCAAACAGCTGTGTGAGCGTGGCTTGAAGTCCATTGTTTTCCCCTATTTCCAAGTACCTCAAGACAACATTCGTTGTCAACTGAAAGGTTCTTAAATGCGCAAACACTACAAATAATTTTCCTCTAATAACATAATGACCACACATTATGCAACTCTAATTTCACACTTGCATGGCTTTTATTGCTTCAGATTTGTATGATTTCTCAGTAAGCGTTTCTAAGCCGAATATTAGTATTTCACGAGATGCAATACAAAACACGACCCAAACACCCAGTACAAGGAATTATACCTATCTCAAAGTATTAAACACGTATACCTTAAAATATCCAGTAAATTCCGTATGTTAAGGAATTAGGGGGGTCCGTTTTACAAAACTAATCCATCCTATCATAAAGTCTTGTGAATACTGTGCATTATGATGTCTGCTCCTAGAAATTGGCTTATCCCTCGGGTTGAAAAATATCTTCCGACACCGACTGCCCCATGATCAAACAAATAATCACTAAAATCTAGCAAGGCTACACACAAAGACATCAATTCAAATAGCACATACCTAGGTTTATTATAATATAAAAAATTTTAAATGTGGCACACAGTTGATACACTAAAACAACTATTAAATTAGTAATCATTTCTCGATAAAATTATCAGATGATTGCAAACAGTCAGTCATCAATGTAGCTATTGTAATATATTCTGGTATGTTCCATTTGTATCTACGTCTCCATTTATCGTTTCGTTAGATTTTGGTAATTAGTGGTTTGATTATGGGAAGTCGGTGTTGGGAAAATAATTCCCAGCCCGAGTAATTAGCCAATTTCTAGGAACAGATATCATACTTACAGTTGTTAAGAGACTTTGCAATGGCATGGATTGGTTTCGCAGTTTGAGATGGGCACAGGCTAGCATAAGTAGCATAAGTGAGCATGGTCGTTCCTATCTTAATTCAGAGGTGTTGATTGATTGTGCCTTTCAATGGGAGATATTTGTGACAAGAACTATTGTTTTGTGCCATGGAATAATTGGGAAGAGGCATCCCTTTGTTTGGAGATGCCTTTCATTGTAGCAGTTGGTGGAAGTGCGCGTGAAAAACGTGGTTCAGACTGTTGTTTTTCTTCACCCAGGGATGGAATTGGAAAGTAGTTAACTGCATTGGGTGTATGAATTGTGTTATGTACTTCATGACACGGCATGCTAACAAGGAAAAGCCATGCCAATGTGAAGTTATAGTTGTGACATTGTGGGCATTTATTTATTGATTAGAGAAAATTTTTTTCTAGTCTTGGCGCGTTACGAGAACTTCCAGTTGACAACGAATGTTGTCGGGAAGTCCTTGGAAATGGGGGAAAACAAGTGACTTCCAGCCCAATCTCACGCAGGTATTTGATTCGCTCGTTGGAGGAACCCCATGTGCGTGTTACACTATATTCCCACAAGCACATATCGTTTAGTCTCTTCTCTTAATAGACTACGCCGGCATTAAAAGGAAAAAAGAAAAAAAGAAAAAATTAATTAAAAAAATATCTTTTTAAAATATGGGTGATTGATTTCCATGGTAACATCTGCGTTTCGAATAAAGAATGAAAATAATCAATCCGGATATTTTATTTATGTATGTATTTATTTAACAGGGTGTATACTTTGTTTTACACAAATTAAAGAAAATTACCCTAAAATATTTGATTTGACCTTCGAAAATCAGTGCCAAGGTAGTGTATTTATTAATATTTGTTAACTTATAACTATTAGATATTCGTACTTGACGACTCTTTTTAAATTTATTTTGTAAAAATTTCCTTACTGTTTGTGATCCGCAGATCATCTTCAGAAGATCAGTGAAGAACGATTATTTCGTCTTTAATATTGAATACATGTACGAACCAACTTAGTGTTTTCACATTATATTATTATTACCATCAACTACTATCTGACAAAATATCATGTTGGGAGATGCATGCGCTCTACGTTAAATATCGTCCACAAAAGGTATATTTGTGGTTAAAATTGCATTTTTCTGGATTTCACTACCGTTTCGTCGCGTTATGTGGTGACCTTGGCACGTGTATATGATGTCACAGGGTCCCCTTATGAACTCTTATTAGTATTATAACATTTTACGACAGAAATAAAACTATCCATGAAATTTTTTTAAACAGATTTAATGGCCTTCTAGGGGGTAAGTGAACATAGTCCTTTTCGAGGCAAGAAAGTACCAAATGAGAGCTTCAACTATCCATTTGAGGGATTAGACCGGTTCCTTAAAACACTCATCTTTTTTCTTCATCTCTCTCGCTCTATCTTTCTCTGATGCTTTCTTTTCCAGTCTCTCTTGCTCAAGCCATCTCTCTCTACTCATCTTCCTCCCTCTACCACTCTCTCTCTCTCTCTCTTCCACCGTCCTTTCAATCCCTCTCCTCCTTCTCTCCTAATCTCTGTCCCTCCCTCTGACCTTCTCCTTTCCTCTCCCTCTAACTCTCGCCATTTCTCTCTCTCTCGACCTTCCTCCATACACCTGTTTGTTTCTTCTCTCGTTCTAAACACTCTCCATCCCCGTATATCTCCTCATTTTTCTTCCCCTGTCCTCTCTATCACTCTACTCCCTCACTTCCCTCTTCTTCTTGTCACATCATTCCCTTTTCCTCTGTCTCTGGGTCTCTAGCTCTATCATTTTATATCGCTCTTTCCTTCCCTACTCCTCTCTATTTATCTCACTCGCTCCCGCTCTCAAGTCCCTACGACCACACTACCTCCTCCTCTGACTCTTTGTTCGTACGTCTCACTTCATCACTCTCCCTCTCCCTGCCCCCCCCCCACCTCTTCCTCACACGTCTATCCCTCTCTTCCTACTCTCTCCCCCCTCTTTCTCTCCTATTCTTCTGACCGCCTTCCCTTTCCCTCCATCCCGCTGGAGATAGAGATTATTCGAAGATTCGTACGACCATTCATGTATATATATATATATATATATATATATATATATATATATATATATATATATATATATATATATATATATATATATATACTCCGCAGAGTACAAATTAAAATTCTCTAACCTGTGTGATAATATTATTTATTCGTATTTAAAAAATTATGTTAATGTTATCAGGCATTATAATGTAGGGTAAACTGTGTAAAAAAAAGTGTTTATCGTGCGTATCACACAGAGGATCAAAGTGTTATTGTTATGTATGATGTTGATATAATAATATAAATATTTTAGGAAATTATAGATGTTTCTTGACTTTAATATTTGCTAATACCTTAATGTTAAGTATAATGTTGACATGTTTAGCTATTGTCCTTGAATTAGGTTGTTTACTTTGTATTTGAGTTCAAAGACAATTTTGGTAAACAATTTGTTGATTCAATTTGAGGTCAGGGTTGATTTTGTTTACAGATAAAACCAGAATTTCCTTTAGAGTTATGTGTCAAAAGTCACATACACCATAATATTCTCGAACATTCTGTCTTGTGACTTGTCTTATATTTATGTAGCATTTGGTAAACAAGATTCCATTCCAATTTTAAATCTTGTGTTGAAAACATTCTTGTCTTTTATGATCAGTCTATGGAATCATCAGATTGCTTGGAATAATAGTTGTGCTGTAATCTTGTAATGCTGTATTGATGTATACATAATTCGAAAATAATTATTTATTGGAGCATTCATTGGAGTCACCTAAAGTGCTTACATCAAACTTTGGATTTAGATATATGACTTTTGGATACCTGTGGACATTCTCAAAGATGATGTGGGTTACATTATTGGGGTACATCAAGACATTCCAGACTACCCATTCATTCGGAACATTTATTCACTCGGAACATTCAGTCATTCGGAACATTCTCTTTTTTCGGACTTGTGATTAAGACACTTAGAATTATTGGATTATTTGGATTTTAATTCACGTTACTGTAAGTTTATTTTGATTTGAATTGTCTAGAAATAAATTGCTTGTTGATTTTTTACTTGATTTATTGGTTTCACTTTCTTTGTGTTCCATTTTACTTAGACCATAGAGTCGTAACATTATATATATATATATATATATATATATATATATATATATATATATATATATATATATATATATATACTGTGTTTGCATGTACGTGCGAACGACAAATGCATGTCCTTCCTTCCTTCCGAAGTCATTACAAAATACAGTTTTTCTAATTTCCTGGAAAAGTATTATTATCTAATTCAATACGGTCCTCACAAAAGATTGCATAACACATGACTCGAAAGAATATTGCTTTATTTCCCACATTCATATATTGTATATATCCTGGAAAAAAGTCTACATTGGAAAGAAGAAAAATAAATTATGGTGTCCGAATCTTTAAGTCACATAACAACAAAATACATTTCATGACCTATTCAAACTGTGTGTGTTGTTATTCTGTATATACATAAAGCAGATAATAACTGAATTGACAGATGATACTAAAATGACCATGAATGCAATGACGCTGACTCAGAGTAGAATCCATTGATGGCCAGCCAGAGAATCAAAAGATGGCAAACATATTTAAAACACAAAAAGGCATTTTAGAAAAAGGAAATTTATAGGCTTTACAATTTCACATATGAGGCAATAATTCACTCGATGTCTGCCACGCCTACTGCACGCAGAAACCAACAACAAAGGCAACGGGCGATTTTCATACATGATATGATTCTTTCTAGTCTGTTTCGATTTAAACAGGTGTTCGTGTCATCGCTGGCACTGGCTGGCAGCGGTCTTTGATTTTTGCGATCGTCCAGTGGTAGTGGCAGATTATTTTCAGTGGCAAACTCCCCATCCATCTCTTCTTAGCTTTAAAAAAGAAGTAAAAATAAATTATGGCTTCTACTTAAACATAATTTAAAACATAATGCGAGGCATGTGGAGTTGGTTATATATATATATACCAGTTTTACGTGCATTGTAAGCAGTCATCCCGAAAGTGGGGTTACGGGAAGGCAGCTATTACATTTAAATTTCAAATCACAATATAGCTACGTTAAGTTTTATTTCTCATATAATAACTATAAGTACGTTGAAAATCAGTATATATACTTATTTTGTAGTCCTATTTAAATGCTAAGTTAGCGGGCAGCTATATAAAATTACAGGCAGATTTGATGTTTGCTGACCTTCAGGTTAAAGTTGACTAAGGTCATACCTGCCCATAATCATTTTAATTTCATCTCACAAATATATATCTTTCTGTCCACAAATATATATCATTCTGACTGAAAATACAAATTATATGCAAAGCATTCTGTCCATAACAAAGAAATATATAAGCTTTCTGCACATAGACTGTATAAATTATAGAGTTTTGCTACTGACGAAGTGATAATATAAACAATATGAAATAGTTTAATCAACCGTTACATCAGAATGTATACATTATATAACTAGACTATCAAGGCAATCTCGATGGTCAGCATACTTTTAACTGAGGTGCGGTATTTCCTGCTTGCCTATGTTACGTGTAGCTTTGCATTATGTGCTGTCTTAGATTAGTTTATGCATAGGCCTATATGATTTTCTTAAATTTATTGTAAATAATTCTAGTTTCTATTGAACTTCGATGTAGACTGCACATTGCAATCTAGTTTCCATTCCAGGGCCTAGCTTCGTCGGTATCGAATCCAAAAGGAACACTTCGTGTACTTTTCTGCCACATTCCTAGATTATAAATATCTTTCTCATTCATACCCAATTATCCACATACGGACTACAAACTTCCATGTTTTTTTGTTTTTTTTTTAAAATCTACTACCCCTCAAAGATTTGAACACCCTCGTCCTTTTACACGGTTTGATGGAAAGTATTTTATGACTGTAGTCTGAGTGTAACAACTTGTCTCGACACATGTGGATTGATCCGTGCCAATATAACGACAACCTCTGCTAATGTTTGACATTAATTGTGATGACCCAGACTTGTTCGCGACCACATGATGAAGTCTCAGTTTCTGTTATATCGATGCCATTAAGTTAGAGTAGCTCAATTTGGCTGTCATACCCCGACATGTAAGCTTGCCTATATTTATTTAAGGGCTATTGGTAATGCACAATTCAGAACAGGTTGGTGGGGGATGGCACTCTGATTGTGAAGAAATGGCTAAACATTATGGGAAAGGTGATGTCCCATTTCTTTCAGTTAAGTATCATGTAACAATCTGCAATGCGTGTGTGAAATAATAACTTATAATTAAGCAAATCCCATTCCTTTTGTCGACAGATTTTGATGCAGTGTACAGCAATATGGGATCTGTATGCAGTGAAAAAGAAATGTCTCTGACACTTATGAATACTCCGATTAGTGGCAAGGAGAAGTTGATTTTGTATAAAACTTGGAGAAATTGAACATGAGCTGTTTTTCTGCACATGCTGTCTGCAAATACAAAATACATTTTTTTCAGCCCTCAACAACTTTGACAGTAGTTCCTATGAAAAAGTCAGGGCGGCCTGTACTGACCATAAGCAGCATTTTATGATGAAGTCAATTACACAATTGTACGTATATTATTGTAATAATAATAATAATGACACAACTATCGGTCCCAAACATTATGATGATCCCCAAAAATAACAGTCTGGAATATTTTAATATTCTTTTGCTCAAATATCTTTACGTACAGGCTGTACACCTATCTGTCGATCTATCAGCTTAAATCTTGTGGACCACAATTGATAATTTAGTTTTCTATATTTTAATAAATAATGAATCTTGAATTTAAATCTCTAGACACTTTCTTGGTATCCTTGTAAAGGGTTCAAGCCAAAATGTACAAAATGTATTAGTGTGATCTAATATTTTCCTGTTATGCTTCTTTTGTGAAAGAAAGTACGTGGAAACCCAGCATCAAAACACATATCACCTTTACCATGTTTGTAGGTAAATATTTCAATTTAAATTTATGGCACACCAGGTACATTAATTCGCCTCCTTATATCCACGTCTTTGCAAAAGGACTACACTGTACAATAGTAAAAACTAATTTACACAGTGTTCAAAAGTCACACACAAAACAATATCAATAACTATTTAGCGCAAATACCGCAAAATGTCACTAATCATCACTAATATGTATATAACTAACTGTACAAATAAGTGTCAACTCTTTCCCTACACGTGGCCTATTCGACGCACTGTGGAATCGGCTTGAAGTCATTTCGGCCCAAGACCAGTTCAGCCCAGGTCGATAGAGCCCAAACGCTACTTTTGGTCGGGTCGATATTCGACTGGGATATTTCGGCCCACATACGTTGTATTAAAGATATACTGATTTTTTCATTAAAATCAAAAGAACCATGCAAATGTATTATATATAATATGTATTAACATCAATTTATAGACTAAAAATTACCATTTTGCATTCAGTAAAATACATTAATCAATCCAATAATAAAGCTAGTGATAAGAAAACAACGAACATCGAAAAAATCTACTTTACCAAGTTTAAATGAATTAATAAATTTATTAAAAGTTAATATACGGTACCATTATTAGTTTTTATTTTATTTAATGTTGTTAACATTACAAAACAAGGCATATATGCACATGAGAAAATGTTATTTATTATTTTATTCACTTTTGCACTATATATACATTTACATATTTTAACTAGATAAATTACCCATTAATAATTCTCTTTTTCCTAAATGTTCATGAAATCTTTATATACTGTCTATATTAAAGCATATTGGGCCGAATCGACTCGGTTGACATAGTGTGCTGAGACAACCCGACCAATTCGACATGGGACGATCTGGTTTTGGGCCGAAATGACCTGGATCCGTACAATCCATAGTATAAAAGCACATGGAAATATGCACGTCATATTCACCGTCACTAACCATTTTGCGCTCTACTTAGTTTAATATTCACGACTAGTGACAATCGTAGCACCTAACAGAACCGAACGAAGTACCTTCTTCTAATGTACGCAATTGCGCATATATCTTACCTAATCAGCTTGTAATGTTGTTAAAATTTATCTTTTTCTTAATTTGAACCACACTCTTGCTTGGCTGTGAGTGACTTCTCACACACTTGGGAAAATGCATGCCACAACTACAATAGTTCTCATACTTAGAAGCAAATTCAATATATATCCCATATACGCATAAATATAAGGTTTATTTGGGATAATTATCTAACGTGAAGTACTTTGCATTATCTTTGGATGGGTATTAAGAACGAAGGACCGATAATACTCGAAGATATAAACATTAGCAGATTAATATTTACAGAACAACATGCGGTTAAAAGAAGAGAGGAAAAGAAAGAAAATTAGGAACAGGCGCCTTCTCTGGAGTGCTCTAGCGATCAAGATCAACATTTTCTAAACAGAGCAACCTCGTTAATTTCTGAGCATTCATATGTAAACATTCGACATTATCACATCCGAATGTATTTATGGTTGAAAGGTCAACTGCCCATATTTGGCATTATGACACTGGGGACATTCCGCAACATATTCGGCGAAAATAAACATATACTGACTTTGTCAAAAACAGAGAAACAAATAAAACGACCATATATGCTCACCTAAGCCTGCATTTTATATACTTTGGACCTTTTTTGAGAAGATTAATTGTAAAATGTGTGCAAATATTTGCGTTAAATCCCCGAATATGTCTATGTCAAAGGTCATCCAAGCTTCAAGATCGGTAACTCTCCCCGGTACGTGGCTACGTAACAACTGTAAACAAAGGCAACATAACGACATAAACTGAGCCCCACAGCACATTAAAACTTCATTTTCTTAAAAGGTGGCCTTCATACAAAGGAATCAGATGATAAAACCTTTTATACAAATGGATGTTTACTGACATCTTGAACCAAATGCTAACACCAACGAAGACATGGATGCACATCTACTAAAGAAATGTTGTACGCGTATTTTTAGATTATTTCCTGACGAAAACCATGCCATGTGTGTGTGTGTGTGTGGGGGGGGGGGTGTACGTGTACAGTGTCAAGATTTGGGGGACACAGGACACAACATTGCTGGAAACCCACACAAGGCGCTCAAGGTGCAACACTGACTGTGTAATTGTTCACATAAGCAAGAACAGTCTATACCAATACTGATGGCGGTTGAGCTGGCGATGTTGATGATGATGAGGAGGAGAATGCTAATGAACGTCAACAATGAAATAATTATTACTACTCCGCTATTTCTACTCTTTAGACGCACATGAAGCCAAACATCAAGTATCCGCTTGTAATTTGCAGAAAATTACAGCTCGACCAGAAAGGATCTGTTCTTTTGACCTTAAATATTATTTAACCGTAGATCCTTCCGATTATGCAGGTGTGTACGACTATACTTTCTGATGATCTGTGCGAAATAATAGCACAATACAAGTCATGTATAATTCTGAACGTGTATGGATGTGTGTGTGTATGTATGTCGGTAGGTAGGTAGGCATGTTCGTTGACGGTTAAAAAGGTAGTCAGTTGACCATGCTTGCATGCAAGAGTAAGCAAGAGTAATGTGGTAAGCTTTGATATATTTAACCGTGTGTGTGTGTTGTGTGCTCCATACTGAAGCAAGTCAAGGTGATTCTACACACTGGCCCAGGAATTAATTATCTCCAGCATAAATCACTATATAGTTGTAGAACGTCAACACGGAGTTAAATAAAAGTGAATTTTTGCAAACCAATATTATCCCCAGTCTTCAATAAAGTTGAGACATAGAACGGCGCTCTGGCCTCATAATATAAAACATAGGTAACACTATCCTCATATATCTTATCTCTTTTTAACAACATAATGAAGTGTGTTAGTTGTCTTATTGTTCAGCAAATCTGAAGGCAATCAATAACATAATTGTGATTTTATACCGAATGCCGTATATACTCTCTTATAAGTCCACGTTTGTTACTGAAAATTTGATTAATGCAGAGAAGGGGTCGTCTT
This sequence comes from Margaritifera margaritifera, assembly GCA_029931535.1. Taxonomy (NCBI): domain Eukaryota; kingdom Metazoa; phylum Mollusca; class Bivalvia; order Unionida; family Margaritiferidae; genus Margaritifera; species Margaritifera margaritifera. The sequence continues at coordinate 2,794,147 of JAQPZY010001472.1, forward strand.
AAAAGCGCGACATGCAAAACAGTTGATAAATCTAGGGGTAATATTGGAAATGCTAGATGTTTGCAGTATGTACACATAATATCGATTCAAATATATTTACGTGTTCATGCCACTATTCCTATTCAGAATATGGTATGCATTGTGTTTATCAGTTTCATGACGGTATTTATTATAGAATATTTATATCAAGAGTTAATTGGATTGTAATAATTTGAAAATATTTCCGGTAAATTAAAATATTACCCTCTGCAAAGTGAAGAGTCCGTCAATGTTGTTTACGTGGGTGTTTTCTAGCAAGTCTATTGCTTCCATTTTGTGCAAGTCCTAACAAACTGTATTTGTATTATATTTTGTGCTTTGTTACATAAACACTGTTTGTGTTTGATGCAATAAAAGTTATGATTTGATTTATATTTACTCTTTCCATAAGCCAGATCGCATTCGCAAGTGATATTTCCAAAGTTATCTGCCAGTGCACGTGGGCGATAAGTCTTTGGCTTGAAGGCAGTACAGATTTTGTTCTCAAGTTGACAATCATTTGATCGAGCTGCGAATTTGATACTTGTTCAGTGCCAAGTAGAGTCCCATAACTCTCTGTGCGCATTGGCCTTAATTCCCTTAGCATCCTCTTTGTTTTATCATCTGACAGCCCTTCCATCGAGCTGCGCATTTGATACCTGTTCAGTATCAATTAACATAGTGTAATTATTTGAACACTTTGTGATCGTGCCGCACAATTGACACCCGTTTAGTTGCAGCCTTTAATAGATTTTATTGACTATATAATCCAAGTGTCACTTACAGAACCCAAGCTCAGTTTCTACATAAGCACCCACATATGACAGTAAAGACAAGAAATCGGAGTCTGACGATATTTACGATGAGTAGACGACGATGGGGAATTTCAGAATCGTATTTAGTCATTCAAGCAATGAAGACGAATTATTGGGCTTTGTGCCAGATGACATTAGATAGTGACATTTATAGGATGCTGTGAGCCACGATTGTCCTTACTTGGAATATCACAAGACAACTCATAAATAAATGTTGATAGCTATAACCACTACTTACATCCACAGCGGCTCAGTTGTTTGTGTACCAAATCATAAATAAATTTTGATAGCTATAGCAACTATCCATACATCCACGGTACCTCAGTAGTTTGTGTACTGGACTCGCAAACAGAGGGGTGTGTGTTCAACTCCTTCCCAGATCATCGTGGTGTGTTTATGGGCTTGGCACTTTACTACAATAGCCTTGGTACGATATATACTTTCAAGTGTTGATGTACCGTTAACCACTAAAAAAAAAATAAAACCATTACGGACCTAGGCTAAAATCCCATTCTTTGTATGTGTTCAACCATTGCAAGACGATATAGAAATTCATATTGAATACAATTGGGAAAATCTATTTGAACAAGTTTCTTATTCACACAAAATGGATATTAAATTCTTCAAAAACCAAACAAATATTAAAAATTGAAACAAGATTTGGATTGTCAAAGGAGAATAGTATTATAAGGCAATGGCTTTTGTTCTAATTCGTTACCTTTTTGATGTCACATGAAACAAACCGGGATTTTTTTTTGGGGTGGGGGTGGGGGGAGAGGATTACTAACATAAAGCCATCAAGGTCTCAATTATTCGTATTCTTATTCGAACACCAAACTTGATGCAAACACATATATTTGAAGTCACTCTTGTCTATTGAAAGTCGGTCATGTAAAAAAAAGTGATAAACTAACTAGTTTGACTTTGCAACTAACGCTTTAGAACATGCGTCTAACAAGTTAAAATATACTTCTAACGCGATAAAATATACTTCAAACGCCTTAGAGCTTACTTCTAACACGCTGGAAATTTATAAAGCGTTAGCAGTATAGTACTTTTGTTAGAAACGATTTTAGATTTGGAGATACAAGTGAAATTCACTCAGAGCGGGTTTTATATTGGGTTCTAATACTCTAAATCCGCAATCTTTCATGAACATATTGTTATGTATGATGTTTATATAATAATATAGATATTTTAGGACATTATAAATGTTTCTTGACTTTAATATTTGCTTAAATCTTAATGTTGTTATCAGAAAAAAAACATGTTTAACTAGTGTCCTTGAATTAGGTTGTTTACTTCAGATTTGAGCTAAAGGATATTTTTGATAAACAATGTTTTCTTAATTTGAGGTCAAGGTTGATTTTGTTTACAGATAAAACTGGAACATTCTTAGAGTTATGTGTAGAAAGTCATGTCCATACAAGTAAAATTCCATTAAGATGACACATATTCTAGAACATTCTGTCATGTGACCAATCTTTATATATACTATGTTTAGTGGACAGTTTTTCAGTTTCGACATTTGTTTCAGTCTTGTAAAGAGCTATTACAGTTTTGAAAAGTCATTCCAAATTCTAAGAGAGGAATTATTTAGAATATTCATTGGATTATAACACTGCTCATAAACTTTTGCATTTTGGATTTAATTGATGATTTTGGAATTTATGTGAACTTATTCAGAGATATTTTGGAGTACTTCATTTTGACATCAGCACATTAAAGACTACTAGTACATCGGGACTTTGAAGACCATTGGCACATCATGACATTTAAGGATACAGCCGCGAATACTGGAATATTCTATATTAAGGACTTGTGATTAGAACACTAATTCTTATTGGATTATTTGGATTTTAAATACACATTACTGTAAGTGTCTTTTTTATTTTTCATTTCAATTATCTAGAAATAAATTGCTTGTTGAATTTTACTTGATTTGTTGGTTTCACTTTCTTTCTGTTACATTTTTCTAGACCATAGAGTCGTAACAATATAGATAAACAAAAACTGCTGTGGCTCATATTGTTGTCTCCACACAGAAGCTTTAATCAAGGATGGGTACATAGTGGGAGATATAGCTTTGGTGATGAGTATTTAAAAATAACTATCTATAACTATCGGTCAATTATGTTCTGATTAGTCACTATATAAAAGATTTACTGCAATCGGTTGTAAATTATTTTTAGACCTATACCGATACTGCGACCCCAAAATGCATGTATGCAACCGACATAAAAATTACGACAAAGACTTTCTTCCATTTGTGTTTCAGTTATTTTAATTAAGTTTTCATTCTGCTCACGCAAACATTATGTGGAAAATGTGTCTTAGTGTATGGAATATGATCACTGATTTCCTTGTATGTTGCATGATGACTGTGTTGCTGGTAATATGTGTTACTCCATGTTGTGTTAGTTACAACAAGAGCCCAATTATTGACCTTGATGTTTATTTATCATTCTATGCTGCAATAAGCCTTGCATTGTTTTTACAACATCATGTAAAAACGAGTTCGAAACAGAACAAAATGGATTGTATATTATTTATGGAAATTTACATATCAGACATTTATGGAAGCATATGAAGATCTTGCATTGATATGGGGATCTTGCATTTGACGATGGCATGCAACTTTCACATTCTGAATAAAATGGCAGCATTCTTGTACAGAGTCCTAATGTCATAAGCTTTCGATGGTATGTGAACAATTTTCCGGAGGAGTACAGCTAACCCGTGACTATTAGAGGTTAAGAGCAGTCGAATTCAATTTATCTTAGTTCGAGTTCCTCTGAAATCTCCCATCCCGCGCTGGATACTAATATTTTGTACTGATACGATTGGGTAGGTCAACCAAGGCAAGTTTTCAACTTCTGGATCTAACATAGCGTCAGATCGGTCAGAGTAAACTCGGACTAAATTTATGCAGAAAGGACAAGTCAATATACAAGAGATTAAGCTGTATGTATACTTGCACTCACAATCTTCTCACAGATTGTCGCTAGAAACTGTACCACATTGCTACCGGCGAAATGTGTCGTACATCAGAATTTCAGCCTAATTCGTGTATTTGAAAACGATGACTTTTATACTTCAAGGAAAATTTTAGATAAACACCCAAGTAATAAGTCTGATGGATGAAAGCTTTTATTTGTTATTTATGTATGTATTTGTTATCTATCGTAATTTTCGTAAAAGCCAATTTGAGGTATATAGATCCAGTGTCGGTGCGAGGGCTCGGACGGGGGCGGAATAATTGCCCCCATGCGGCCAGGCTTGGAGGTGGTGGTGGAGGTGGGGGGGGGCGCCGTCATGAACTTTATTTTGCAGCTTAAATTTTCATAGTATTGCACCTCACTTTAGTATAACGGGGGAAATTCTTCACAAAACTTATTTAGGAGGGAGGGGGGAGGAAGGAGGTTGGCAACTGACATAAAACTGTTCGCTCTGGCAAAGTAGGGTCGCCACTAAAGAACCTGGTCCCTGGGTGTCTCGAACCCACGAGCAGCCGCTGACTATATCGGCATTTTCATTATTTCCTATCGTTGTAAAGCGATTTGAAACTAGTAGAAACACGAAAATCTACCATTCCATACTCCGTTCCTTCTTTTTGTCTCAAAATATTAAACCTGTCAAAATGAATTACATTTCAACAAATGTATACACCAGAGTGATTCTTAGAGTCACCACCGTCCATCACTCAAGTCGCTGCCAAAAATGATTTGTGGTCTATCAATCTGTGTTAAATGACATTGATTAAATATGAATTCCCGTAATTATGAGCACGGCTAATATGAATGCGTATTTGTGAGTTAGTCTGATACTTGAAAACAGTCTCTCTCTCTCCCCCCCCCCCAGGATCCATTGTTAACACATGTAATATGAATGTGCATTTGTGTAGTTTTATCATCATACAAAGAAGACAGATACTTACAAAATTTATGCAAATCCCTCAAAATGTAAGCTTCCAGAATTATTTGGTGTGTCCCTTCGACAACACGTATTTTTCCACCTTACAAGGCAAAGTCCTGTTGCTATAAACTAATCCACCAATCACTGCATAGAATTTCGGAAGCATGTAGCAACAAGCCAGGTAAGGAATACATTACATTACCTGGATGATTTATGTTGTTTCAAACTATTACTTGAAGAACGTTGCAAGGATCAAATAAATTCTATAGCGATGTGTATAACTCGTTCATGCGGTTTGTTCAAGCAAATGAAGGAAGTTAAAATAAAATAACAACAACGAATGAACAGGATCAAATTATGACCGTAAAACTCCGATGTCTGCATACATGTCTTTCCGTTCATTTATTTGAATTTAGAAACAAGAGTACTTGCATCTTTCTATCTATTTTTTCTTTTTTTTCTAGTTGTCAGTCGGGCAGACACTACTGCTATGAGTTGAAATCATCCTTCTCCTTATCATCTTTTTGGTCTAACATAACAATCAAATCACCTATCAGCATCTCGTCAAACAGTACTATCACAACCACTACTACTGTTAATGCTGCCTTTGTAGCTGTTACTCCTAAATTAACTACATTTTATTTTTGTAACATCTCTCCTACCGCTGTCACTATTAACACCTCGTTGATATTTACAAAGCGACACTGTTTTTTTGTTGTTGTCTTTTTTTTTTCGTTATTGGTGTTCTTTCGTGCTATTGACACCAACACAGTCACTACAGTTTCTTCTTGATGTATTACAACAGCCTAAACAATTTCTAAAAGTCAACGAATACCACTAAAGTTACTGCTCGTGATTTTATTTATTTCACCGTCTTTAAAAATACCACCAACATCATAAGTACTAATATGCCCAACTATATAAATGATATGTTCAGAAAAAGGACAAATGATACCACTACAGGTTCTAGTTTACCAATACTACGCTGTATGTCGTCGAAAAACTTTCTTCTTCCTAAACCCAAAACGGAATTGTATACAAATAGTTTTGCTTTTTCGGGTCCAATCAGTTGGAATTGTATACCTAATGATGTTAAAGATGCACCATCAGTGCCTTCCTTCCATCACAGATGTTTGAAATAGATGCAGTCCAGATAATGTCTAAAACAGATTATGGACATTGTTGTATATTTGTAATGTATATATTTTATAAAATGTCTCTGGGTGGTTATGTTTGTGTGTGTGTGTGTGTGTGTGTAAACGATATCGTTTCAATTATGCATGTTTGTGTGCTAAATTCACAAACAGATTATGGCCAACATTGCTGTAAATTTGTAATGTATAAATTATATGAAATGTCTCTGGGTGGTTATATATATATATATATATATATACATATATATATATATATATATATATATATATACATATATATATATATATATATATATATATATATATATATATATATATATATATATATATACATATATATATATATATGTGTGTGTGTGTGTGTTGTTATGTATGATGTTTATATAATATTATAAATATTTTAGGAAATTATAAATGTTTCTTCACTTTAATATTTGTTATCAGGAAAAACATGTTTAACTAGTGTCCTTGAATTAGGTTGTTTTGATCAATATGTTTTCTCAATTTGAAGGTCAAGGTTGGATTTTTGTTTACAAGTAAAATTCCATTAAGATGACTCACATTCTAGAACATTCTGTCATGTGACCAATCTTTATATATATCATGTTTAGTGGACATTTATTCAGTTTTGACATTACCATCAGTCTTGTAAAGAGCTATTACAGTTGTGAAAATTCATTCCAAATTCTAAGAGAGGAATTATTTTAAATATTCATTGGATTATAACAGTGCTCATAAACTTTGGATTTTGGATTTTTAATTGATGATTTTGGAATTTATGTGAACTTATTCAGAGATTTTGGAATACTTCATTTTGACATCAGCACATCAAAGATTACTAGTACATCAGGACTTTGGAGACCATTAGCACATAATAACATTCAAGGACACAGCCGTGAATTCGGAACATTCTATATTTAGGACTTGTGATTAGAACAATAATTCTTATTGGATTATTAGGATTTCAAAACACATTACTGTAAGTGACTTGCTGATTTTTCATTTTAATTATCTAGTAGTAAATTGCTTGTTGATTTTTACTTGATTTGTTGGTTTCACTTTCTTTCTGTTACATTTTTCTTAGACCATAGAGTCGTAACAGAAATTGGGGGCTCGTCTTCTGGGATCTGAATTTCTTTAAAGCAGATTAGAGATATTAAAGTTATCTTTGAAATTCATATTGATTTTGTCTTGGAATTTTTTTTTGTTTTTGTCTTTGGCAAAGATTTTTAAATAGAGATTTTTTTTTGTGTGAAACCAACAAGCATTTACAATGGCATCTAATGTTCAGAATTTCATTTCAAAACCTACCCAGGAGGGGTTAGAGTGCATGAGAAAGGATGAGTTGCTCGAGCTTGCCAGAAAATACAGTCTATCTGAGGCAAAAGTATCATTGACAAAACAGGATATAAAGATTATTTTAATTCAGTATTTAGTAGGAAAGGGAATTTTTGAAAATAGTGCTTTAAGTTTGAAGAGAAAGCCTGTATCTGGTTCTGACAGGAAATTAAGGGAATTAGAGTTAAAGAACCAGATGGATTTAGAGTTAGCAAAGCTTCAGATTCAGAGAGAGGCAGATGGAGAGAGAGAAAGAAGAGAAGCAGATACAGATAGAGAGAGAGAGAAAGAAGAGAGGCAGATACAGATGGAAAGAGAGAAAGAAGAGAGGCAGATACAGATGGAGAGAGAGAAAGAAGAGAGGCAGATGCAGATGGAGAGAGAGAAAGAAGAGAGGCAGATACAAATGCAGAAAGAAGAGAGGCAGATGGAGAGGGAGAGAGAGAAAGAGGAGAGACAGATGCAGATGCAAAGAGAAGAAAGGGAAATGCAATTTAAATTAAGAGAATTAGAACTGGCAAACAGAGCACACTCCACTCCTTTAAATACAAGTTCAGGTTTTGATGTTACTAGATATATTAGGTTAGTACCCCCTTTTCAGGAAAAAGAAGTAGATAAATACTTTCTTCATTTCGAGAAAATAACTGAAAACTTGAAATGGCCCAGAGAGCATTGGACTTTGTTATTACAAAGTGTACATATTGGCAAAGCTCGTGAAGTCTACACTTCACTGTCAGTACAACAAAGCACTGATTATGATGTGGTTAAGGAGTACATCTTGAAAGCTTATGAGTTGGTACCAGAGGCATATCGATAAAGGTTTAGGAATTGTAGAAAAGAAACTGGACAAACTCATGTCGAATTTGCAAGGGATAAAGAACAACTATTTGATAGGTGGTGCTCAGCCAAGAAAGTTGATCAAGCTTATGATAACCTCAGACAGCTCGTATTAATTGAAGAGTTCAAGAGGTGCATCCATAGTGATGTTAAAACCTATCTTGACGAGCAGAATGTGGAAACTTTGGAAAATGCTGCTCGTATGGCTGATGATTATTCCTTGACTCACAAAATTTCATTTGGTAATAAATCGTCCTCTCAGCAGTTTTCTGGTAAAAAACCATTTCAATCTCATTCGAGTACTTCCAAATTTCACAACAGCACAACTGTTAGGAATCAAACATCTGATAAGACTGATCAGAAATCCTTATCTCTTCCTACGTGCACTTATTGTAAAACGAAAGGGCACGTTATTTCTGATTGCTTCAAGTTGAAAAATAAGCAACAGAGTAAAGACAGAGCTTTTCCAAATGCTCTTATTTCTACGAGGTCAAGGTCACGGTCTTGTATTGAAAGCAATACCATTGTTGGGTCAAACAAACCCCAGTCTGATTCTATTTTGGAGGCTTATGAACCATTCATGTCAGAAGGTTCTATATCACTTATTGGTGATTCTGCCAAGCCTATCCCAATTAAAATATTAAGGGACACTGGAGCTTCTCAGAGTCTTTTATTATCAGGTACTTTGCCTTTGTCTGAGGAGTCTTCTTCAAGTGAAAGTGTTCTTGTTCAGGGAGTAGAGTGCGGCTTTGTAAATGTTCCTCTTCATTGTGTAAATTTGGCATCAGACTTAGTTTCTGGACCTGTGACTGTTGGGGCAGTGACTTCTTTACCCATAGAGGGTGTTCATTTATTACTAGGCAATGACCTAGCTGGAGATAAGGTTGTGGTTAATCCACTTGTAACTGACAAGCCTTGTTTGGATCAGAAAGTTGATCCTGTCGAAACTGAAATCCCTGATTTGTACCCTGCTTGTGCAGTTACTAGAGCTATGGCAAAAAGAGCTCTTGAGAGTGATGTTGATCAGGATATTATTCCTTTAGCTGACACATGTATTGGTCAGTCTTTTGATGAGGTCACTTTTTACTCAGGTATTGATCAATCAAATGGTATTGATCACAGTGATCCTCTTTTGGCAACTCATTCTCTTTGTTCTAATCAGGATGACAAACGACAATCCCTTGTCGTTGAACAGGAGCAAGATCCCGAGATATCTTGTTTGTTTCAGAGGGCTATTAGTGAAACTGAAGCCACACAAGTTCCAGTGTGTTACTTTGTGAAAAATGGGGTCCTTATGAAGAAATGGAGACCACCTGATCTACCCGCTGGTGACGAGTGGTCAGTGAGCTATCAAATTGTTGTTCCTAAGTCATATCGACAGGAAATTCTTAATTTAGCCCATGAAACTCCTTTGGCTGGTCATTTAGGAGTCCGTAAGACTTATCACAAGATCTTGAATCATTTTTATTGGCCGAAACTCAAAAGTGATGTTTCTAAATACTGCAGATCTTGTCACACTTGTCAAATGGTAGGAAAACCCAATCAGAAGATACCTAAGGCTCATCGGCAACCTATTCCTGCATTTGATGAACCATTTAGTAGAATAATGGTAGACCAGGACCAATCCTTTACCTAAAACCAAGTCGGGCAACCAATACTTGTTGACCATCATGTGTGCATCTACAAGATTTCCAGAGGCAATTCCTCTGAGAAATATAAAAACTAAAACTATTGTGAAAGCTTTGGTGAAGTTTTTTACACTTGTTGGCCTTCCCAAATCTGTCCAGTCAGATCAAGGGTCAAATTTTATGTCTGGAATTTTCCAACAAGTTATGCATGAATTAGGCATCCAACAGTTTAAATCTTCTGCCTATCACCCTGAAAGTCAAGGTGCTTTGGAAAGATTTCATCAAACTTTGAAGAATATGATTCGATCATATTGCTTTGATACAGAAAAGGATTGGGATGAGGGTGTTCATTTGTTGTTATTTGCTGTTAGGGAATCAGTTCAAGAGTCGTTGGGTTTTAGTCCCTTTGAACTAGTTTTTGGTCATACTGTCCGTGGACCATCGAAATTATTGAAAGAGAAGCTTCTTTCAAATGAAGATTCAAAGATTAATCTTCTTGATTATGTTTCTGATTTCAAATACAAGTTGTCAAAGGCCTGTGAAGTAGCAAGAACTAATCTTCACAATACCCAGTCAAAAATGAAATTAATGTATGACAGAAATTCACAGGAAAGGAGTTTTAAACCTGGTGACAAAGTTCTGGCTCTCTTGCCCATACCTCAGAATCCTCTTCAGGCTAAATTTTATGGTTCTTATACCGTTGAAAAGAAAGTAAATGACTTAAATTATATCATTAACACTCCTGGGAGACGGAAACAGAAACAACTTTGTCATATAAATATGTTAAAGGAATATTTTGACAGAGATAGCCCAGCTAATTATTCAGTTAATCTAGTTGTACCTGTCCCACACAGTGAAGATATCAACGATGGAATACGATCAGACTATAGTGACTCTGGTATAACCAATCTTCGGAATTCAGAAATATTGAACAACCTAGACCAGAAACTTTCACATCTACAACAACAGGAAAGAAATGAACTAAAACAGCTATTACATGACTATGAGCACTTGTTTCCTGATGTTCCAACACGAACAAGTAAAATTTATCATGACGTTGACATTGTAGATTCTGCGCCTGTGAAACAGCATCCTTATAGGATGAATCCTCTCAAACAGAACTATCTGTAGAAAGAAATTCAGTATTTACTGGAGAATGATTTCATAGAACCAAGTAAAAGTAACTGGAGTTCACCATGTATTCTTGTTCCCAAGCCAGATAATACATTCTGTATGTGTACTGACTATAGAAAAGTCAACAGTGTCACCAAAACTGATTCATTTCCAATCCCAAGAATGGACGATTGCATTGATAAAATTGGAAATGCGGAATATGTCACCAAGTTTGACCTTTTAAAAGGATTCTGGCAAATTCCACTGACGGAAAGGGCAAAAGAAATTTCAACATTTGTAACTCCAGATGGACTTTATCAATATAAAGTCATGCCGTTTGGAATGAAAAATTCGCCTGCAACGTTTCAACGTCCGATGAACATGATAACATTTGGTCTTGATAATTGTGACGCTTATATCGATGACGTCATTATCTACAACAACACCTGGGAAGATCATTTGGAAACGATTCAAAAATTCTTTGATCGACTCAGCGATGCGAATCTGACAATTAATTTGAGCAAAAGTGAGTTTTGCCATGCTTGTGTCACATTTTTAGGACATATTGTGGGACAAGGTCAAGTTAAACCTATAGAAGCTAAGGTCAAAGCTATCTCTGAATTTCAAGTTCCAATTTGTAAAAAGCAACTGATGCGATTTCTAGGTATGGGTGGATATTATCGGAAATTTTGTTCCAATTTTTCCAAAATTGCTGAACCTTTGACAAGTTTATTGAGTAAGAAAACCAAATTTCATTGGTCTGACAAGTGTCAGGAATCTTTTGACAAGTTAAAGGCCATGCTTAAGAATGCACCAGTTCTTTCTGCACCAAATTTTAGCCAATCATTTAAATTATCTGTTGATGCAAGTGATGTAGGGGTTGGTGGAGTATTGATTCAGGAAGACAAAAGTTGTGTGGATCACCCTGTGTGTTATTTTTCTAAAAAACTAAACAAGCACCAGAAAAATTATTCCACAATTGAGAAGGAATGTTTCGCTTTGATATTGGCTTTACAGCATTTTGAAGTGTATGTCACCTCAGCTCTTTCTCCAATTATTGTGTACAGTGATCACAAACCCCTTACTTTCATCAGCAAAATGAAAGATAAAAATCGGAGATTGTTGAGATGGAGTTTGATATTGCAGGAATATAACATTGACATCAAACACATCAGAGGAAAAGACAATGTGATTGCAGATGCACTCTCACGTGCCTAGAAATGTAATATTGCTTGATGTAATTAAGTCCAGTATCATAAAACATGTTCTTATGTAATTTTGGCTATTATAGTATTAGATGTATATTCAAAAGAAAGCTTTATTATATAAATCTTTCTTTTTCTTTATGAAGGGAGGTGTTATGTATGATGTTTATATAATATTATAAATATTTTAGGAAATTATAAATGTTTCTTCACTTTAATATTTGCTTAAATCTTAATGTTATCAGGAAAAACATGTTTAACTAGTGTCCTTGAATTAGGTTGTTTTGATCAATATGTTTTCTCAATTTGAAGGTCAAGGTTGGATTTTTGTTTACAAGTAAAATTCCATTAAGATGACTCACATTCTAGAACATTCTGTCATGTGACCAATCTTTATATATATCATGTTTAGTGGACATTTATTCAGTTTTGACATTACCATCAGTCTTGTAAAGAGCTATTACAGTTGTGAAAATTCATTCCAAATTCTAAGAGAGGAATTATTTTAAATATTCATTGGATTATAACAGTGCTCATAAACTTTTGGATTTTGGATTTTTAATTGATGATTTTGGAATTTATGTGAACTTATTCAGAGATTTTGGAATACTTCATTTTGACATCAGCACATCAAAGATTACTAGTACATCAGGACTTTGGAGACCATTAGCACATAATAACATTCAAGGACACAGCCGTGAATTCGGAACATTCTATATTTAGGACTTGTGATTAGAACAATCATTCTTATTGGATTATTAGGATTTCAAAACACATTACTGTAAGTGACTTTTTGATTTTTCATTTTAATTATCTAGTAATAAATTGCTTGTTGATTTTTACTTGATTTGTTGGTTTCACTTTCTTTCTGTTACATTTTTCTTAGACCATAGAGTCGTAACAGTGTGTGTGTGTGTGTGTAAATGTTATCGTTTCAATTATGCATGTTTGAGTGCTAAATCCATACTCTGTTGCTCTTGTGTACACTATTCCACAATACCTTGTTTGTTCGGTGTTTGTTTCTCAGACGTATTCTATACATTTGCCTGTACATATGTAAATAATTGAGGGCCACAAGGGAGATTAGTTTAAAGACTTTATTATTATTATTATTATTATTATTATTATAAACAGACATGGCTCTTGTGGCAAATCGGGATCTAAGATATTACTTAGTCCACGTGAAATTACGGCGTTCAAGGCAGCCTTACAACAACATAGTACGAAAACAAATTGTATGATATACCTAAAGGAAATATATTTAACCATATACATACCTAGTTCATAAGCTGTAATGAACAAAAATATGACTTGGAGTTTTCTTAATTCAGTCAACATGTGTCTCCTCTAATTGCTGATATTTACCCCTCTGTGTTTGCAAACGTTTGCCATTACAGCGTTGTCGACTTGTAGGTATAGAACTAGATCATACTAGTCGATACAAAAGTGTAAGGAGGAGACGTGATATCCAGAGCAAGTGTAACAGTGTTATGACTTCTTAGTTCAGTCCTTTAGAAGGAATATATCTTTGCCTTTACAGAAGGTCAATATCATCACACACAATGCTTGATAAGTACGTGACCCATTTCCAAGTGAAAAGTGCATTGAGTCTCTCAGACCACGAACATAACAAGGAAGTAGGCTACAAAACACCATTTGTTTCACGTTGTGCTGAAAGTGTAGTTGAGTGGTGAGGGCAATTAACTTCCACATTAATAGCTACAGATCAGTATTGCCCAATATATCATTGTCTCCAAGTATGAACACCAATACCCGGGTCAGTATTATCTGATATTTCATTTTCAGCAAGTAAGAGTACCACCACTATCTCAGGCTCAAGACTTTCACCGACATGAAAATCAAATCGCATCCACTTTTCATCCATCCTACCCCAAAAACATGGTAAATAAAAAAAGAATAAAAGAGTAACTTAAAGTTAACAGCCATGCGAGTACCCGCTCTAGAGCAAACATGCTACTCTAGTCTCCTAAAGATACAACGACCAGTTGTCAACGTTTTAAGCGGCATATTGAGCTACAAGAGAAGTGATTTTTGTTTTGTTAAAGAAGAAAAATTAATATGGATACTTACGGTAGCAACGTGTTAGTCTTCAAAGCAGAGAAACAAACTATCCATGAATTAAACAAAAAATCCGAAGAATATTTTCCACAACTGATAATCGTTACTGTTACGATATATATGGACGGATGTTGTATTATCTCATATAGGCGGTCTAGTATGGACGGATGTTGTATCTTATATAGGCGGTCTAGTATGGACGGATGTTGTATCTCATATAGGCGGTCTAGTATGGACGGATGTTGTATTATCTCATATAGGCGGTTTAGTATGAACGGATGCTGTAGTATCTCATATAGGCGGTCTAGTATGAACGGATGCTGTTGTATCTCATATAGGCGGTCTAGTATGGACGGATGTTGTATCTCATATAGGCGGTCTAGTATGGACGGATGTAGTATCTCATATAGGCGGTCTTTATGGAAGGATGTTGTATCTCATATAGGGGGTCTCGTATGGACGGAAGGAAGAATATGCAGCATAGACAAACACGGTCAGATTATAATTGTAAAACGGTGCAAAGCCCAATCATGCTTTTATTTATTTTGGTTTTTTTTTCAAATATGAGAATGCAAGTAGCTCAAAAACTTTAAGATTGCAACCAGAACAAAATATCCAAGAACAAAAGTTATGTCAAAATCTATTGTTTTCTTCTAATAAAATGTTTGTACCGAACTAATTGTCGCTATTTACGATAAAACGTATAATGTACCATCGTACCGCTGCATTAAAGTATCCCTCATTCAACCGCATTGGTTATCTGTGTAATCAAGGGCTAATGTTGTGTATACCATTGTTTTTCTGGCACTGATACCGGCTTAAAACATAAATGTTTCCGACAGTACACAGACAGTACTATCACTGATCCATGTTGCAAGACTGCTGCTCGAATTGTGAAGGAGGAGTTGAAGGACATTACACACATACAATAGTTCGTAGAAACAAGCAAACATACTGTGAACCACTTTATCTTTCATCCAAAGTAGACATGAGAATCATATATTTAGTGAAAAATATTTTTTAATGTATATATATAACTTAGGCTCATATGATAGATATACAGATGGCCAGATACATATATACCTTAAACAAAGGTATAATATACTCCATGCGTAACACATCATCTGTCAGAGAGAGAGAGAGAGAGAGAGAGAGAGAGAGAGAGAGCGAGAGAGAGAGAGAGAGAGAGAGAGAGAGAGAGAGCGAGAGAGAGAGAGAATAATATAAACTCCATCAGTAACATGTATAGTTACATATTTAAATGTATGAGTACGTGTGCGAGCATACCTGAGTGTGTGTATGTGATTTTTGTCTAAAAAAACCTGTTACAAAAATTGAGGACCACATGGCATATGTGTCTTTCATGACCAAATGTGTTATCGTCGTTAAATAGAAATGATGATGATGATGATGATGATTATTATTATTATTATTATTATTATTATTATTTTCAGACAACAGTTTCCTATAATTTCCAGTTTATTTTCACCTACACATTTCGTTTTGGCGTTGAGTTCTTGTGCCATCAAGGATATAAAAAGGGATCAAATGGCATAGTTAGCACTCACCTTTCTGCATAACATGATGGTGAGATGTTTCATTTTATAAGTGGGATCACTAGCAGAAAACCATCGCCATCTCTTATCGAAAATCAAATTTCATGTAAACATATATCCTTGTATCCATGAAATCACACGCTTAATCCTTCTACCTTGATAAGAAAAGTGTCGAGAGTAATAAAGAAACACAAAAATAGCGATTAACAACAGAAAGTGTTAGAGATTGCTACTCCCCCTCCTCACCATCACTACCACAATCCACCAAATATCTTACATGTTCCTATATCATGCCACTAAATATCGTCTTGTTCTACAATGAAAAGCACGTAACAAAGTGTGTTATCTTCTAAACTGTAATGTACCATTCTGGAGAACTGACGCATTGTTCTTTTTGCATATATGTGGGTGCTGAATGGTAAATAGGTTTGTTTGTGACCATCGCACAATTCCCCTTTCCCGTTTTGCTTTTAATGCTGGGTGTTTGATTCTAATTATGTGTGTTAATTAAAATTATACATTTCCTACATTTCCTCATCCGCCCTGATTGTAAGGATGGGTGTTGGATGGTAAGAGCGAGTGTTAGTGACCATTATATCACTCTTCATCCGTTTGTATGTGTGATAGTGTGTTTGTATACAAGTATATCTGCACAAAAACAAATAAGATCCTAGCCCACTCTTTTGTTATGTATGATTGTAGGTGTGATTGTGCATGTGTGTATGTATTAATAACAACAAAAAAATAAAAATAAAAAAATCCCCACACGAAGAATAGCCCATTGTTTGTGCATGTGTCATGGTGTATTGGGTAGTAAGTTAAGTATATGAGCTACCCCCTCCGTATCCCTGTGTGCATGTGGAATGGTGCGTTCAATAGTAAGTCTAAGTATATTAGTTACCTCAAGTTTTATTCGCATATGGCCCGTTGTACTATTCTTTGTTCCGTACCGTCCCAAATTGATAATGTTAAAAACACATACATCCCATAAATCGCCCAGTAATTTTAATTCCCATACGTCCCCCACACTGCCTCAACCCCAATGTTAAAATTCCCATACATCCCCTTTGTGTCCCGTAATTCTCCTACAGCCATTAAAACCTAGACGCTTTTTTGTATGGATTTTCCAAAGGGCCCAATACAGTTTCCAAATATTAAATTCGTATAGTACCCCAATGTGAAATTCCTATAGAGCCCCCAAAGTATCCCCCTTTTTACAACTCAATGGCTAATATTAATTTCCATATGGTCCCATAGTGTCATTCTTTTCAAAGTGGACTACATACCGTCAACTACAGCTACTCTCGAACAATACAAGTGCGGGCAATAATTATGAATGTTTCCCATCAGTACGTCATGCACCCAATTGAATTACAATGGCATTTGAGTATAACATTGAGCAACTGTGCACATAGGATCATAAAGTTTTGCACTACAATCATATAAGAACTACAGAAGATTTTAGAAAATGATATAAATTCTAACACTGAAAATGCTTTGAAAAGTCCATGAAGTAGTGTGACATGAGCTTCTCATACAGCGTATGATACATCCCAGAAAATGAGAGTACAGGGTATGATACATCCCAGGAAATCAGAGTATAATGTATGATACATCCAGGGTGATCAGAGTACAGGGTGTGACACGTCCCTGGTAATGAGAGCATGGGGTTTGATACATTCCAGGAAATCAGAGTACAGGGTATGATACATCCCAGGAAATCAGAGTAGATTGTATGATACATCCAGGGTGATCAGAGTACAGGGTATGACACGTCCCTGGTAATGAGAGCATGGGGTTTGATACATCCCAGGAAATCAGAGTTCAGGGTATTATACATTCCAGCAAATCAGAGTACAGGGTATGATACATCCCGAGAAATGAAATCACAGGGTACTATACATCCCAGGAAATCAGAGTACAGGGTATGATACATCCCGGGAAATCAAAGTACAGGATATTATACATCCCGGGAAATCAAAGTACAGGATATTATACATCCCGGGAAATCAAAGTACAGGATATTATACATCCCAGGAAATCAGAGTACAAGATATTATACATCCCAGGAAATCAGAGTACAAGATATTATGCATCCCAGCAAATCAGAGTACGGGATATTATACATCCCAGCAAATCAGAGTACGGGGTATTATACATCCCAGGAAATCAGAGTACAAGATATTATACATCCCAGGAAATCAGAGTACAAGATATTATACATCCCAGGAAATCAGAGCACTTGGTATGATACATCCCAACAAATCAGAGTACATGGTATGATACATCCCAGGAAATCAGATTGTTTAGAAAATATGTTGCTGAACTGTTTATAGTTGCACAGTTTAGAAATTTACTGTGCAGTGGATAGTGGTATTTGTTTGCTTTGTAATGGATTTGCTGCAAGTGCAAACATATGTTTTCTTCTAAATAAGTCACTTTTGACCAACTTCAAATTAATACGCTATTCAGTAAGATGCATATTTGGAAATTAAACCTCATTTTTGAAATCAGTTCAGCAATTTATTTTAATTTGGGTTCAGGATATCTTGTTACATAGCTATCAGAAAAATATATTTTCCCCCTCTTTTATCAAGACGGCCTATAATTCCATTTCGAATGTCGTATAAACTGTCTAAGATTCTCCCTTTCTCTGAACAAGAATAGCTAGAAATCTATTTCATGTAAGTACTTGCCCTCTTCCAGAAAATCAGGTACAAAATTGATGCATCAAGTCATGAATAGTCATAGCCATTAGACACAGACTCCAAACTCTGAACATTATGGGACAGGAAAAACCATTAGGCACAGAATTCAAACTCTAGACTTTATGAGACAGGAAAAACCATTAGGCACAGAATTCAAACTCTAGACTTTATGAGACAGGAAAAACCATTAGGCACATAATTCAAACTCTAGACTTTATGGGACAGGAAAAATCATTAGGCACATAATCCAAACTCTGGACATTATGGGACAGAAAGGAACTCCAAATTTAGGAAACTTTTTAATGGTTTAAATTTTATTGAACTGATTTCTGATTTGTTGTTTTAGCCGATGACACGATGCATATATTGTAACAACAAAAAAAAAAAAATGATTTTCGACTTTATTTCCTGGAGAACAAATCAGTAAAATAGTAAGCTCTTCCCCTGAGTCTTAACAATATATAACCTTGACTTTGAAACAAATGGATAGATCAAAAGAACTTTGAATCTGTTTCTTTTCTCATTTTAAGCAAGGATATAACAGGCTTCATCCGCCATCCAAGTCAATCTCCTTGTGTCAGCATTGTATTCCGATAATGACAACCTTCATTCTGTCTCTTTGCTTCAGCATTATAACCTTCGACCCCATTCTCCAAAGCATTCTGAATATCATTACATTTTCTTGGCACATGTGACAATACATGTTCACGTGCAGTTGTGATAAGACATACCATCGAAATCATGCCCTACTGGCCATCTTCTTTTATTCTTCACATATGGAAGGATTTTTCACGTATCGTAACCCTATTGTAAGGACGATTACACTTTGGAAGGGTGTGTCTGTGACACTCTTCACCGGTCAGAACGTAAAGTTAACTAAATAGCTATAAAGCAGGCTTAATTTCCCCCTATACGGTAGGATGTATGCCACATTGTATGTGTTACAATTATACATTAAATAGCTATCAAGCAGGCTTAGTTATTCCCCATACAGTAAGATGTATGCCACATTTTACAAGTTATAATTATACCCCATACAGTAAGATGTATGCCAGATTGTACATGCTATAATTATATTATAAAATAGCTACAAAGCAGACTTAGATTAACCCAGACAGGAAGATGGATGCTAGAGTATCATTATGATATAATATTTATTGAATATAATTGATTTTCCAATAAATGTCATTGCGGTCTTAAAAAGTATTGTTTTTCCCATAGCTATTCCATATGTCTATTAATTATGTTAGTATTACAGTGCCCGAAGCATGAATGAGAATAAAGTGAGAGGAGAAACTGTCTCACCTAGTGTTGTTACGCATGTGTGCACGTGCTCATCCTTTTAAGTACCGTCTCTGTATAGAACATAGGGATACCCTGTGTGTTTTAAATCCTGTTGCACAGTTCGAGTTCTGTATTTACATGTGGCCACACGATAAGTGTATTTTAAATGCCGGCCGCGCATGAGTTTACTCACTACAATGTGTATAAACATAATATATGACAATGCAAAGATACATATTGCATTTACAAAATGACAGATTTGTGCTTATTATGTATTGGTAATGTTTTTAGAGAAAGTGTATGTAAGCAACTGTGAAAATTATCATTTTACAACCTGCCAATATGCATAATTTCAAGTGTAAAAATTGTCATTTTACCACATACTAACATATATAATTTCAATTGTGAAATGTAAATCTTCATTTTTTGGATCAGTCAAGTGTGTGTATTACTAAACGAGAAGTTGCCTTCTCGTAACCTGATCTTTTCATAGGAAGTTTGAAAAGTACAAATCTGATATGAAACCTTTAGTAACCCTTTACACCTATCTTTCTTTTTCATATTTGCCATACCCACACTTGCAGACTCACGCTTTTCATTATTACACTTCAAAAAATGAAGATGGGTTAAATTGCTTGCAAGTAAATTATCTCAGACGCGTACCCTTAACGAGACAATACTTCGAGAGTGAGAGGCGTGGTCACCAAAAACATTCATATCAATGGACGTAACGGTAAGGAACTGAGCTCGATATGATAACAGGAAGTTGAACTGAGCTCGATGTTATAACAGGGACTTGAACTGAGCTCGATGTTATAACAGGGACTTGTATTCGTCTAGTTTACAACACCCTTTCCCTGCCGCAAGACACACAATATACAAATAACGTATCGGCGTGTTAAGACAGTCTTCATGTTTTATACTGTCGGTTTCAAGAGTTTGACTATATAAGTAAGAATAAGAATACATGTAAAAATTAAATATACAAGTCAGAAATTTTCCTATCTTGAGAGTCATGTGAATATATCACAGTGATTTGGTTTATCATGATCTGCGCAACAAAATGGTCAATACAAACAATAATGAATGTACTTTTGAGATGGGACCGAAATGTATTAAATATTCTGAGCAACCACGCAACCCTTGTACGCGATTCACAGACCTCTTTTTCCCTATGTTTGCCAAACCTGAGCCAACTGGATGGTGTTTTACATCCCTGTTAGCTACATTTCACACACACACACACGAACATCTCAGCGTAATGTATTTCACCCGGAGCTATTATACAGTAACAATGCGGTAAGAGAGCCTACGAAAATAACCACAGAACACACGGGAGCTACCGTGATCGCTGTAGTGTGCAGACGATCACAACTCCATAAAGGAACATGTGAGCACAGTCAGTCCTAGTTTTAGCTCCTTTCTGTCAACCTCTAATATTTTATACTAAAACCACTATAGATTAGCTTCTCTTTTTGGTGTGCATCGTAGACAAACAACATGTCTGGTTTGAAACCGGGTTTGATTCCCATACGAGTCCGTGTTGGCTGCCGTGTTGTGTTCATAGATAAGACTCCTTACTCTCGTTCCTCGTTCCCCAACAACATTTAACTAGAGCTATATGGAAAAACACTTGAAAGTGGGCTTAACTTAGCTTCTGTCTTGATGAATTTTCCTCTACAGCCAGCGTTGGAATGAATACAATGCCCAAATCAGCTTCTTACAAACCCAGATGCTGCAAATCTATTGACTAAATAATCTGAGCTTTTGGTTGGCTGATTCGGGACCAGTGGCGTGACATGAATGGAGATAATTGCTCTGATATGATTATCGAATAGTAAAGAACAGTTTCAATACCTTTCTGATAATCAAGTACAAATGGTTCAGTTTGGCTAGGTGTTTTACGGTACGGCAAAACAAGTAGATTATTTAGTTCGGAGTGAATAACCTTGTTCAAGGACGTATCATGGAAGCCGACCCAGACTGATCCAGTGGTAGGATTCGAACCCGCACCCTTTCAGTCACGAGTCTGACACGCTAACCACTGGGCTTCCATGCCTCCTGCCTCCATGTGTGCCCTTTATCGACATGCGGGAGGGTGCATCGGACCTACTCTAGTTCACAAAACCACCAGCGGGTGATAAAGGTGGACGACATTGATTCATATAACTTGACTTAAAGCGGTATCTGTCTGACAAAAACGAACTATAGGTCTCTCATTCTTTGTTATTAATATAAAAACTATTACAGAATGACTTCTCTCCAAAACCACCTTACCATATAAGACCAAAAATATGATCGTTGGAAATTATTCTGAAATGGGCGTTTTTCAATCCAATGCAAATGCCTTATTACTACATTAGCCTTTTAGAACACTAGCGATATCAGGTCCACTTGGGCCTTTTGTTTTTCCTCATTTTTATATAGACTAGCAACAAGTAGCTGAACACATATAAGTTGTAAAGCTATACAGTATGCAAGTCTCGCACTGTTATTGTTAGTTTCAAATATTTTTGTTTTCTTCTGTTTTTTTTTTTTTTTTTTGTTTTTGTTTGTTTGTTTTTTTTTTTACGCCCAAATTCAAAAAATTAGGGCACAACTTAAAAATTGTCTGACCTCATGGTTACACGATCTGCGTGGCAGTTCGTTGTTTACCTACGTCACTAGAGAGAAGCTTAAAATTTCCACTCTGCAACATCGCCACTAAGTAAGAGCCACTGCTATCTGGCGATTTACTATTCAATTTTGGATATTATCGTCACGCCGACCAGCTCGGTAGACTCGTATGCATGTTATGAATCTAACAAACTTGTTCCAAACATTTAGATTTAGCCCCTTCACTTTCTTTTGTTGTGATGACTTGCTAAGATCGACCTAATATATGTCTTGATTGTAATTTGAACTATGTACAATTCTTCTTAACAGAGAGTAAACTTGTGTTTTGTTTGCAAAACGCAAACTTGACGAAGCTCGTTGGAGCACTTCCGTTGTCAAATCTTCAATTTCGCAGGAGCGTAGTTTTTGCATGTTGTTAAACTCTTTAGTTTCGGAGGGAAGTAAATCTAATATGTTGTCATATACCATAACGAATAAATGGAAGTGATTGACTTTGGAAAACACCGGAACTTAGTAAGTTTGAAAAACTGCAAGATCTTTTGATGTCGCCTGGTGCCCGGCCTGTTTGTAGCTACAGCTTTAACCAACAAAAGAGAAAGTGGACCAGTCTACTTTTTGAGGGAGTACAACAATCGAACCTCCCTTATCTCAATCATATTGTTTCGAATTTATGTTTTTAACCATATAATCATATTTTGACCATTTTTAAATGCTTGGGATATCTCTTTGGCACACGAGTTCTTGGACATTCGAATTTTTCTGTAATGAAATATGACCATTAATATGAAGCTTGGTATGACAAGTTTTTATTGTTACCATGAAGTGTTTTATAGTAAATTCTTAAGTACAAAGATATTAAAAATAAATTAACCCCATTCATTTACTATATATACTTTCTTGTTTTCGAAATATGAATATTGAAATTTACTGAACTTACCCCCAGACGTGTGAGAAAGATATTTCCCCATAGGAGCTCCCCGATGGTTTAGCGGCTGATATGGCAAACTCGCGTCCGAAAGGGTTAGGTTTCGAATTCTACCACCGGATCAGCCTCCATCGGCTATCGTGGTGAGTCCTTGGGCAAATCACTTTACATCCAATTGACTCGGGACTTAATAAACTACGTGTGTTGTTGTTCCGTAAAACACTAAATTAACCCAGACCAAAGCAGCATCTGCCTGAGTATGTGTGTGTGTGTGTGTGTGTGATAAATTGTTTCAGCTAGTTATATAAATAGATAGTTGATGAACAAGTGTTAGAAGTAAGACCATTCAATCTAAGACCGTGTAGAAACCCATTTATGATTGATACATAATGAGTGTTAATTAATACATAAGGGGTGTTAAATGATACATAAGGGATGTTAATGTGACAACGCACGCTTCTAAAGCACTGAACTAAATAATAAGATTTACTTTTTGATACACCTCTTATTCTAATAAGGTAGAGACCACTCCAAGTTCGTTGAGTTATTTGTTCTTCTTTTTGCGAGAAAATCATTTTTCCATCGGCACATTATTGCTGAATAAACCTCGAGTGGCGGTAGGAGTTGGGGTGTATTTTTCTAATTGGTTATTTGTTTGGTTTTGCTTGGTCGTTAAATGTATGGTTTGTAGCAACAAAGAAGTGGAGTAAATCTGTATCGCACAAATGAATTGAAATCAGAGGTATCGCGAAAAATGAATTAATTTAACCACAAACCTTGTTAATACTAGCACAAAAGCCGCAGTACAATGTTATGTCTTATATTTTAGAGACAAACGTATTTAATCAAGCAAAATTTATATTAAATCTTGTTTATAAATTCTATTTTTGTACGTCATTTCAAGGAAGTTTAGTGTTATACAAAAGGAGACCATATATACAAGGTGGCAGACTACTGACTCTTACACATGCTGGTACAGAGAATGGAACCCAGGTCAGACCACTGATTCTTACACATGCTGGTACAGGGAATGGAACCCAGGTCAGACTACTGACTCTACCACATGCTGGTACAGGGAATGGAACCCAGGTCAGACCACTGACTCTTACACATACTGGTACAGGGAATATAACCTAGGTCAGTAAACACGACGAACATGACTGTATGATTGTATATAGTCGTCCTGTGTTTATTTACTGCTTTATGATTTCTTCATTCATTTTTGGGAAGTTTTAGAGATTCTTCTTTCTTTTCTTTTTTGAGGTTTTTCACACGCCTATAATCTTCATTATGAAATATCCATGTTATTTCAAGTGCCGGGAGAACTCGGACAGCCTGTTAGAATAGTACAAAACTCGGCCTTTTACCTCTTGTAGTCATTACCTAGAATTTGTTCTTCGATATGGATAAAGAGTATAAATAATCTGTGTGGCTATGACTTCCTATATGTAATACCCTGGAAAAAGGAGGCAAAGAATTAGATAAAAAAAAATAAATAATAAATAAATAAATAAATCCATGTTCCATTCACATGAGACAGACAGAAAATGTTCAAATCGTCATCAATCGGAACATCCCCGGCTATTTCTGAGAGACACAAAATATGCCTTGGATAAATAAGAACGTCTTCGGCTATTTCTGTGAAACAAAATGTTTCCTCGGATATGTGTCGGCGCAGTAATTTACAAAAAAATCATACAAGTTGCGAATGGCCTTGGATGTATGTTGTCGCAGTAATTTACAGAAAAATTGTAGTTTGTTCGCCCGAAATGTCTCTGCAAACGAAGAAACCGCAGTGTATTCGGACTACCCTGGCTATTTCTACGATTTAATTCATTGTAGAATTCACCGAGAAATTACGAATGAAAAACCAGTTCGATGCATTTGCAACTTCTCGGTCAATCTCTGTTTAGTAAATAGCCGAGGTGGACTGAAGGCAGGTATGATCCGAAGGATTGACGTCGAAGCTGCGAATGAAATCCTCATTTCATTTCATTTTTTCCCAAAATATGATCAAATCAAGCAAGGTCAGTTTTATATATATATATATATATATATATATATATATATATATATATATATATATATATATATATATATATATATATATATAAAATGATATATATATATATAAGTCGTGATCCTAATACAAATGTTAGACGTGTTTTTCTGACTGAAGGAAATCCATTTAGCCGCGTTCAATTTCTCGCAACGCGCGTTAAGTCACTTGTGTGTACAATACATATTTGTTTAATATATGTATATATATAAATATATATATATATATATATATATATATATATATATATATATATATATATATATATATAGAGAGAGAGAGAGAGAGAGAGAGAGAATATTATCATAAGTTTGAATAAATATCGTGTTAATAAGAACAAAATGGAATATATTTTCTCAGTTTAGTCTAAAACCTTATAATTGAAGCTTTAGGATATAATTGCTCTTATCCGGACTCAGCACACAAATTATGACTTCGGGGTCTGTACCCACATGTGTATTCCCTAAGCAATGCCTGAATACCTATGTTACGAATTCCACTGTAAGTTTGTATAGGAAGCTACTTTTTATTAACACGGTTTATCTGGATATGGACACACTGGGCAATTAAATACAGAAAAAGAAAAACAGCTAATGTTGTTAATATATAGGGAGACTAAATGTGTACTGACTCCATTTGTTTACTCGTGTATTGAAATTCTACAGCTGATTATATAGGTATATATTTATATCATGGAGATAGTTGAATTCAGGGGCTATGCTAATCAGTGTACGATGTAGACTTAAAATTTCAAATGTAGACTTTAAATTTCAGATGGTGACTAAAGGGAACAAGAACCGGACTTTAGGGGTATACATTTTCTTTCGCCCACACTCCAACGAGAGTTTAGCATAGAGATAGCAATATGTTACTTCTTGTGAATTTCGAAAACATTTCATACTCCTATGGTGTGGCCCTAGTAAAAACATGCAAAATATCTAAATTATGAAAATAATGGATTTTCTTTCGAATAATGGCTGGAAGCGTAGATGGACTGACATATAGGTAGGTTAGTGGGTAGATGGACGGACAGAATTGGTGGGTAGTTCATATTTCATTTGGGAATAAAACCTTGATAGTACAAAACAGTCTTCGTACCAAAATAAGGACGAATAGGTCAAGGCGCTTTATTTTAATGAGTTGAAAACATGCTTTTGTGATGTATCTCATTAGTTCTATTTTCTTAGTCGAGCTGGAAAATAAAAGGAAAAGGTAAACAAGAAATGAGTTCAGAGGACTCGAGCACCTTTGGTTATAAAGTCTAAATGAAACAAACAAAAAACTTCGTTCTAAATGTAACAGGCAAACAGGACCCAGTATAGCAAAATAATGGAGGCAAAACTTGATTGGAATCGAACATGTTTTCCAAGATGGAGTAATTTTTCTATAAACAGTGTTCTGTGAAAGTTACGTTGCGCACCCCACCCCACACCCGAAAAAGAAAAAAAAAAAAAAAGAAAAAAAAAAAAGAAGTAGATACTATTGATCTCGACTGGTATAAACAGACACTGCCCGATAGCCATAAGTAGTCCGCATGCTTGTGACGTATGATGACGAGAGTGTGGACTCGGACTTGCTATCGCAAGGACAATGACCAAGTTTTAGTTTTGCTTTTCCTGCCCATCAAAATGTTAATACCACCCTTCAATTTAGAAGTTTGCCCATGAATTATCACGAACTGCATTACTCTCCATAACTTTTGAAGTACATCATGGATTGAAACGATAATTGCATATGGTTTACAACAGAGGTAAAGTTCAATACAATTTACTGATATATGACCCTGGCTGACCAAGAAGTTTGCCCTTACAGTTAGAACCAATACTGATTCAGTTATACTGTATTAGCAGGGGTATCCATGACCTCTGAACTCATTTATTGTTTAATTTTCCATATCCATTTTCTAACTCTACTTATAATATAAAACATCATAAAAACAAACTATTTTCAGCTCAGTAAAGTGAAGCGCCTTGACTGTAATCACTCGAGTTTGGTATGAAGAATATTTGTTTATACAAAGTTTTATTGTACTGAAAACAAGATATCATACAGAAAGAAAAACCAAGCTCTAACTTGCCTCCCGCTGAGTTAAGTAACTTTAGTAGATAATTACGTCGCGCATACATTATAACAATATCTTAGATCAAAGTACACCCGCTTGGTAAATTATAAAGACCGTGGTATGTTTTAATTAAGGACAGTCTGAAATATAACTGGCTGTAATTGGATAATGGACATAAATTTGAGACTCCCGATATGGAACGCGCTTGACAAAAGCAAAATATAATTTCCTCACACAATAAAATTTACGATGTGAACCAACAAACCAGATACCATTGACGTGATTTTAGGAGAATTTTTCATCTGTCCCCCTCCCCCCCCCCCAAAAAAAAAAATAAATGAAAAAAAATACGAAAGAGTATCTCATGTTATAGAATTATGAATAAATGCAAACACAGATGTAAGGAAGAGGAAAAGAAAAAGACTAAAGTAATATTCAAAACCGTTCGATAGGTAAATGAATAGGTGAACACATACAGAGAGAGAGAGAGAGAGAGAGAGAGAGAGAGAGAGAGAGAGAGAGAGAGAGAGAGAGAGAGAGAGAGACTCAAACAGATGAATAGAAAAGAAAACTTGTCACAAAAATAACAGAAGTACATTTATTTGGAGAATGGTAGAAAGCAATACTGTTTTGTGAATGGAATACCTATTTATCAACCGTATAAGACAGTTACTTTTAACTTAAAGATGACAGGGATAGAGCAAGGTTAACACACTCGCTCGGACCTCTGCGGTCCCTTTTTCTTTCTCCTGTTCCAGCATGCAAGAAGGTAAGGCGGTCTTCATTCCTAAGTCAATGGTCTTTTCCGGGTTCTCCCGTTTTCTCCTAGACCACAGTACGCAAACATCAGAGCCGTCGACATTATTTAGTATAAGTTGTGTTGATTGGTTGTTTTTTTTTTTTTTACCGGCATTTACATCACTTTAATTGGCTATATGGAAACTAAGTGCTTTTCCATGGACATACAAAGGCAGCAGCATCTGGCTGGCCTTGGTGGGTATCGAACCCTCGAGCCTTGGATTACTAGTCCGATGATTGAGAAGACTGACGAAACCATTGTTTTCAACATGCTATGGCCGTAGACTGCTTGAGAAGTAATCGACGAAAAATAAATAAAGTATAAAGTTTAAATATTTACGTACTACTTGTGATTTAGTGCGATGACCATGCCCTTATTTTCGCTCAACAAATTCTAACATAAAATATGCGCGTAAGTATTTAAAAAAAAATACTAACAGAGTCGTAGGCCATGCACAAAAAGACTTATCATGCTAACTGAACATAGTTAAATGTTTAAAAGAAAATAAGACTATATCATTTCTTAGCAATAGTTTTGAAGACATTTTAAATCAAATACACAAGTGTGTATATTTTGCAATGTGTACACACGCTAATTTACTTTTGTGGAATTGTTGCAAATTTACACACCATGCAAATTTTGATAGGTGTGTAAATCAGCTGACATGACTAAATTTTCATATGTATGCAAACAGACCCACCCATATATATGTATATATATATATATATATATATATATATATATATATATATATATATATATATATATATGAATAAATAATATTATCATACAGGCTAGAGATTTTAAAATTAATTAAAAGTCTCTTACCTGTATGATAATATTATTTGTTCGTATTTTAAAAAAAAAATTAATGTTATCAAGCATTCTTCTGTAGAATCCAGGGTTAACACTTTCCGCTCTGTTTGGTGTATATTTGTAATTCTCTCTCTCTCTCTCTCTCTCTCTCTCTCTCTCTCTCTCTCTCTATATATATATATATATATATATATATATATATATATATATATATATATATATATATATATATGTCTGTGTGTGCGCGTGTTTCTTTGCATACTTATGTAAAGTTATGTGCTTCTTTGCATACTTATGTAAAGTTGTAGAGATTGCAGACATGTGACTCCGACATTAGCATACATCTTAATTCGTGTAACTTTGTTACTTGTACGTACTCACTGTAATACACGATTGTTTCTAGTACCCTTTGCGTAGTGCTGATACATGTACTGTATGCATTGTGTAGTGGTCATGCATGTAGCGGAATCTCAGTCTTTTAACCTCAAGTGCAGCAAAGAAAATTATACTCTTTGCTATATAAATTGCTAATGATCTATTATAAATTTCCATACTGCGGACAAAAGTAAAACTGTGTTCTGATTAAAAGAAGCCATGAGTGATGACAAAGTTGTTGAGGATTTTTGTTCTTCTGAATTCCGCATCAGTGATTCAAAATGCTGTAGATTTCATGGAGCTTCATCTAGTACAGTTTGATTAACAGTCTGATGAGATCAACAGCGAGAGTCCTGAATACATTGGTACTGAGGTAGCGGAAGTGTTTGGGGGAATGGTATCCATTTCAAGTGAACGCATATGCAAGGTCTACAAACAGCGGACGAAAGAAGAATTCACAAATAGAATCTATCATAGATTTTAATTCGGATGAAGTCAAGATCAAGGAACTTAGGCAGATCATGTTTGAAACAGTGAAGGTAACGAAATATCCACTGGGGCGGCGCTTACACACTTGTAATGGTGACATTTACGGCCTCCTGTCATATTTGGAGTGTGACGAGTTATATGTTGTAAGCAATATGATTACTTCCTCAAAAGGTGTCGTGCGTCAAGCCCGTCTGTTTAGTCATTGTCAAAACAGAACTCAATGTACTACTTGTACACCAACTTTGTTGACGACTACTTCTGCTGGAGAGATAGAAGTACTGTTTTCTTCACAGAATCAACCTTCAAGGTGTGAGCCGATTGAAGAACTAAACAGAACTATTTACTGTTTGAGGGCCGAATTACTTGCACTTAAAGAGAATCATTCACACATAGAGTCTGTCATAGACAATAGGTTTAAAGAACTGAATCAATCGATCAATCGATCAATAAAATGCCGTTGCGTATTAAGAAGGTTGAAACAAAGATCAGTAATTATCAGGAACAAATAAGTAGTTTACAGCCCCCAGTTTCGGCGAAAAGCTTGAATAAAGATGCTACTAATAATGTGCAGCCTATATCTAAGCAAGATTCAAACGTGAAAAGCTTGAATAAAGATGTCACTAATAGAGAGTAGATTACAACCTCTGGCACAAGGTCTACAGTTTCTAGTGGCCACAGTGGCATAGCTAATGGTAGCGCAACTTTGACTACCAGATCTAGTACGTCACAAGGATTGATGATTTTGGGATTTATGTGAACTTATTCAAAGATTTTCTGGAGTACTTCATTTTGGCACATCAACACATTAAATACTACTGACACATCAGGGCATTAAAGACTTTTTGCTCATCAGCACATTCAAGGGTACTAAAATTCATTCGTAACATTCTATATTTAGGACTGGTGATTAAGACACTTAGGATTATTCGATTATTTGGATTTTACTTCACGTTACTGTAAGTGTCTTTTGATTTTCATTTTAATTATCTAGAAATAAATTAACTGTTGATTTCTACTTGATGTGTTGGTTTCACTTTCTTTCTGTTACATTGTTCTTAGATGATAGAGTCGTAACAAGATATATATATATATATATATATATATATATATATATATATATATATATATGTGTGTGTGTGTGTGTGTGTGTGTGACAAAAGAAATTCTAGAAAAATACATGCTACATGACTCAAGACATGGAAAGGAACAGTCTTATTGTTAATACAACTTACAAACTACAGTCATTGACAAAATGTAAGCTTCTTACAATTATGCATACAAATTAAACATGTAAGCATCATACATAAAAAATACAGTAATGATGTTAATCTTTTAGAGATAGATGATGATCACATAGTTGGGATCAGATTAAGATTACCTTATAATACTTTTGCATTTTCATTTAGTTCTATTTACTGTGTCCTGGATATTCTATTTTTGCAAAGGTCCATGCTACTCATATGGTTTATACTCTGGTGCAAGTAAGTCTCTAAATGACCACATCTTTTTTGACACTTCAAAGATAGATATGTTCAAAGATACAATGATAATTGATGATGATGCTTTAAATTTTTCAAATCACTGACCTATATTTGGATATTTTTAATTTCAGTCTTACAAGATGTGTGATTCAAAATTCTATCGTTTGAAGTACAATTGGAAAAAGCTGACTCTAGCAAAAGGTATGAATAATGCGCAAGAATTAGACCGATTGTTAGAGTGCTATCAGACGTTTCTTCCAATAAAAATGAAGCGAATTGATTTATTGCATAACAACATATTTCATGCTATAGCTCTTAGGAGCAGAAATACCCTCCCAATTTCAAAATTCAAACCTCTCTTAAAGCCCTTCTGGAATAATGATTTGAAGGGATTGCATAAAACCATTATTAAAAACAGGCAAATGTAGGTTCATAATAGAAAAGCTAATGATCGAAAAGATATATATTTCGCCCGTTACAAAAATGCGAAAACAGCCTTTCGAAAACTTCACAGAATGTGTGTCAGATTATTTTAAGCAAGCAAATGATGACATTTTTAGGTTTGCAGAGGTAGGTCAAAACCAGTTTTGTAACGCGATCAATTTAAAAAAAACAGTAATCTTAAAGACCTTTTGAAACGCATATTAGCAATATTGTTCATCGCGATTCTGCAGATATTGTAGATCAGAGGGCATTATACTTTGAAACTTTGTATTCGCCTCCGAAGTTAGACAATAAGTATAAGGTTTTCCACAAGGATGTTAGTGAAATCGTCGGAATATGGAAAGAGTCTTCCTGTAGTATAGAGTCAGATTACATCACACATGATGAGCTTTCATCTAAACTTTATGATGTTGAAGCTGGAAAGACAAGTGGAGTATATAATGTAAATTATGAACGTCTTACGTAAGGTGGAACTACACTATTCAACTCTATGTTCTTATGTACGGTGGAACTACACTTAGGTCAGCCTTGGTTACTCTTTCCAACTCTATGCTGATATTTGTGCACATTCCTAATCAACTAAAAGAGGGTATGATAGTAACGCTTTTTAACGAATGGAATAAAACAAAAAGCGATCCTAATAATTATCGGGCAATAACGCTTCTACCAGTTATTTGTGAGGTTTTTGAAAAGATTGTGTTAAATAGGGTACATAACGATCTTAAGTTTTCTGAGTTTTCAATTAATCCTCTATATGGACGGCTTTCAGAATGGTCTGGATTGTAACAACGCTTCCATTTTAGTCCATGAGCTAGTTTGTTACTCTAATGAAAATCAAAGCAAGTTGTATGTAGCTTTTGACAACGTATGGCATGAGGGTTTTGTTTTACAAATTATATCATATTGGTATCAATCCCATAATATGGAAAAAGTAATTGTCAGCTTATACTCAAATATGTATAGCAGAGTTATTCTTTCTAAAGAATTTCTTGAAGATTTCCTGTTTTAAAAGAAACACGCCATGGTGAGATATTATCCCAGTGGCTTTAAGTTGTGTTTTTACATGAACTTCTTGATGTTTTATCAACGTGTAAGCATTGTTTTGTATTTTTTATAACCCTTGTCCGTGCCCGACTGTAGCAGAAAATATGCTTTTTTAAGTCTTTCGAAGTCAGGCCTGGGTCAGTTACTGATTAAATGTAACGAGTACTCCATAAAGTTGGATTTGAGATATAATTCCAAAAAAACTAACATTATAGTATTCAACGAAAGCTCATCTGACTACCAAAAAAACCCCTATAGGCAATGGTTTTTGGGTTCTGAGAGTTTTCAAGAAACAGAGACCTGTAGACATTAATGTGTCAAAGTATAGCAGAATAGATACCAAACTAAAAGAGACTAAATACAAACTTGTAAGGACCTTATTCAGTTGTATTGATATTGGAATAAATAAGAATGGATTTAATTTGACTTGATTTAATCCACCGACAGCTAAGATTTTGTATGAAACTATTGCAATAACCCGAGCGTTGTATGGTTGTGAAACGGGGGCTAGAGTCAACCGCAGTTGTTTCGTATATCAGTTTCATATAAGCACTAAATTAAGATAAACTATTCAGAAGTTACCCATATCAGGCCAGTGTCTCTATTGTCGAATAGTTTCTCTCGACACAAATAATGTAAAAGGCTACAAACATCCTGGGACTTCTAGTTTCATAACAGATATAATAGTACACATCAGGCTGAGTTTTCTTCTAAAGAAAGGTGAAAAGTATTTAAGGTTATCAAAGCTTTTAAACTTTAATATATTTACATAACCGTTCAATGTATATTTATGAGCCCAATTCAGAGACTATTTATGTCGATCTTGTTATGTGTGCATACATTTTAAATTAGTATATATTCCGTATGACGACGTGTGCAAACACTCACAAGAATATGAAAAATACGACCATATTAAGAAGGGCGATTCTTCAAGTCACAGTTCATATGAAAATATTTACAACCATCTCAGGCTAATCGTACTGATGATGCATGAGAGAGAGAGAGAGAGAGAGAGAGGTACTATAACTTTGGACATAGATAATGTGTTTGCTTGTACAGAAAGATGAAAAAGATTTCATATTGTAAAAGCTATTAAAATTTAATGTATTTAATAACCGTTTAAATTATTATGTATGAGATCAATTTCACATCTAACGATTTTCTTCTTTGATTTTATCCCGATTGACACCAAAACTTGTCACGGTAACAAAAATGATCAACGACTAAAGTGCAAACTGTTTGACAACGAGTACACGCAGCTTCATCCAGAGATGAAAAACGGTTTAGCCACGTTTTTGGCAACGAGCCGACATGACTGTAGAGATCCTAGAAATCTTGTTTCTACTTCCCATATAGAACATGGATTATCTTATAGATAAATAAAGAAATAATGACATAATTTAACTTGAAAGCAGCCATCAAGCATGCTGGTGTAAACGACATATGAATCGGATACATGCATTTACGAAAATATATTGTTTTTAAATTGTACACTACTTATTTACTCCAGTAGAATAATGTAAACTATTATTATTATTATTATAAAAGATTTCGAAACAATGAATAAAAAACTATATATTTATGACATTACGTATATTTCTATGTACAAATCTCATGCTTGTTTGAATGTCTTTTCTTTACCCTTGAAATCCTTAACCTTCTAAATTTATATTTATTGACCACTTTGTCAGTTATCGTCGGCAGTATGGATTATACTTAAGTAAAACAAATATAGAAAAAGTTAAGATACTTATATATTTGCTTAGATTTTTATATGTACTACATCAACAAATCTTTGAAATATAAATCAATACAATAATTAAAACTTACTAAAGAAAAGGAATCCCAAAATTGTGCATTGGGCAAGGTAGAGGTAATTCAGCAAAGTCTTCTTAAGTTCAGTGTACTACAAAGTGTGTGAATTGGGATCCTCCTAATGTATATCATTTATCAGAGGTGTCTGATCCTCCAAATGTATGTGCAAACAACATAAGTCAGTTAAACATAAATTTAGTCTCTCATAAAATGTTGACACCAGAGACATGTTTTTGAGTAACAGCAAACAAAATCCAATGTAAGGGAAGTGTCTAAATGCTTTCCTTGATGTGGACCTCATAATGTGTGTGGATTTACAAAGGTCCTCCTAATCTAGGTAATGATTGTGTGTGTGTGTGTGTGTGTAAATTAGAACGCGTATGTTAACTGGTGTATGCGAAAAGGGTTATTAAAAAACATGTCCCTTTGAACCCTAATATTACACGAAACAAAACAAATGTAACCGGTATATGTCATTTTTTAACAACTTTAGATTTTTCACTACATCGCTACCCTTTATGTAAGAAAAAAGAGAAAGGCATCAAAGTCGGCAACATCGTCATAACCAATTTTATTAAGAATCTATAATAAGTTTGTATTTTTACTTGGCGCTGCTCAGATGTTTACGATCGAAATATATCTGCCAATAATTTGTGAATTCTATTCTTCCAAGCAAACCAGAAAAATCTACTATGTGATTTGTGAAAGAAATAAAATAAGTATGTTCCATGAGACCAAACCTAGAGCAATTGTTCATAGCTTTAAAAAAATGAAAAAAAAGAAGTTCAAGTGGTCATTAGATGCTACTTCAATTAATTTACATCTCGTCCCAGTTGCTTCAGAAAAATGTCGATTATTCTATGAAATCTCGGATGTATACATATATTAGGACAGTATGCATTAGGAAAATACTCCATTTTATTCTGGAGTCGAATGATATTAATTATCTTAGTCTCTTTAAACTTATCTGTGCACGACACTTCATATACATGCTATTTGACTGACTGTATAAAGTAATATGTGCATGACACTTCATTGACATGTTATTTGACTGACTGTATAAAGTAATATGTGTATGACACTTCATTGACATGTTATTTGACTGACTGTATAAAGTAATATGTGCATGACACTTCATTTACATGCTATTTGACTGACTGTATAAAGTAATATGTGCATGACACTTCATTGACATGTTATTTGACTGATTGTATAAAGTAATATGTGTATGACACTTCATTGACATGCTATTTGACTGACTGTATAAAGTAATATGTGTATGACACTTGATTGACAGATTATTTGACTGAGTATATAAAGTTATATGCACATGACACTTGATTGGGAGGTTATTTGAAAGTTATCTGTGCGGGACACTTACTTGACAAGTTATTTGACTGATTATATAATCTTATCTGGACATGACACTTCACTGACAGGTTATCTGACTGATTATTTTATTTTGACTGACTATATAAACTTATCTGTAAATGAATCTTCATTGACAGACTATTTGACTATATAAATTGATCGGTGCATCAGACTTTGTTGAAAAGCTGTTCAAAGTACATTTTCTCTCTCTTCCAAATTATCTTAGCAATGGTCGGATCGTGAACGTAAGATGAGCAAAGGATTACATCTTGCAGACACCTTGTATTTATTAGCTATCTTATCAACATTTGTGAACTTCGTCGTGTAGGTTAAGCAAATTTTAGTTTTAAAATATACACAATTAGAGCCTTGAACACAAGAAATATATTAACCTGACCAATCAAACGATCAATCAATCGACAATTCATTCATCCAAAGTGAGAACAACTTTGTCTGCTTTTTTTCTTGACTCATAGATAAATCATATACTATACCTGCAGACCACACTGGGGATGTGCTACTAATTTATCTCATCGATGCTTAATTTCCGCTTTCTGCAGTTTTGTTGACAAATCTGTTTGAAAAAATGGATCTATTGTTAACTCATGTCGTCCCGTAATCTCGTCAAGTTATGTACTCGAAACCCCAAAGAAAGTATAACTCTTACAAAACTCACCAAATTAGCATACGTTTTTGTATCACAGCACTCGAGATGCTTTCATGTTTACATTCTTATCAAGGAAAAAAGCCTCAGCTATTTTGAAAATAGAAACAATTTGATACTTTAGGTGACACTTGTTTCAACTAACTCTCGTTCTGTAGTGAAAAAAACAACATACAATATGAGCTTGATCGGTATATGGAGCACCTGCATATATGTCGAGTCCGCAGTGAAAGTGATAACTACTTAAATCTTTATATCAATCTTCAAGTTTATTACTACATTAATATTTGATACAGATAATACAATTCCCTCATTTACATATAATCAGGTGCGTGATTATTCTACAATTTAAATTGATACTCTGATTTGTTCCTTTTATACTGAAAAGAGCTGGCTAAAGGGAACATTTTTGTCTTAATAAGAGGGGCTTTGTCAGTGATTTATCATTACCTTCAATGTACACTGTAATCTGTCTTAGCAGATACATCCTAATAGCGTATATCCGTTCAAAACAGGCACTTCGAGGATACCCAATGACAACATTTTATAAATGTCCTCTGTATATCGGACAGCTGCTTAACATGGACAGTGGACTGTTTTTTTTTTTTGGGGGGGGGAGGGGGGTAGACGTATAATGTAACGGACATCATGACCTAAAACATGCGCTGATTTGCCTCCCTTGCATGTGGCCACAGGCGCTACCGAATATACACAGATTTGTCTATTTATGCATGTATTTACGGCATCTTAGCACAATAGAGGCTACATGGAGCCAACTAAGTAAAGTATAAAGAATTGCACGAAAACTTTAGCAAGATAAAATTTCCAAATAATTGTCAAAATGAAGTCCAAC
The DNA here is from genome assembly GCA_029931535.1 of Margaritifera margaritifera. Lineage (NCBI taxonomy): Eukaryota > Metazoa > Mollusca > Bivalvia > Unionida > Margaritiferidae > Margaritifera > Margaritifera margaritifera. The sequence continues at coordinate 2,831,610 of JAQPZY010001472.1, forward strand.
AAGATAAAATATAAAGGTAATAAGTTTATGAAATCCATCTTGCTTGACGGTTAACAATTCAGTGTACAATGGCCATTTTGAACTAGGTCTCATTTCGTCATAAGTTCCCTTATCATTGATTTCATAACCAATATGATCTTGCTTCGATCACATCTAAAGGAGTAAAGTTACGGTGATAGGCACCCTACTGATAAAACAAATGGCAATTCTGAATATCGTGTAAATTACAAGGTTTAAGAGTGAGTGGAGATAGCTTAAATTTAATACAATGTTAATAATGTTCTCGGTTACGTTCCCTACATATCAATGTACAACTGCTTAGTTTCAAACGTTTGACATCTTAAGTATTGGATTTTCATTGTTATTGAATGTGATAGTACAGTAAATATTTGACATCTTAAGTGTTGGATTTTCATTGTTATTGAATGTGATAGTACAGTAAATATTTGACATCTTAAGTGTTGGATTTTCATTGTTATTGAATGTGATAGTACAGTAAATATTTGACATCTTAAGTATTGGATTTTCATTGTTATTGAATGTGATAGTACAGTAAATATTTGACATCTTAAGTGTTGGATTTTAATTGTTATTGAATGTGATAGTACAGTAATATTTGACATCTTAAGTGTTGGATTTTCATTGTTATTGAATGTGATAGTACAGTAAATGTTTGAAATCTTAAGTGCTGGATTTTCATCATTGTCATTGAATGTGATAGTACTGTAAATGTTTGACATCTTAAGTGTTGGATTTTCATTGTTACTGAATGTGATAGTACAGTAAATATTTGTCATCTTAAGTGTTGGATTTTCATCATTGTCATTGAATGTGATAGTACAGTAAATATTTGACATCTTAAGTGTTGGATTTTCATTGTTACTGAATGTGATAGTACAGTAAATATTTGTCATCTTAAGTGTTGGATTTTCATCATTGTCATTGAATGTGATAGTACAGTAAATATTTGTCATCTTAAGTGTTGGATTTTCATTGTTATTGAATGTGATAGTACAGTAAATATTTGTCATCTTAAGTGCTGGATTTTCATTGTTATTGAATGTGATAGTACAGTAAATGTTTGACATCTTAAGTGCAGGATTTTGTTATTCTTACTGAATGTGATAGTACAGTAAATGATCTTAAGTGCTGGATTTTCATTGTTACTGAATGTGATAGTACAGTAAATGTTTGACATCTTAAGTGTTGGATTTTCATTGTTATTGAATGTGATAGTACAGTACATGATCTTAAGTGCTGGATTTTCGTTGTTATTGAATGTGATAGTACAGTAAATATTTGTCATCTTAAGTGTTGGATTTTCATTGTTACTGAATGTGATAGCACAGTAAATATTTGACATCTGTTTAGTTTCAAAAGTTTGACATCTTGAGTGTTGGATTTTCATTGTCATTGAATGTGATAGCACAGTAAATATTTGATATCTGTTTAGTTTCAAAAGTTTGACATCTTAAGTGCTGGATTTTCATTGTTATTGAATGTGATAGTACAGTAAATGTTTGACATCTTAAGTGCTGGATTTTGTTATTCTTACTGAATGTGATAGTACAGTAAATGATCTTAAGTGCTGGATTTTCATTGTTACTGAATGTGATAGTACAGTAAATGTTTGAAATCTTAAGTGCTGGATTTTCATTCTTATTGAATGTGATAGTACAGTAAATATTTGACATCTTAAGTGCTGGATTTTCATTGTTATTGAATGTAATAGTACAGTAAATATTTGACATCTTAAGTGCTGGATTTTCATTGCTATTGAATCTGATAGTTCAGTAAATGTTTTCAGAAGGAATTATATTATCCGGAAGAACTACTTTCTCGTATTTTATCCAACACTCAGAGTTATAACTCTAAGAGCTGTAAAGAACATCGACGGTACTGACTCTGTATACAAAGAGCACCTGGCTATAACCGACATTATGTCATGTTCATTGACTGTGCTTTATATACAGATTTCACTGTAATTGGGTCAATATTACTTTGATGCACAAATCCCAAATGGGACTGTCTTTTATACGATTTAACAGATGCTAAACAAGAAATTACCTTCTTTTTAGTCAGGACAAATCTATTGCATCGCAGTTGTTAACTTTAACGATGCTGTTATATATAGCGCATGCATAATAGCGACTGCTCGGGAAATCTTCTCATACCCCTATACTAGTTTTTACCATATTATTTTAAAAATGTTCTAGTGCGCCAGAAATATTATCGTATAGCTATATACTAGATGGTGATACAGAATAGATAGGAATTGCAGATCGTAGAATATTGAATCTATCATTGGGTCATTGGGTGAATTTTGCTTGTTATGCTATATCAAACTACGTTTTAATTTATAAGAGCACCAGAACCCATAAATACTGGCGCACATAAACAATAAGTATGTCTGTCCCTGACTGTACTTGAAAATTGTGTCAAATATTAAGTCGCTCTTTAAGTTTGATTAAAGATGTCAACAAGGTATTTACTGGCCTTTTAGTTCAAGGTCAGAGTTGTTTACCATTCCTTGAGAAATTTTCCACTAAATCGACGCATTTAGTATTGCATTCTGGGTCGTAAAATAACACGTTTCTGTTGTGAAATAGGCCTTTTGCAAAGAGTATATTATACCTTGATATATGCATTATATTCATTCCAATTTTAAATCCTGTTTATAAAACATCTGTTTTTTATGATCAGTTTTTGGAATCATCAGATGTTTAGAATCATGGTCGTTCTATAATCTTGTAGTTCTGTAATGCCGTAATGTTGTATTGCTGTATATAAAATTCGAAAGGAATTATTTATTTAAACATACATTTGAGTTACCTAAAGTGCTCATTGCCTCAGGACATTCCAGACCACCCATTCATTTGGAACATTCATTCATTTGGAACATTCGTTCATTAAGAATATTCATTCATTGCCAAGATTCATTTGGAACATTCATTAACTCGGAACATTCATTCATTCGGAACATTTTATAATTTTTATATTTAGAACTTGTGATTAGGAAACTAATAATTATTGGATTATTTGGATTTTAATATACGTTACTATAAGTATCTTTTGATTTTCGCATTAATTAGTTAGAAATAAATTGTTTGTTGATTTTACAAACATTGTTGGTTTCACTTTCTTTCTGTTACGTTTTTCTCAGGCCATAGAGTCGTAACAATATATACAAAAAGTAACTCTGTACGAAATACAGTTAGAACACTGCCTATACATCCGTGTCAAGTTAATTTCAAAATATGCGAATTATGTATTTGAACGCTATAATGTGATCGTGTAACAATCTACACTTTAACGCCGATTTTATTTCAGATCATCAATAGTGATGTGTATAATATATTGCACTATGCAAATTTGATATGGTAACTATGTATAGCACACCATTATGTGTGTTATAATTCTTATTCATTAAAACATTGTGATCTGATAAATTTTAACTTTATAACATTATTAACACAATAATTACTAGTTTTACATATAATTTTAGGTATTTATTTATATTAGGAAATATTAATAATAATAATATTGATAATAATAATACATGTAATAATAATATTAATAATAATAATATTAATGATAATACTATTAATAATTATAATGGTTGTATCAACAACAGCCAGGATGATGATAATTTGCAATGATACCATTATGGTCTTCTTCTTCAATAATAATAATGACAAAATTGTAACTCTCAACATTATCATCATTAAGTACGTTAGGTTCGGTCTAGTGTCTGTTTTTTAACGCCAAATTTCAGCACATATTTGGCTTTACATGGCGGTCAGTATATTTGATGGAAGAAGAAACGGGAAAGAAGCACTGACTCAAACTCCAACCAATGCGGACAAAGGTGAGATGTCAGTGATCAGTAAAGGCGATCGCTTTAGAGGATTCAGTCACCAGGATCCCTTCATTATGTTGTACGTATTTTGTAGCTTACATCATGCACTTTCGGTTTTGCTGCCTTTTTAATACTCTATCAGACAACTTTCTTATTCTCAAGTTAAAACAATGCCGTTACTCTGTGTGTGTCTGTGTGTGTTAAAAATGCAGATCCATGTACACTAATGCCATCAGTACACAGGATTTGAGTGGATGGTGTTCTATTGAAAATAAATTAGTCACTACCATGTAATACACCAAAGATTACACAACATTTTCATTGTCAAATCAAAATAACTAAAGTTGTTAGTACAAACCTGTGTTACGACTCTATGGTCTAAGAAAAATGTAACAGAAAGAAAGTGAAACCAACAAATCAAGTAAAAATCAACAAGCAATTTATTACTAGATAATTAAAATGAAAAATCAAAAAGTCACTTACAGTAATATGTTTTGAAATCCTAATAATCCAATAAGAATGATTGTTCTAATCACAAGTCCTAAATATAGAATGTTCCGAATTCACGGCTGTGTCCTTGAATGTTATGATGTGCTAATGGTCTCCAAAGTCCTGATGTACTAGTAATCTTGATGTGCTGATGTCAAAATGAAGTATTCCAAAATATCTGAATAAGTTCACTTAAATTCCAAAATCATTAATTAAAAATCCAAAATCCAAAAGTTTATGAGCACTGTTATAATCCAATGAATATTTAAAATAATTCCTCTCTTAGAATTTGGAATGAATTTTCACAACTGTAATAGCTCTTTACAAGACTGATGGTAATGTCAAAACTGAATAAATGTCCACCAAACATGGCATATATAAAGACTGGTCACATGACAGAATGTTCTAGAACATGTGTCATCTTAATGCAATTTTACTTGTAAACAAAATTCAACCTTGACCTTCAAATTGAGAAAACATATTGATCAAAACAACCTAATTCAAGGACACTAGTTAAACATGTTTTTCCTGATAAACATTAAGATTTAAGCAAATACTAAAGTGAAGAAACATTTATAATTTCCTAAAATATTTATAATATTATATAAACATTATACATAACACCTGTAACAATATTTTACAAGAAATATTAACTAGTGTTAATTGTGGGAATAGGAAAATACCAAAAATACAAATTAGACTCATAACTATTCCTAGATATTTTATAAAGCATGAATATGAGCACTGATTCATTCATACTAATCGATGATAGGTATGAAGCTAATTAGTGAGGGTTGTGTGAAAGATTTGGGTATGAAGCTTATTACAAATTCATGTCTTTTAAATCAGGTTTGGATTTTACCATGAACTCATATGAATAAAGGTGTAGATACAAGTAATTTACCACATTAAGAGAGCATGACAGAAATGACTGAATTTGTATTTTATTTAAAATATAATGACAGTCATTTTGACTGTTCTGTTTAATAAGTCAAATAGACTATAATGTTCCAAGAAGAAATCTTACACATAAACTGTTTTCTTACACGCAAATTCTTCCGAACATCAGGCAAAACGGGTTTTTAAAAGTGCACAAAACAATTTTCACTCATTTTTAGAAAACTCAAAATAGATATTATGACTAATCACATTGCATCCTTCACAAACCTTTTAAAAGAAACACTTGATTTCTGGATAAACAAATATACTGGTTCCTATTCGCTGTTATATGTACCTGTATTTATGTAGACGTAAATTTACCTTATATTGTGTTCTTACATGCTCTTTTATCGTTATTTCTTTTCTGCCAATGAGTCTTTGGGTTTGTAGAATTGAATCAACACAAACATAAATACAGTAGTTAACATATGAATAAAGTAACTAAAGGCAGGGGAGTTCTCCGGTGATTTAAATGACAAAAAAGTCACTGTTTGATACAGCATTAGCAGATGAAATTATGTCTCTAAATTTGGGAATATTCAAGATCGGTAATATATTTTATGTGAAGAGAAAGGTATGTATTAGGTACGTTTCGTGTTAATGCTTGGCAAATGCATAATGCATTCCGAAGAACCATATCACTGAAGGTCGTGCGAAGACTCCCTCCATGATGTCACACGAGTTCAGTTCTGAGTCGTTACGGAAAATATGCGTACAAAGCAGGCCAAGGATTTCGATGATCAAACTTTTACTTGATATTATTGCTTTAAATGCTCGAAATGCTGCATCTAGGACAAAAAGGTAAAACCTTGAAAAAAAAAACCGTACAGGTCAGATTGTTACACGCTGTAGGTTTACATAAATATAAATAAAATTACACTTTAAGTTTCTTATCTCATTCTGTCAAAAACAAAAACACACGTTTTCATTTAGGAAACGTGTCGTTTCCAATCTGTTAAAAACTTGCATATATGTAATTGAAGTTAAGAGACAAGTATTATATACTGAACTTCATTTATAATTTATAAATGTATTGTGATATTGTTGTCTATAATTATTTTAATACAGTCTATACAGCATGTTTATAATTTTTGTACATGTCATGTTTTAACACTGTAAGTATCAATATGTATCTGATTTGTTATCATTTTTCTAACTAGTTCGATAATTGAACTTAATTTTCAAATTTACTTCGTTCCCTTATTGTATTTTCGCCATAATGTGGAGTGTGAAGACACGTGCAATTATATTTGTATGTATTGTGATCCAAAGGCCTTTTTCGCTTCAAAATCTTTTACACACTGTTTGTTTGTTCAAATTTTTGAATACAATCAAGGACCAGCTATTCAAAAGGGAAATTAAAAAGCTACTTCTAAATGCTACTATTCTGTTTGTCTAACCATTAGGTTGGATCATGCTATCTGTGTCTGACCATTAGTGTGGATAATGCTATCCTAGAGAAGCCAGGCATAATTCGTGGAATTAGGCAAGGGTATACACAGGCGGTAGCCATGAAAACATGTTCCAGCAGTTAATAGATCTTTAGCAAATGACGTCAGGCAAACTTACCCAATTAGCGCGTTGCATGATTAGAATTGAGTAGAATCACTGAACATTAACACAAATTAAAACTTATACCTGTATATGATGACAATCACAATTTACTTTTGATGGACATTAAAATAAGTGATAAATGTGAATGCACACAAAAAATCAGCGTGAAAGCATCTCGAGGTCTAACAGCTATTCGTGTCTCAGACTATAAATTGAATCATCATGTGACCATGTTGTTCGTAGTCATGCTCTTCTTTTAGACGGGAAACATCCTACGTATGCCTGGCCTTAACCTTTTTCAACGCAATCCTCAGCTTTTTTACAATGAGCGCAATCATAATTTCACAATATTTTGACATTTTTATTCAGACAGGAGAAACAAATTTTCTTAGTAAAATGTATGACACTTTATAAAACAGTACTCCTTGAAGTGTCGCCCTAATTTGAACACAGTTGCTCGAAACATTGCGTAACATTTATTTAATACTACTACTACTACTACTACTAATAATAATAATAATAAATATAATAATAATTATTTTTATTATTGTTAATTATTATTATTATTATTATTTAAGGAAGACACTACTCCCAATTCTCCAGCGACCTATTAAAAAGCTGCACTGTTATTTCAAGCTACACTTCGCAGATCGTAATAAATTTAGCATCGATGTTTAGCTCAGAGATTCGAATTTATAAGCCCACCTCAAATCTGACTTACTATTCCACCTTTAAAGAAAACCATCTCGTTCTTCAATATTACCTTTGGATATGGCCATGATCGCGCCCATTTAATATGCAAGTGTAACGCGCTAAGTGGAATAATGCCTTCTTAATGGTCGACCAAATGACGTAATGCGTCAGCTGATAACCTCATTTTGTGTCAACCAATGAGAGTGTAGTATTCCATTCAGCGTCTGTAATTTTAGCTGCTGATATTAGGGACCTTTTATTTAATTTTCGGAGGGTCGGGTTGGGGAGAGGGGTTCGGGTCTAGATTTTCATTTGAGCCGGAATACTTTCTTCTGTTACCTCAAGATTTGTTTTTCAACTAATATAATGGATAGAAAAACGGTCATTTTCCACCTTTCCGGGGATTTCCCCCATAACCTCCACCGCCAATGCATGTACAGGAAGCAAATAGGGGAGATGATATCACGGATAAAAATATAAGATTCTTTTCTTGTACACCGTGTTTGTTTTACTTTGTTTTATTACGTGAGAGATGGAAACACTATTCTGCTTTTATAACACAACTTTGACTTTCATCAAAGTGCGAAAGACAGTCTAATGTTGTTGGTCACACCATTATATTTAGAGAGTATCTGCCTGGTACATTTTCTGCTATTATGGTTTGCCTTTCGTCATCAAACGAGAAAGGCAGTCCAAAAAGGAAGCACTCTTACAGTTCAATAAGGAAGCACTCTTTAACTTTAGGAAATAAAAACAACCCCAAAATACCCGTATGTAAAACAAAATCTAATGAAGACGAGGCTCTAGTGTCCTCTAAAAGGTTATAATAAAAACTAAATACAGTAGCTTTATCATCAGTAGTGAGAAAAGGTGAAAATAATACTCACGATGAAAGTCCGCTTAAGCAGGGTCAAAATATAGCCAGTTAAAACTGTGCTTTGTTTTAAAAGAATCATTTTAAGACATATTTTGTTGAACTGCGTGTTTTTTTTTATAATGATACCTAATGCACGCCATTTAAAACAATAATCAAGATATGTATTGGCCTTAGGCTGAATATAATTGTCATTTACAGCCATCTGTACCACTGTTGTGAACGGCCATTGCTGTCGGCCTACCCCTCCTCCCATATGTTTGCATCGGTGACGTCATTATGCAGTATTGATAATAGAAATTCAAAGAGAGCTTTCATTACGTATCTTAGATGTTAAGTTGCAAAACAGATAAAACTATGTCATCTATGTTCACTTATTGAAATGTTGACGATAATATATCATTTCAACCTATTGAGTTTTGTACAGTTGGAACACCATGTAAGGGTATTGATGGGTTAGTAAAAACCAACTAGGTCGTTATATATATATATATATATATATATATATATATATATATATATAATTTGTCTATTACATACCGGTACCTTCTTTTCCTAGTATCAGAGTCCCATCTTTGACCAGACTGTAGATAGCTTGTTGTGATCTTGCTGTGGCCATCGTGTCGTTTTTAACGGACTGTGAATCAAAACGTATTGACTCTAGGTGAAGTGAATTATCAACCTAACACAGTGCGGATGTTAGGACTTATCATCTGCAAAAGAGATTGGGTAAATTTTCAGGAAAAATCCATATACATAGCTACCATTTAATTGAGATTTTATTGTAAAGGTATAAGCTCTTGTGTAAAAGAAAAATGTGGTAAAGGCATCAAGTAAATATGTACTTTTAAGCACAAAATAAGCTTTGACTACATGTAGGTGTAAATAGAAATATTGTTGCTTTATAAACAAAGAGGCAAGAGTATTCAACTAGCATTAATAATATAATAACATTGTTAACCTCCTAAATAATTTTTTCAGTTCAGTAACAGCTAATGGGAAGAAACTTAACGATTCAGAAATTGAGAACAAGTGAACAAGTATATTAAAAGTATATCATCCACTTGTTTTAACACACCTGACCGACGGCGTAGTAAGTTCATGGTATGGCCATGCGTCCGTCGTCCTTAGTAAATCCTCTGGCGTAAGTTTGTCAATTAATCTAGAGGGTTCAGTTATGAACAGGATGTAATCAATATTAGTGTATATGCTTATATCTAATTGCTGACGTTGACCTGTGTGTGCTTGTTGAAGTACCATCACATTGTTGTTGACTAATACCTACTGACGGTGATGATGATGGTGGCGAGAGTGGTGATGATAATGGTGATGACCACAACTACAATGATATAGTTATTACTATTCCGCTATTTCTACCTGTCCTTAGATTCTTTATTCACAAGTAAATATCGCTAATTCCCAAGAATGGGGGCTTTGTCCGTTGTAAAGTAGACATTAATCCTCATGCCTCTTTTTCTCATGGTATGTATGAATCATTTCGGGTGCATATAGAATTCACAAGAGATGACTGTCATTATGTTTTTTTTTACAAAGAAAACTAAATCATACTACTAGAATCTAGGTGTAGCAAGGAAACATAATATTTCCGGGGAGACGTAACAGTATAAAGACTTCTTAATTAAGTCCTTTAGAAGGAATGGATAATGGATCTTTTATCTTTATACTAGGTCAGCATAATTTCACACACACCTTAATAAGTACTGAACTCATTTGAAAACTATTGACTAAAAGTGTAATATTTCTGAAAAGCCACATTATTGTTAACAATGAGTCATATGAACATTTTTAACATAGATCAAGACATAAAACTGCTTTCTACTTTGACATTACCAATAAATCAACAGCATTAAAACGGCTTTTTTAAAGTTCTGCCTGAATCAAAATCATGGTGACTTTGGACCAAACATATCTGGTCAAATATTAGAATAGCATAAGAGATGAATATCAGCCTTGACAAGCGCATGCATTTGAAAAGAACTGTGAAAGTTAAGTGTTGTTAAGCGCGATCGACATATCTTGATCATAACGTAATGTATAAACCTTGATTAAAAGTGTTCATGCATTATATTATCGTTTTGCGCCATTAAAATAGCTTGCCATGAGCTATTGGATCCATTGTCACCCATACTAACGACGTTATATTAAGTGTCATGTATATTGTATTTTGTCTCTGCTAAGATTGGGGTTGAGTGGATGGGTGAGTTTCAGAGTACTTTGGGATGGGATGTTAAAACATGATCTAATAAAGGTATCCAGGTATGTACCTTAGTAAATTTATTTGTATGCACCAACTCATGTACTAGACAGAAAATTATATACGGATATACCTAACTCACTATAACCATAAAGTGTAAGTGGCTAGTGTAGTTGCGGTCAACGCGCGAAAAAGGCTTTAAATTTCGATAAACCATAAACATAGTTTGTGGTAGTATAACTGGATGTGTGATGAATTTGAAAAGTGATGTTTTTGTTGCTAACCCCCTGACCGATTGCAACGTATATAGAGCCCTAAATAGTAAGGTGCTACGTTCAAAAGGGCTGTACAGTAAATTTAAACAGTAAAACATATGTCAGACTGAATCAGAATGTAATTTGCAACATAGGAATGCACATCTATATTAAGTCGTGCATTTACTACATCAGTTGAGGTGTCCCACTAAAACTCTAGGATTACATTGCTATGTCTAATGTTTCTGCTCTAACATACTAAGAGTTCCTGTCTCGTCTACCGAAGCAGAAAGCTAGCGGCATCATTGTAAAAAATGTCCAGGTGCAATGTGAAAGTTTTGAAGGTCTCATATCGTCTACGTTAGTTGATGTGTTCTACTGAAACTTTAGAGTATTGTTATTATATGTCTAAATTTAGCACCTTAATATTTGTATCCTAATAAGCATAGTATTCTCACCTTGACTGCGTAAGCAGAAATCTATGACAAAACAATCTTGCTTAGAAGTGGAAACCCTTTGTGATTCCATTGCAATAAACTGGCATCTGAAAGAAATGTTACAATACTAAATTAAAACTAAAATAAATCTACTCTGTCTCGCATGGCTGAATCAATTACAGAAACATAATTACAGGAAAGTAATTTAAAAAGCTAAACTGGGGCAAATTTGTCTTTGATAGAAATAACGAGTTATACATAAACAACCTTTCAAGATGTATTGCATTCTACTTTTTCCGCGTGGTGTAGAAACGCCTTCCACAGCAGCCTATGTTGGCTAATTTTGTGACAATTCTCTGTGATTGAAGGTTTAACTGTGGGTCTGTTGCACATAGTACACATTGTGTACAGGAAACGTGCATTGTCGATTGTGTCGTTGGCACAATTGTTATACCGTCTTGAAACGAAACTTGTCAGATGTTGAAATATCCTAAAAATTGCATCAACTTTTATGTGATTGTATTACCTTTTAATTTCTTAAAAATGTAACTGACTACCTTGTTGTCTTGTACATTTTATATACTTTTCAGCCTCTTAAGAAGTAGTTGAAATCATATACGTATTTTAAAATATTATCTCTTTTTATTTCTTCTGTAATATAACATATTACCCTGCAAGTAGGTTGTAGTTGCCTTATCACGTTTTTATATGTTGCTTATTGGTGATGTGTTTTGGATGCGCTTTCGTTTATTTTCCTCAGGGATTTCACGTATTAAGGATATCTGACCTCCTCAATTTTCTATTGTACAGTTTGTTCCACATCTATTTTATTGTATAAACTCATTATTTTTTAAAACGTTAACAAGTTTTCATACTGAATAATGTTGATCCAACACTCCGTCTGCAAATTCCGCATCCTCATCACCGCGGTCAGAATCTATCTCTTATATGTAATGATAAATCTAATCTTAAACACAAACACTAAAGATGGTTAAATACCCGTCCAGATAAATGTTGAGCCCCTCGAATTGAATTTCATCTCCGGCGTCCAACGACACCTATATCGGATATATGAAAAAAATGTGGCATCCTATCATCACCACCAGCACGTATTGGTATTTATGTGCCATGGAGATTGTTTATTAATAAACATCATAGACGGGCCAGCGGATCTTGCGTAATCATCACTGTATCTGGCAAGTCCAAGACTTGTTGTGGCAATATCAGCATTATCGATAATTGATTTCAATTTCCTTTCTGTCAATGGAATAGCGTGCGCTGTCAAACAATGCATAAATACCACTGTTGACAAATCCAAATTGAGAATTAGCAGGATAATTAGTACCACAGGCGTCGTCCTTTACAATTTTTCTCTCAATTTCCAAGAAAGCCTCACATGAAAGAAAAAACATTGACGTGTCCTGCACCTGTGATTTTTGTTTCAATGGATTGTGGTCCCTAGACGGATAGGAATAATACTGAAAATCATGTTTTTGCTTCCATCTACCAACACAGGCACGTCAATATCAAACGCGGTATCAGATGTGTCTTTGAATTTTGACATTGTTTTCACTTAAACATATATTATTGGTTTTGTCTAATACCGTTGTGTATGGCTTTACCACTCACGTCCACAACCGTTATCCACCCCCTCCCCATTGCAAGATTTGTAATAGTTGATTCACCTATACGTTGTTGTGCAACTTCATTGAACATTTTACTGACCGGAGCTGGCATTCTTTCCGTTGATGGAAGTACAATTTGTTTTAACGCAGCTCGAGTCACTAATCGTCGTAATTTATCTTTAAGAGAATGAAGCGCCCGTGATCCCAGAGTTTTCAACTGATCCACATCAATGTTTTGAATGCTATCAACGAATTGTTTAGCAATTGGTGAAGCACGTGAAGACAAGGTTTTGAGCACTTTTGGGGCTCCTGTAAATAATCCCCGCACAACATCATCAAGTCCAGTTCCGTAATATGTTTCGTAAACAGGTTTTCTCATATTTACAGGTATCACGCGTCCACGTATGACTGTCATTATATTTAAATGACAGGTCTATCTCTAATGTACAGTTGTATTTTCAAGGTTTTCCCCCGCAGATCAAACGCGTGCCCATCGTGGTCCTCAAAAGTAAAACGAAATTGTGTCAACCGACCATTATGACATGGAAGAAACAAGGTACCGAGGGAACAATCGATATCAAATCACCTGGTTCCACATTGGGGAAAACCCCGAACAGCTATATAACCCCGGACGCTCCTCTTTCATAACTCTACTGATGGCGTCATAGGTTAAATTAATTTGAATTGTTGAGGTAATATTAACAATGCCATGCTCGATATGATATCCCATGCGTAAGATTCGTTTGTCATCAGAAATGTTTTCAGGCCAACCGATAATTGGTTTTAGTGACAACCGTACGATATCAACCAGGTACGGTGCAGATTTAATCGAGATGACAGAGCTAAGCGTGGGTCTTTGTTCACTTATAAAAATTGTCGAGTCTTTGTTGGTCTTTAGCAAAATCCTGCATCGAATCTCTTCATTGATCGATTCCATGTCGTTCAGCTTGTTGCCAGGTTACACCATCATCCATCGAAAACACAAATGAGTTATTTGCACCAAGACCACCAAATGGTCGGGATTGAATATTAGGCCAACTGTAATAAACATGCAACAAGGTCAATGCAGTAATTTTGTGTAGAAAAAGTCACATTAAATTCCGGTTTCATTGATGACATTTTAATCATTGAGGTAACGCTCGGGGTTGTATTTGCAACAACACGCTACAAAGCAGCATAGATTTCACGTAAAATCACATCAGAAATCATTAATAATATAAATCATCAATGTCTTCAACGAGTTTATGCATCAACAAGCGAAATGTCTTCGCGTCCATGACATCATTGCTGAATAATTGTTGGTATTTCTGGTTGTTGCGGTCTGGGTACAGAAGGTTGCTTTTGTTTGGCATAAGGTTGTTTCGGTCTGGGAGAAGAAGGTTGTTGTGTGGGTGCAAATATTTGTTGTACGAGTTGCACTTGATACGAGGGTATATACTGCTTTATATATTCTCTCCATAATTCCTGGCCTTCTTAAAAAAAATTTATATCTGAAAATGCACTAAATACTTGCACAAAATGATTTCAGCTATCACCTGTAGCCTGCTTCTTCCTAGTTACTCACTGAATACCATTTGATGCCATTCTTTATTCATGTGACTATCATGTGTCTTTGATGGTATTTTCAACATGTAATCTTTCCAGTTGGGGGATCTGTTAAGAGCTATAAACACAGGATTCTTTAAGATTATCTGGCAAATGTGTTCTTTAAAATATTGAGCTGGTATTTGCATCTGCGACCTGTACTCGGGCGGCACGTGTGCCAATTTCCCAAATGCTGCTTTAACGTCTTCATCAAGTACACGGGAACCTTTTTGCAATCACACCAACAGTTTCGGCAATTTCTCCAATATCTTCTTTGATTTCCATCATCGCATCTGGCAAGAGTCCAATTGTCTCCGCGGTTGCCCTTGTGGCTTTCGTAATACCTTTGGTGCGTTTAGCTATCTTACGAACCAGGCCTGGTTCTTTTGTCCCCGTTAGAGCTGCTACATGTTCCACGGTTGCCTTTGTGCTTTTTTTAATATCCTCAGCACGTTCTGCAATTTCACCCATGAGTTTAAGCAGTGGTTTAAATGTTTGCTCGAAGCCCTGTGATATCTCCCCGTGCAGTTTGTCTTGACTGCAACAAATCGTTCACCTGTTTAGGGCCGGCTATAACATTGCGAATCAGTACCTGGTATTCATGAGCAGCTTGACTGCATCTTTTTCCATGCTCTGCTATTGTATCACTGCCGGAAAGCGCAGCTTTCTCGGTCGTAGGCATTTTATATGTTTATTATAATTATTATTTTTTTTTATATCTAAACCAACTCGATATTTTTTTCCCACACCTGTCATATCAATACTGAGAATACTATACGGATCCGATGTGACCTCCGCAAACAAATATCTCAGTTCATTCCAAGATTGGTCAATCTTTGTTTTTTCTCAAAGCATCTATGTTGTTTTTCGATGACATGCTAAATGTCAATTGTTGTATAATGCAGTCATGTCTTCATGTAGTGTGCGATACCGCACAAAAACACGTACTGTAAATCCAACACAGATTCGAACAGGTAATAACAGAGCCGGAATTGCTGGAACTTGTGTTTAAGGTGGAACAAAGTTTACATTTATTTAAACATTCAGTGAGAGGGCTGTACCCTCCAGGTCTAAATGCTCCAGGTCTAAAAAAATTGTTGGCATTGATGTCTCTGCTGCGTTAACATAGTTACCTGGAGCACCGGGAGTAATACCCTGGCGAAAAACACATCCCTCGATATAATTACTGCAGAAGCACTTATCAACTGTGTTGATGCTACAAGTTACCGGCACGATCTTGTTTATAATACATCAAAAGATATCCGTGCTTGTCAACGTGTAGATGTAGATCTTATCAATGACTTAAATGCAATTAATCCTACGCTCGGAGAAAGAATCGCCAGATGAATCATCAAACGAGGTATGAAAGCCAATATTGTTTTGGGTGTTGGACAAAGTCCACGCATTGGAGGTAAAATATATTGATACAAATATGAATGTGAATAGCCTGACATTATCAAAACTATACTACAGTCCATGTGGGTATTGGAAATGCGAAGCTGCTGTTGAAACGTTAGCAAAAGCAGCGGCGGTCACCCATGGGGTTGCTCGAGCACGGTTAGCCAAATAAGCATTATGGCAATAGTAGTTACCTGTGCGAAGAAACAAATCCCGTGGTTATTTTGATGTTGAAATACCTAATGAAGTTCATCAAGTTGATCTAATGTTTTTGCCACGTGATCGACAAGGTCGTTTGCGCACATGCAAATATGCATTAACCGTTTTAGATGTTGCCAACAGAGATAAGGAAACTGAGCCATTAACGTCCAAAGATTCGGCTGGGGTCGCAGATGCATTCGAGCGTGTATTGGCACGTGGGCCACTAACATGGCCACGGTTATTACAAGTTGATCCAGGTAAAGAATGTATTCGATCCGTTTCTGCATTGTTAGCGAAACACCGTGTGCGGGTTCGTGTTGGACATGTTAAGGTACATCGTGACCAAGGTATTGTGGAACGATTTAACCGTACACTTGCAGAACGGTTATTTGGATATCAGTACGCATCAGGGTGCCTCATCTCAGACCACAGAGCGGGCGCACGAATGGGTAACACGACTTCCATTGGTCATAGCAGCCTTGAATAATCAAACCACACGTGTAATTGGGTAAAATCTGCTGCGGCAATTTGGCAAAAGACAATCATGATTACCTATAAAATAATCTCACAACCACCACCGTTAAACCCACTGGGTGGCAATTTTGTCAGGTATCTGTATGCACTTGGAGAATAAGAAGGTGGACAATGTCGTGCCACTGACCCAGTTTGGTCCGTTGATGAATTTACTACCTCGGAACGGATTTATACTCCAATACAACCAACACGTTATCGTTTGGCGCCTGTGGATATCCAATCAGCAAAGCCTTCTAGTAGAACATTTTTGCTAGAAGAATTGCAAGTTGTTCTTGTGGATGCAGAACTGCCACTAAGATATATTTTGCAATCGTAAGTTGATTCACGACAGCATGATGTCCGTATGCGTAAGTGGTAATTCCATCAGGTAATCCACCGTTTGTTATCAAGCAGAGACAAACTCACTTTGGTGCATAGGTATACACCCATGAGATGTTACTTAGATCGTATAAGATTGGCTGTGTGTGTGTGTGTGAACTTCGCGTTGTTCACGTAAACATTGCAAATACATTTCATGTCAGAGATCCTGTTGCACAATAACCCGGGGAACTCCTTTTGTCGTTTTGATGGTTTTGCTGGATCCAACCATGATCGAGTACATTATGGGGCGCAGTCCCACATATTCCATGATAGGCTTGCCCGCGCATTCGTCTTTGAATTTGTCAACAACTATTTGGTTGCTGAACAAAGGGTGTTCTTTATGTTACTCGCTTGTGTCAAATTTGTTCACGAGTGTGTTTGTGATATCCGAATAAACATCGTTGGTGGTTATATGCATCAACAATGAATCCGTATAGGTGTAAAGCGTTTTAACACCATCGTGATAAAACGATTTAATCTTATCGTAGAAAAACTCGTACATGAGAATCTTAGATAAGTCCAGCACTGACGCACCAACGAAGATAGGCTTTGTCATTTTTAGCTTTGATATTTCACTATGCACGGCATTAACTACACCATCAAACATCTTTCCGGATTCAAATGCCGGTCCGTGATGAGCCTTCGATGTTTATCTTGTTCGGTATCACGTATTCATTTGAATGTACGGAGCTATCCATGCTTGTTGACGAAATTCAAATGTTGGTCAATGCCCTTGAACAACTCTAGCTTGATTTTTGTTTTTGATAAGGCATTCCAGGCCATTCCCGAGGAAGAGAAGTAATACGCGGGATCGAGCTTGTACGCCCGCATGGTTGTGTATCGAAACGTCTCAAAAACATCTGCGAGCAAAAAGCACATTTGTTTTCAAATATAGATCATGATAATAACCAAGATTTTTGCATTCAAACTCAGAGCATACGGTTTTTGCATGTGTATAATCTCTGGCGGAAATACCTTCACAGGACAATGATGAATAAAATGCCTCAATCGGTGGCAATTGAGTTTCTGTAAACATTTCCCATCCACTTATGCACTCAGATCGATACTCTCCTTTTCTGATTATTAAGTCAGTGTTAGTAAGACAATATTGAATAGTCATTTTGAAACTTTCTGCTGTAAGGTTGCTTGCGAGTTTATCCAATGATGAAATGATAAACTACAACGAATCAATGAACTGCAGTTGTCCCAGTCTAAACGTCATGTATTTTCCATATTGTTTGGAATCACACTTATTGGTGCTTTTGATGCTGCTACAAATCCTTGCATTATCAAATGCCCATCACACCCACGTAGATTATGAAGAACAACCGGAATTTTGTCTTACCTGGGTAAATTCACAGCTATAAATTGCATGCTCTGTGTGCAGCTCCACGATATACACAAGTGATGTGACAGTGATCACGAACTTTGGAACTTTCAGTTCCATCAGTACCAGTTTCAAAGGGACATTCGCATATCCAGCAAACATTGGTGGCGGAAAACTCCTTAATATGATCACTAGTCATAATCATGGCTACAGGAGAGTCAAGCTGTTGCCGAATCCATTTTGCTTTAGCATTGAGCAATTTTATAAATACTTCAACGGAATCCTGACCACGATACAAAAGTGGTGGTTCAGTCACTCCATTACATCTAACCACAGTATAACTAAACCCGCAGTACGTTGTGGCTTTTTACTGATTCCAGGACAGTAAAAATCATGGTCCGCAAGTTGTTGGGTACTAAATACATGGGTGCAACGTCTGCATGGAAACATTTTACGCTCGAACTTGCTATGTTAGTATACCATTCGTGAGAAAAGTTTAATTTATCCGTAATGGGAATCATCCAATAATAATAAATCAATATTAAACTGTATTTTTTCTGAGGATAGCCGAATTGGCTGCAGGACTTTATTCCAAACAAGGACATCAAATTTAGTATTGTCAGGTTTTGCTGGTATTCCCGTGGCTGGTCTTGATTATCAGTCGCCCGATACAAAGCAGACAAAAGTGCCCATTCAAAACATTGATTGTCACCATGTTTTTACATTAAGCACAGCTCAACGTGGGGTACATGCTGGTGTTGGAATATAACTTGACCTACGTATAGTGTTAAACGGGGAAATATGCAGTTGAACTTCGGTACATCTATCTACAGTCCATCCTGACCCAGCATTGGTGTATTTTTCCAACGTCTCAAGAATCTTGTCAATACCCTTGTTGTGTTCGTTATTGATGGTCTCTGTATCTCTGTATCTCTGCGGTTCAAGATCACAAGGGGACCACTATGAAGCCATGAGGTTGTAGCTTTATATCCATCATTGTAATGTTTAAGTGGCATACTCAAATACACACGGAGAACAAGATCTATCTTTATAGCAGAGATACCTGTGCGGTGTAGCGTTGATACAATTTATGGACGCATCTTTGAAAGAAGTTGCACTGCGTCTTTGCCTGTCGCGTATTTAGTTGGAATAATTGCCTGCTAATCTTGTAAATCCACATGACGTTTATGTAACTCAAATTTTTAGTAATTGTAATTGCCATGCTCTCACGGCAGCCTCAGTAGCAATTGTATGTGTGATACGGCGACGATGCTCTTGATCATCATTAATTATCTGTGCTATTTCAGACTGCTTGGCTCGTGTATGAATCTTGATATAATACTGCGTTGCTATTTCAGGAAGTTGCTTTAAAGTAAACCTGGTTCCTCTGGAAAAAGTCCAAACATGTCAGGTTTGTCAGCTTTTCTCAAACCACTTGCTATTCGTATTCCACGCTCTTGCTCTAGTTGTTTCAGTTGAGTCACAGTTGGCATGCTTCTATATAAGGAACAACTATTGTTTAATTGCACATTCCGTCAATAAATTGTTTAAGAAGTTTCACTTTACCAGGATCAGAAACTGCAGTCGCTTCAATTCTGGCTATTTTTTCATTTACTTCTGTTTCTTCAACATCGTCGAATGTGTTTGCAATCAAAGGATCTATGGCAATATTGTCTGGGGGTTTTTTTTGCAAGTGTTTGCACGATATTACTCTTGAACAGAACTTTACCCCGATACCACATTTAAGACATGGTCGAGCACGCGGGCCAGCACGTAATGCGAGCAAATGTGATTTTCAGTAATCGTAATGGCATGTTCTGCCGCATAGTTCACGTTTTCCAAGGCATACATCTTGCATTGATTGGGTCTAATAGATATTGCACTTTATATATATGTAAAAGTTTGTCTAGTTGGGTGAAAACACAGAAAGAGCTTCATTTATGTTGATCTGAAATACTGCAATATGGTATCGTAAATAATTCAGCGCGTCATGTGAATAATTAGCAACAAACAAATCCATTAACATATGTAAAATGTGTTTTAAGCCCATTTTGACCCAAATAAGCTGAAATGATCCATCGCTGAATCCTGCGCAAACCCGCATACTACCGTTTGGAGCATCAAATCCAATTATTCTAAACGTTCTGGAGCGTTTGTATAACTCAGATATGGTTTTTGCTTCTTTGGACTTAGAAAGGGGTTCATAAAATCTCGCCCATGGGTTAGTGGATGCTATTGATTTTTCCAGTTGCCGCCGTATTATCTCGTTATAAGCCTCTAGTGGTATTTTATACAAAACCTTATGGAGTCCGTTACTAGTAATACAAAGTTGTAAATCAGCCCTTTAAAAAAAAATAATTTTGTTTATTTCAGGGTCCTCATCATGAAATTTCCTTGCAGCATTAGACGAAGTATCTTTCAGAAAGGAGTCGGCCCAAACAAGCTCAAATGACCCATCACTGATTATTGCACCAACTTGAATATGAACGAATTTTGCATGATTGTATCCAACAATGTTACATATCTTGGAGTGACTGTAAATTTCCTCAACAGGTTTTGGTTGGTTATGTCTGATAATAGCTCTAATGAATTTTCTCCAGTGCTCGCACTGCTCTACTTCTGCTTCATCGTATATTATTTCGTAAAACATATCCCATTGATTGGTGAGTGCAGATGATGGCATTGTTATATAATACTAAAACATTTCTCTAATTGATTTGCTCTTTGAGATCTTCATTGCTGTTACAATATTCACTACTTTCATCTGAGTATTCACTCGTTTCAGATGTACCAGGTGATTTAGTAAACGTCAGCGCATTTACTGTTTCACGTACAATATCAAATACAATTTTAGTCTTGTTCTTCTCATAAATATGTCCAAGTCTGAATCGTTCTTGTTTTAAAATGATTCTTACGTTTATTAATTTATCAATATGCTCCGGATACGTATTTAAAAAATCATATATCTTTGAGCCTCTTTGACAAATCTGTATGCTGCATTCAAACGAAACAATGACTTATTTTTTTCTGTAACACTAGACACTGACCACTGGTCTTGTAATTGGATTCCAGAACTGTGCACATTTACAGATTCTCTTAAAATAGCAGTAACATTTATCTGCAAATTGTTTTCCATTATATTTATATGCCGCGCTCATTGTTTAATATATTGAATCACATCAACTCTGCTACATTCACTATATTGATCAACTAAAAATATTGCAGCTGCAGAGAAAATTAGGTTTTGCACAGTATGCAATATTTTCAGCTACAGATTTTATACAGTATAGTGGCGATCAATAATCTCCAGCAGGCGTCTCTATTTACTACAGTATTTAAATTGCACAGTGTAGTATAGTTACAATCAATAATACAGGCCCGACTAAAAACTTTACTTGTGCGTATAAGTTGTGTGTGGCATTCGTTATCACATTTAAAATACCTCTATTGAAAGGCCATGGAGGCTTCAAGGGTATATCTAGATTGACACAAAAGGGTGTATTTGCTGAATAATAATCACAGCTAGCCCCAGATTTTTATTTGCACAAACATCTTGCAGGTTTTTGTTTATAATCCCACATCACATGCTCTCACGATGAACGAGTGAAAAAAATGATGAATATAGAAGAATCTAGCCCTAATGTGTTCTATAAACATAGAAAAATACAAAATTGCTAGAATTACACTACTATTTGACAAGGTGATGATAACATAACCTGAAGAAGCCTGCACAGTTTGAGTAGACTTAACTATATTTGTCATAGGACTGGATAAGTATATGTTTATATGACTCCTAAAATGGCGGCAATTCACAAACAAGCGTATGATGCATATGTGCTTTCTGCACCCTGCCCTAACTATCCCCACTCCCACTCACCAGACACATTTAAATGCATATTATTTATATTTGACTCCTTCGTAAAGAATTTGAAAAAAAAATTCTTATTTGTTTCAAATTTATGGTTTATGCTGTATTATTTCTTATTATTTAATTTGTATTTCATTTGGCTAAAGTTAACAATACCGTCCGCATCCTGTATTTGTGAAGAAAAAAAAATCTAAAATTCAATAAACATATGATTCTGAAGAGAAAAATAAGAATTGCATTAAATTGAAATTACTGAATTTTATCCAATCGGACTTCAGACTTTTACGATGGAATTCACGTTACATCATTATACCGAAAGTATCTGGTCTGTAGCATCGTGTAGTTAGTGAGTTTGTGAATAATATAGTAAACTTATGCTAAGATACAGGGATGGATTTAGGGGATTCTTGGTGTTCAACCCAACTCCTTTTCCAGTAAAAGTATTACACAGTTCAATTTAAATTTTTTTTTTTAGAGAAATGTGACTATTATAAGCCAAACGAATCACCCCTGTTGTAAACTCGAAACCCATTAGAAAAAATATCATAGATTCGCCAGTGAGATAAATTATATTCTGATACAAAAATAATGACTATACAACGCTAATGTCGCAAAATTCTAACACTTTATTTCTTATCTCCATCCTATTTTTCCTGAGATTATGGACTGAAGAGAGTAAATAATAAGATCAGTCTGGGAGAGGCACATGAAGTGTCATATTTTGTATATCAGTACATACGTCGAAAGAGTAGCTTTATTGGTCAACCAATAAAGGCATTATTTCCTTTTCATCATAATATTCTAATTGAGAGAGAGAGAGAGAGAGAGAGAGAGAGAGAGAGAGAGAGAGAGAGAGAGAAGTAGATCACACTAAATGTATTCTGAAAATGCTTTTCTTACAAATGAGCTTTGGGCTATCATACGCGTATGACCGGGGGGGGGGGGGGAGGGTCTACATCGTTAAATGTTCGCAAACGTTTGCACAAATTCAAGACATAATCGTTTTTCATGACTCTGTCAATAGATTTGTCTCAAGACATACTAGTCGACAGCGTTATTTCACTTAATTCGTTATTTAACTTCTTGATCTAGTGTGGACTTTTTGTCGGGACATAGACAATACCTCGCCGTGAATATGGAACGTGACATTAAAGTATGACAGATCTAATTTATGAAAACGGGGTCATATATATATATATATATATATATATATATATATATATATTACATCAAATTCGATTTTACATTAAACGAGGATTAATCATTAAACGTTTCACAAGGCATTTAATTTGGTACATACGGTATTTATATCTACAAAGTATTCAAACAATTGTGGCACAGTATATACGCAACGGCAACATTTTAATACGCACAAGCATGACATGGTACTTACAAAACGTGGATAAATTCATACACAACCATGACATAGTACATACAAAACAAGGACATTTTCATGCATACAATCTTTGCAAGTTACATACGAAACGGGGAGATTTTCATGCTCACAACAATTACATGGTATTTACAAAACGTGGACATTTTCATACACACAACTGTGATATAGTACTTATAAAATGGGGATATTTTCATACACACAACTATGATATGGTACGTACAAAAAGGGGGACATTTTTATATGAATATACAAAAACAAACTGGTTTCTTGCTGAAATGAAACATGTTATCAACATATTCTTGGTGTGTTTCATACTGAAGAGACATCATCATGCACTTGTTTGCTAATGAAGTGGATTGCATTGAAAAGGCAAACTTTAACACGCAAAGTTTAAATATTATTGTTTTTTTGTTGAACTTTTAAGTTTCAAAATGTATACGTGAAAATATTTTTAACTGAACATCTGACATGCAGATCTTTGATTATTTTATTTTAACAGAAACATGTGTTTTGTATTTTTGCACACCTCTGACGAATAGGTTTCTTCAAAATCGATATAAAAGTTTTTACCTATTGGTAAATTAAATGTAATACACATATTTAACATAAATTTCAATCTATGCTGTTAATATGGAAAGTAACTATGTACACGAGTTGAGATTTCTGCAATATTTGGATTAATTTCGTAGTTATTTAGAATCAAAATAATATTTAGTGAATATCCCTGATTTGCTTATATAATTCCCGACACTTTGTGCATACTTGTGTGTCCCCATTGTGATGGTAAAAAATAAAATACAGTAATTTTTGAAAATCGACTAAAGGTCGATTGCAGTAGACGTAGATATATCCAAAGCATAGTAAAACCGATTTTCCTGTGTAGAAATTTGTTAAGATATGGCCCCATTTTGATGGTAATAAAATCGTATGCCCCCATTTCGATGGTTTCAAAAAATTGTGTGTGTGTGTGTGTGTGTGTTATGTGTGTCTGTGATCTAAGACGAGTGCGCAATATATTCGCGTC
Source organism: Margaritifera margaritifera (assembly GCA_029931535.1). NCBI lineage: Eukaryota > Metazoa > Mollusca > Bivalvia > Unionida > Margaritiferidae > Margaritifera > Margaritifera margaritifera. The sequence continues at coordinate 2,856,241 of JAQPZY010001472.1, forward strand.
CTATCTAATGACCCAACACAGGCTTGATTCGTGTTTTACGTGATGGAGTGGTCGATAACGCAATAAACTGACCTAGTTACGCGGATTGTAGGCATACACAGTTCAGTCTACATTCGAGCTTTAAAATATATGTACATGATTATAGAGCTCGCGATCATAAAATTTAAACCAGAAGCAGATCCTTTTTGTAGCAGAGATACATGGAGCCTTCTGAACATGACTTGTATCTAAATCCAATTTCTATCGGACTACTATTGTTAGCGATATTGACAGTATGGTTTTACAAGCGCCAGGGCCGGGGAAGGCTTCCACCCGGGCCCAGGCACATCCCTTTAATAGGGAACGCCTGGGAGCTGACGGCAGATCCAGATTTGCGGAAATCTCTGAGACGGCTACGTAGGCAGTATGGTGATATCTACAGGCTGTATATGGGACCCACGCTTGCCGTGGTCATCAGTGGGTATGAGGCCATTAAAGAAGTATTCGTAAAACGTGGGGGAGAATTCTCTGACAGACCTGACATCTTGTTTACTAATCTTATTGGTGAAAAACTAGGTAAGTTTAGAAGTGGGTGAAGTGGAAAGAGCTTGGATCTGCCATTTTTTAATTTCATTTTTATTTTTATGTATGCCATCTACGTAAATTGAGGCCATACCAAACTCAAACTCTAACCCAAGGCTAGGGTGGCTCTATTGGGAAAACGTTTGTTCAATTCCTTGTTTAATACTCACGTACGTATTCCACATTTATTTTGTCTATATTACGGGTTTTCCTCTCTTGTCACATAAGAAGTCTTTTGCTGTGCATAATATCTTGTAATGAAGTTGTATTATAACGTTTCCTCTCTAGCTTCTCCGACGAGTGCGCATGATTAGATAACAATAGGAGATCATGAATGATATAGTTATGGAACCATGATTTTCTCTATTACTTAAAGTTTCATGATTGCACAAGTTAGTTCTAATATCTACTTTTTTTAAAAATCAAAAAGCTATCAAAGCTGCAATTACTCGTTGTTGCATATTCCCAAGATTTGTACTGCATATTCAAACCTCACCCAGTCAACGTACTCACCCCTACCCTCAAACAGTGAGTCAGGGGTCATAGTACAAAATCCATGAAATATATGATGTATATTTCTGCTATGACTGCATAAGTTTGGTCAGAAAAAATTTGGAATGTCGTAATTGAAATTTCTGAACATTTGACCTTTGACCCCATTCCAGAGCCTTGGGGATCAAAGGCAAGGATGACATTCCTCTCGCAGATGGTTACCAAGCAACATAAGTACAAGGTTTCGTGAGGTTCCATTCACCGGTTCAGGAGGGGATGTGGTAATGAACAGAAAGACAGAAAAGGGTACCAAAATGTCCCCGATGCTTTAAAAAAAAAAGAAAAAAAGAATAGGAATACAAATATTTTATTCTCCTTTTCTTTGAGCACGGTGGTTTTCGCGGGTTACGCCCACCCTTTCCTTATTAAGACTCTAGGGTGGCTCCATTCTTCATTCATTCACGGTTCATCCACCTATACGTATTTTAACAAACCCTCCAAACCTTTCACAAATGATCCGTGTATAAGTATTTTCCAGCTAATATAATACATTTTTAGACCGAATACTATCTAGAAAAAGATATATTAACGCTTGTATAAACCAAAAATGACCTTTTATGCTATAATATTATGTGTGCGGATAAACGGCTAAATAAGGATTTTATGTTTTGTTCATAGGTATAGTGTCATCTTCTGGAGAGCTTTGGAAGGAACATAGAAAATTTACTCTTACAACACTGAGGAATTTCGGATTTGGAAAAACGAGTCTTGAAGGGAGGATCCACACGGAAGTGTCCATACTTTTATCCGAGATTGAGAAACAAAACGAGAAGCCATTCCGTATTCAACCCCTTGTACAAACCAGCGTATCCAATGTCGTAAATGCTATGGCTTTTGGAGGACATTTTAAGCATGATGATCCAAGGTTTGCAAAAATGATGACAATGCTAGACGAAAATTTTAAAAACAGTGGACCAAATACTGTAGTTGCTTTCTTTCCTTTCCTGCGGTTCCTGCCTGGGGACCTGTTTCGTGTTAAAAAGACCCTAAAAAATGTCAAGTGTTTTGAAGAATTTATAGGCGACCTTATTAACAAGCACATAGAGAACTTGGACGAGAACAAAATGGAAGACTTCATTGATGCTTTCCTGCTGGAAATGAAGAATACTCGAGCTCAAAAAGATTCTACATTTACAAGTGCGTAAAACACCAAGTCTACTAGGTTACAAACTTTGGAAATATAAATAATGTTCATTTCTATACAAAATAGTGAGTTTTTCCACATGACATATACCCTTCTTTTTCCACTAAACGACTCACTTAAAGAACGTTTCAAGCTTTATGATTGATAGGTATTTACGAATGATATACATATGTAAGTAAAATTGACTGATAAAATGCGATTGAAAAAGCCCATGCTCATTTATTATGTTATATTGATTTATAATTTAAATCATTCTGTCTTCCCGTTTAAGATTTAAAGGCCATTGCAACACCTTTTTAAAACTCTTTTTGTCTTTTAGAAAAACAGCTGGTGAAAACAGTATTGGATCTGTTTGTAGCCGGTTCAGAAACAACAACGACTACTATCACTTGGTCAGTTCTGTACCTTGCAGTCAAACAAGATATCCAGGCACGAGTTTTTCGTGAGATAAACGAAATAGTTGGAACAGACCGCCTGCCGTCTTTACAAGACAAACGGAATTTGGTATTCACCGAGGCCTTTATCATGGAAATTCTTAGAATTTGTAACATTGTTACTGTGAGCCTTCCTCACACATGCTCAGTGGATAAAAAGATCCGGGACTTTAACATCCCTAAAGGAACAACTCTTATTCCAGACCTTGACTCTGTGCTTTTCGACCCTAAAATCTGGGGCGACCCGGACGAGTTCCGACCTGAGAGATTCATTAGTGAGGAAGGGACCTTGATAAAACCAGAGGAGTTCATTCCCTTCTTCACAGGTAAAATTATATTTTTACTCCATATTCCGTAACGTTTCTCCTTGTGAGAAAGGTCTCTTCGTAAGATAAATTAGAAAGATTTAGGCTATCATAGGCATGTGAAATTTCTCCCGTTCAGCCAGAAATTAACCCTTAGGGGTGAAAAATCTTATTAGATTGAATTCAGTGGCTTTCTGGAGTTAGTTTTCTAAAGATCTCTTTAACACATTAAAGATTTGTGAGATTCATGATAAATATATTCTAAGCCACCCAGAATTTAATAACCAAATAATACGTTCACTATCGTTGCATACCACGGACGAAAATCCGCTGTGCTCCTTTTTCACCAGTAGCTGACTGCAACAAGATTTGCTCGTTTTTCATCAATATAAATAAACAAAAGTACGTCATCAACAAGACAACGAAGCAAACTATTACACATCAAAGAACGTGCCTTTTTACCGACCGATAAGTGATGTGCTTGAAAGAGAAGCTTTGACTGGCTCATTCAAACAAAATGAAAGGTCATGTTTGGTCAACCCTGTGATAAAATTTTACTCGGGCTCGCAACGATTAGTTAAGAATTTATTCATATTCATAAGAAATGAATAAACTTGTGGCAGCCAAAAGAGCGTAGCGGATATTCGTCCGTGGTTTGCGACTATGCCTCTTCACCCCCTCCTCGACGAAGTCTTTCAGTTTCAAAGGTTGTTAATTATTGCTTGAGACTGTACTTTGTATCCCACATAGAAGAAGTGCTCGTTTCTAGGTCCTGTAAATACTGTATGTTATATAGTCTGAACCTTTTTACAGGTAAGAGAAACTGTGTTGGTGAGTCCCTGGCCAGAATGGAGCTTGACCTCTTCATCCCTGCTCTCGTCCAGAGGTTAGAGTTACTGCCACCTGAGGGCACAACACTGGACATTAGGGAGATAGACGGGGTGTTTGGAGTGACACACAAGCCAAAACCTTTCGAAATTCGAGCTATATTAAGGAACAAATAACCAGTGAAACAAAGTAATGTTAAGCTTTTCGAAAGTGCAATTAGATTAGAAAAAGTGCCCAATGAATAACAGTTTTGTTATTTTTCTGTAGTTAGACAAATCATCTTGTCTTGTGTATTTTTGAGCTAATATTTGTTAATTTTATTATTTCATGTTATTTGTAGCGATTTTTAAAATACATTTTGAGGAGTAAATAAGAAAACTTCAGATTATGTTTCGGTACACATTCTTAGTGCCACTAAATGGTGTACTTCATAAACTACAAAATTGAAAATGATTATGGTGAGCAAGTCTTAAAAACACTGAATATACATTTCTCTCGAAGAACACAATTTTATCAATATTTTGTCAATCTCATTTTTGCGACAAATATTTTGTAACTCTTTAATACAATAGCCCAAAAACAATTAATACATTTACTTCAAAAATGAAGTTTCCTTCTGTTTTACAGACCCTCATACTATACCTGTCTGAAACAGTAATCCTAATACTATATCTGTCTGAAACAGTAATCCTAATAATATATCTGTCTGAAACAGTCATCCTCATACTATATCTGTCTGAAACAGTCATCCTCATACTATATCTGTCTGAAACAGTCATCCTCATACTATATATGTCTGAAACAGTCATCCTCATACTATATCTGTCTGAAACAGTAATCCTCATACTATACCTATCTGAAACAGTAATCCTCATTTTCCAATATATTTCTTTCCAAAGAGGTATCTACAATAGTTATAGTATTTTTCAGGAATGTAAAGTTGACACTTGTTTTAAAGCGCTGGTTTTCTTGATTGTTGGCAACTAACAACTAATATTTATCCCTTCCCTTTATTGCCCAATCATACTTGTCCGCCCAAAAGATAACTATAAAAAAAAAAAAAAAAAAACACAAAAAACCACCACCACCCCCCCAAAACAAAAAAAAAAAGAAAAAAAAAAGAAAAAACCATAATGATTATGACTTTTAAACACATAATTTTTTTTTCAAAGAATAATATCTTTAAGGTTCATTAAAGTTTGTAACACCCGGCCTCGTCGGACCAATAGTCAATCAAAAGAAATATACCCATTGCATTAATAGTTACAACTTTACAATGAAACACTCTTCATTGACACCGAACGCACCATCGTTAGCAGGTTTTCACCGAATTTATTAACACCTGTCAGTTTGAAGCATGTCTCTGCAACATCTTGAGTATGTCCACTCGGACCAGTCTCTGTCCCCTTGTGTATAGTTTGTGCAACCCAAAATAAAATTCACGTTCACTTGAAATATACAGTTCGATGATGACTGTGTCACCCTTCTGGTACTAGTGAGGTCGCAGATAGCTATTATCCTCCACCATTAGTGAAATTACGAAATTGCCGTACTTTATTTTCTATGATGCATCGGATTGATGTACGGCAGCCAACCACTATCAGCATTTCAGGGTAACTTTCCAAAATACCTGTTATGGGAATGGAGTAACAGTGATCTAATGACGTTACTGACCAACCAAATAGGAGACACATATATACTAGCTACTGGTCTATGATATTGACTTGCCAATTTAAGATTGGTGCCAGTGAAGTTTCAACGGTGGGTAAATATTGTTGCCACAGGATATGGATAGCGTACCGTTCAACCCGTATTTGAATTTAATGGCAACGGTAAGTGAATATCTTTGCACTGGTAGATGGATACCGTTGCAACGCCATTAGCGTTAAAAATACTGTTCCAGCGGTAAGTTTTATCGATGCAACAGAAATAATTACCATTGCACCAAGAAGATTTAAAGTTGCAGCGATACTGGTAGTTTTGACCCTTTTCGTACACCATAAAGGTGTAAGTCTCACGTGATTTACAGGCGCAAGGGAAGTATCACAGAATAATCTTGTTTCTCTTGGAAGATATGTATGCTTTTGTTTTCAAGAATAATTACCATTTAGTGTTACGAAAACTTAAATGTTTACCAAAATTCTTTAATATTTGATTTTATTTTACTTTTTAAAATGTAAGGGGCATAAACTAATTCTAATAATTTGAAATAGGGTTAGATATTTTTCTCACTTATATGATCAAGGCAAAGAAACAAAGTATAATTCATTATTTAAGTTGATGTTGCAAATAAACAGTGATGGACGAGCGCTTTAAAATATAAAATAAACTTATGTTAATTTTCTATTGTATTCTGAAATAGGGACTATTTTCTATTGTATTTTGTAATAGGGACTATTTTCTATTTTATTCTGTAATATGGACTATTTTCTATTGTATTCTGTAATAGGGACTATTTTCTATTGTATTCTGTAATAGGGACTATTTTCTATTGTATTCTGTAATAGGGACTTCAACTCGTAAAGTAAGCTTATGATTAAACATTTTAGAACCCTCAAAAACTTCTTCCGAGATGACCTCACAATTCAGGCAGAGAAAAACGCACAGGGAACTCTGGAGAAATCAGACCAGAATACATTAGACATACAAATGCAGGCAAGAAAAAAGTGGCTAAAAATAAGAAAACAAAAAAGGACTAACATAGTAAAGGGACTATTGAAACAATAGGAGAGTATAGGAGAAGAAATACAGGTGTACAGGCTGGGTAACAATGATCATTAGGACAAGGGGAGTCGTAGTAGCTCATATGGTAAAGGCGTCGGGCTAGTCATCCAAGGGTCGCGGTTTTGATACTCGCCGGCTGCTTATATTTATTAAAAATGATGTTAAAACCAACAAAAACAAAAAATCATTTGGACAGGCTGAGGAAACAGGACTTTCAGAAGTAAAATCACAGGAACAGAACACATCTCTTATATAATGCGTGACCGGGGATTGGGATTCTACGGTACTAAGAGTGCTAGAAACGGCAGAAAATATATATGTAATAAGGTCGAACAGCACATCAATACATTCGTGGATATACGGTACCGAGTATGTTTAAGTATGCTGAAAAAGGCATACAAAGCAAAGATAAAGGTAGAAAAGTGTAAAATCATTAAAATATAATATCAATTAATAAAAATATAAACCTCATACTATTAAGCGTTCTAAGACCTTCTGAGCTGCAACATCATCACGGAACGTATCCTAGGTCAAAAAGGTTGCCTCTGTTAATCGCCTCTGACGACTTGCAGTGGCCGATCATGTCATAAGTGCCAAATTAAGGCATTAAGAAAGTAATATGTTACTTTTCAAAGGAACGCGCCTGAGTCTAAAAAGTTGTAAAAATGTTGTTTTTTGTGTGTTTTGTTTTTCCTTTAAATTGAAAAATTGTGCAGTGGCATTAAACTATAATCCGTCCCGGCGGTAATCTTTATCTCTCAACTTGAGTGCGTACTCAACTCAAAAATGTTACCCCCTGTACAGTTTTATAAAGGAAAATTTCAGGTCATTATCGCAGTGTTAAGCCTCAACACAACCGGTTTGTTGTAAAAATTGGCACTTGTAAGTAGTATGTACCTGAGAGTATGAGACAATTGGTAAATTGTCAATTATTTACACCTCGTAGGGTAACGACGATGTTGCTTCGTAAAAACTCTTGCACAGAATGTGCAACGAGAAAACCCAGAGACCACTTTAAAGTTTTCAATCATTACCAAATCGTAAAGGCATAGAACACGTCCATTGCCAAGAATGCTGTAAATTGTTTAAGGCAACTGCGAGGACGTAAGAAGCCGTGACTTATTTTCAGCAGACTCCATACGTATGTATCCGTTTTCCTTGCGAATATATGCTGTACATCTCGTTCACAACATATCGCCGCTATGCACGTACAAACTTGGGACACTACAGTTTCTCCTAGCTGTTAATTTGACTTCTTTTGTCACTGATTCGTAGCATCTATCGCTAAAGATCCTAAGAGCAACAGACAGACATTTCGAAGTCGCAGACGCGGGTTAATCTTAACAAATGATTTGATTTGAATAATTTGCACAGTAGCATACAATTAATCCATTCAACAAATCTTCTGTAGCGACCAGCTAGTGACTGCGACATCCTATCAATTGCTGCGAATACAGGACTTTCTGCTGTCGAATTGATGTTTTGTTTCATTTTGTTTACTCAAGTTGGAAAATTTATGATCTGCATTGTTTCTGATGCCAAACTTGATCAATGAAGTTCAACAGATTTAATTTGGTTTAAATATTGTTTAATTCCTTTTTGAAGAAACAAAAGGCTGGGATTAATTGATGATGCCCTTCTGAACTTCCGTCCGTCCGCACGTAAGTAATTTAGCATATCTCTTCTACGAGGTTTCACGTAGGGCTTAACGATTATTAAATTCCTTAACGGCTTATATGTAATACATTAAACGAACAGTTACTAGTTAATCGGAGTCAAAAACGCCTTATATGCAGATTGTGAACTGGCAGGAATTACAGAATAATCAAAGTTTCCCGTTTCCAAAATCTAGTGGAACGTATGTGTTACACTTGCTGCTCTAAAATATTTCCTGCTTGCTTTGCATGAGCTCTACGTACATTCAAGTTTTAATTGTTTAGGTTCCACTGGACACTTGTTTTGGTGAATTTTCACCCAATAATGACATATCGCAGAAAAATGAGAATAATTCTACATTAAAGACACAAAAAAAATATAACTAATGCTTTTTGTAGAAAGCATGCTTGTAAGATTTTGATTGAGGTATTCAGGTTAATTCCTTATACAACTGGTGGCTTTTATACTGAACCGACACTACATCCAACTCCTCTTTTTACCTTCATTTTTAACAAAAAAGTGTTATTTTGAATATGTTGCTGGGACAAGGCGGCTAATAGAATCAGTATGTGCCTTATGCATAATTAAAATTCACTGGTATTAGAGCAAATTAGCATACTTCTCATCACCCCTCAACCATCTCGATGTTTAGATATTTACCTCTGTAGCAGACATACGTAAATACGTAAACCAAGTCGGCTGTTCATTTGCAGCCCAAGTTACCATTGCTAGTCGAACTGTGAAAGACAGTCAACAAACAAGCCAACCCATTTTCAAGCCTAATTGAAAGTAAATGTAAACCAAATTACAGATTTAGCTTCGGTGTGAATTTATAAACACTAAACGTATGCTAATTAGGCACATGCCTTCTACCTTAAAAATAAGGGGGATGGGTCAAAATACGAAACTATTAAGTGAAACCTTAATTGTATACTATGCCATTTCATGTAGTAACCAGTACCAATCAGGCAGAGTATCAGGGTCACTCAGACGCCATATATTGAGCATGTGTATTGCTAGCGTTAAAATAACTTTGACACAAAACCTTAAGACTCCTAAATCGTGAAAGGTAGAAAATATAGTTAGTATATTAGTTAATGTGTGTGTTTACGTGTGCGTACGTATTTGCCTAAAGTTTAAGCGAAGATGACATTAATACTATTCTGTATCAAATGGCTTCTAGAATTTCTTTTAATCTTAGGAGAGTGATATATTTAACACACAGACCTAGTTTAGACAGCAAATAAGAGATAATCAAATACCAGATATCTGATTTTTGTGCATACTAATGAACTTATTTCTATGACTGGCTGACTGTACAACCCATTTTTATGACTGGCTGACTGTACAGCCCATTTCCATGACTGGCGGATGAATGTACAGCCCATTTCAATGACTGGCTGACTGCACAGCTTATTTCACTGACTGACTGACTGTACAGTCCATTTCTATGACTGGCTGACTATACAGCCCATTTCAATGACTGGCTGACTGTATAGCTCGTTTCTATAACTGGCTGACTGTACAGCTCATTTGTATGACTGGCTGGTTGTACAGCTCATTTCTCTGACTGGCAGACTGAACAGTCCATGTCTCTGATTGTCTGACTGTAAAGCCCATTTCTCTGACTGGCTGACTGTAAAGGGGATTTCTCTGACTGGCTGACTGTACAGCTCATTTCTCTGACTAGCTGACTGTATATGAATATGTCGGCTCATCGACATGCTCAAAGAACGATATATGTGAAGATACATCAGCACATTTGTCAAATTTATGCTATAAATAATAAACAGAAATCAAATGTAATGTGGGTGAAAAGGTATTAAACACTATAAGCATGTTTCTCGCTGGTAAATATGACGTTAATTTGACTGTCTTGGATACTGAATTATCGTTAACAGCGTTTTCCTTTAGCATCTTTGACCACATCAATTCATTTTCTCATGTAAGTTTCAGGTCCATCATTTACATCAAGAACCGTGTATAGGCCCAAAAATGTCACATTCCTGCTTACTGTTCATTCCATAAATATCTGTTCTTGTATGCCCCAAAATAACACATTCCGGCTAACTGTTCAATCCATAATTATCTGTTCATGCATGTCCAAAAAGCCAAACTCCTGCTTACTGTTCAATCGATACTTACCCGTTTCTCAAATCTTAAGACTACCGTAGTCCTAAGACCACCACCACAAAAAGTAGCAATTTTTAAAATATAAAACAGCTTTGCTTTGAATTACAACTTTCAATATAAGTGATGAAATTCTCGCTGCTGAATTTAATTAATTCTATAATAACATTACCAAAAAAGATCAAATTTTATAATTACTTTAATGTTGACGATGATCTGAAGAAACTAAAAAAAGAATTTACAATTTTTATGTCAGTAACAAATTGTTGAACCCGGATGAATATGATTAAACATTTTACAGAACTTTAATACATGCAGGTTTATCATGCTTCCTTCCTGAACTTTGGACAGTAAATAAATGAACGAATGGCGAATTATGAAATACAAAATTTAACATACCTACGTGGAACAAGTTTGTCGAATATGGCATTTGTCCCCGAATGAAAGGTGACATTTCTGATTATTCCAGTAATAAGCAACATTGTCATTATGCATTTTTTCTCTAGTTTATTTACTACGAGTTGGATCCTTACGTACGATCTAAATGTCACTATAGAACACTTCAAACAGATTGGATTGGACCCTTAAGTACAATCTCAAAGTCACTATGGCTCACTTCAAACAGATTACACTGGAGCGTTAGTCAGGCACAATTTCAATATCACTATGACACACTTCAAACAGATTACATTGGACCATTATGTACGATCTAAATGTCATTGTGGCACACTTCAAACAGACTACATTAGACCCTTAGGTAAGATCTCAATGTCACTATGGCACATTTAACAGACTACATATGACCCTTACGTATAATCTCAATGTAACTATGGCACACTTCAAACAGACTGCATTGGACCCTTACGTACGAATTCAATGTCACTATGTCACAATTCAAACAGACTACATTGGACCCTTACGTAAGATTGCAATGTCACTTTGGTACACTTAACAGACTACATATGACCCTTACGTATAATCTCAATGTAACTATGGCACACTTCCAACAGACTACATTAAACCATTACGTACGACTTCAATGTCACTATGTCACACTTCAAACAGACTATATTGGACCCTTACGCACATCCTCAATGTCGCTAAAACACACTTTAAACAGACTATGTTGGACCCTTACGTACGATCTCAATGTCGCTAAAACACACTTTAAACAGACTATGTTGGATCCTTACGTACGATCTCAATGTCGCTAAAACACACTTTAAACAGACTATGTTGGACCCTTACGTACAATTTCAATGTCAATATAGCACACTTCAAACAGACTACATAGGACCCTAACGTGCGATTTCAATATCACTATGGCACACTTCAAAAGACTATATTGGACCCTTACGTACGATCTCAAATTCACTATGGCACACTTCAAACAGATTACATTGAACTTTTATGTCCGTTCTCAGTATCACTATAGTACACTTCAAACTTACTACATTGGAACCTTAGGCGCGATCCAAATGTCACTATGCCACACATCAAATAGACTACATTGCAACTATACGTGCGATCTCAAGTTCACTATAGTGCACTTAAAACAGACTACGTTGGACCCTAACGTACGATCTCAATGTCACTATGGCACACACCAAACAGACTATATTGGACCCTTACAAACTATCTCAATGTCACTATGGCACACTTCAAACGGACTACATCGGACCCGTACGTACGAGTTCAATGTCACTATGGCACACTTCAAACAGACTAAAAAGCTGTTATGTTCCTACAGATTTAATCTTCGTCAGAAATTCTTAGAAACACTAAGAATTTTCAGGGTATTAATTAATGCGTCTATCTTATTGTAAAATCAAGTGTCAAGCTCAGTATATCACGAACTTAGCGACCCTAAAAGTACTTTCAAAAATATTCCCCCGGAATTAATCTCGAAGTCATTGAATAAGTCGGTCATATGATTGACACTCAGCAAGGTATCACAAATATCAACGACATATTACACACTTGTAAAAGATTATCTGTCGCTATTATGTTGCTGAATTTGCCAGTGCTGTGGGAGGCTGATGGCATCACAAATGGTACAAATGTCCATTTCTGTAAGTTAGCATCAGCTGAGGTCACTTTTGTGTCGCGACTATTGACTTACAAGAAAATACGCTTCAGCTCTTGTGAGTCAAAGACCAAATGTTGAAGGAGTACACAGTAGTATGTGACTGCCAAAACGTGGCTTTCATAACATCTTCCAATGACGAATGCATTATATAGGTCGATGAATTGGTAACAGCTCAGACTTCATTGGCTTTAATCTTTCTTCATGATTGAAAGGTTTCTCCTTATTCCGAGGACAATCCACCTGTAAATAGTGGAAGCCGAAATATCAGCAGAACCCTTAGGAAGCAGAATGAAAAGACACTTCTTACCCTTTTATCTCCCTTTAGAAGCTGCAAAATAGAACCCTAAAGCCCTAACTGGGCATACCAGTTTATCTTGATCATCCCCAGCACAGATACTTTTGAAACCGTGGATCTCTATACGGAGTGGAACTATTGAAGGAAGCACTATCTGCTTGATAAAGGAGAGAAACAGACTTGTAATGACCGTTGAACCATAAACAGCCTTTTCCTACAGACAAGGTATCAAGGTCACTCCTTCATCTTGCACATGCTAAGGAAACAGGAAAACAGTTGTAAAGGTAAGGTTCTCGAAAAAAGCTTCAGCCAATGGTTCATAGGGGAGATTTGACAAAGACTACAACACACATAAGAGATTCCATATGGGCAGTAGCGGGCAAGAAACCAGTCTCTGCAACTCAAAATATCTGATAAGATACAAAATATGGGAATTCAAACCAATGACTGGGCCTTTTATAAACTGAGTGTGTTAGATACTGCCTTATAGCCCTTAATAGTAAAAACAGCATTCTTTCTCCTTGAACGGAAGTAGAAGAAAGAATGCCACTATGCTCATAGAGGGACAGCTAGGATTATTGCATTTCCAACTGCACCAACCAGAAAAGATTCTCCACTTTGCATCATATTCCCTGGACGTGAACTGTCTTCTGATCTGAATGATGCAATTTGCAACTTTGCTCAAAAACGTAGACTGGCAAATAGATCGCATGAGATGAGCCAAGCGTGATGGTAGAGAATCTGTGGGTTGTTGTGCAGACGAAAGCCCCTGTGCTGTGACAGCAAGTCCCTCTTCTAAAACAATGTCCTGGGATGGTAAACCAACAGGTCGAAAAGATTGTTGAACCATGTTCATTGAGGCCAGAGAGCTGAGCAGTGGAGATCTTGACTTTGTGGAGGACCTGTGGAATCATTCTGAGTGGTGGGAAGGCGTAAGGAAACAGACAATCCCACTTCAGACTAAAGGCATTGTCCAGGCCCTCTTGTATGGGACTGGGGATACTTAAAATGAGGTACTTGTTGTTTAGTCTCATTGCAAATAAGCCCACGAAAGGCCTGCCCCAGTCTGAACAACGAATCTACTAAAGATTGGTGCATAGTTCATTCTGTAAAGACGATCTTTCCTCTCCTGGTCAGACTGTCCATCAGAATTTTCATCTTGCCAGGCATATGACGAACTCGGTAATCCCTTTCAAGGTTGCGCAGTAAAGGAGGAGGTTCCAAATCTCCATTCAAGGAAAAGGAGTCTGTTTGTCTTCTTGTTGTCTGAGGTACACTACCACTGATGTTTAGTCAAAGGAGACCATCACACATCGACTCCTTACTTAGTTGGCACACTCCTGTAGGACTGAAAATACTGCCCTCATTTCCAAATTATACGTAGTGTAGTTTCTTACAGGGACCATGAACCCTGATGAATTAGCCCTTCCAGCTCCCAATAAGTGCCCCAAACCTGATGTGTACGTTAACAGATAGAAGTGGGATTCGGGGATGTCATTGCGAACTACGGTCAGAAACCAGTCCTGATTGTTCCACCAACTCCAGTGGTGGTGAAATTCTGATCCTAGAGCAATCTGAGCTGTTGGGGATTCCTGTGTGGTTTCCATTTAGCCAGAAGGAGAAACTGGAGGGGACAAAAATGAAGTTTCTCAAGGGAAACCAGGTTTGCCATGGAGTTCAAGGTCCACAGTAGGGATAGATATAAGTGAGCCAACAACAAATTATTGGCTTGTAGCGCCTTCCAAAGGGCCATGATTCTGTCTAAATGGACACCACCTAATCCGCTGTTGCTGAGGAAATTGATCCCCACGTATACAAAATCCCAAGACGGAACTAGTTCTGATTTATCTAGAGTCCCAGCTTGGTAACCATGAACCAGCAGCTGGACAGATCTTGTTTAAGGGACTCTAAGAGGCCATTTTGAATCCACCAGTTGTCGAAATACTGGAGAATAGGGATCCCCAGTGACTTCATATAGGCAGTGACTACTCCATTGCTCTGGTAAAGGCTCTGGCTGCAGAGGCTAGGTGTACGGCAGAGCATGAAATTGAAAAACCTTCTAGTATAGGCAAAACCAGAGGTAACTGTCTGTAAGGAGGGAAATTTGGGATCTGAAGATACTCATTCTGAAGGTTGATGGATACTGCACAGTTGCTGGGCTTCATGGTGTTCCAAACTGAGGCTATAGTCTCCGCCTTGAATGGTTCCACCTGAAGAAACTTGTTTAAAGTGGCAAGATCAACAATCAGTCAAAACCCTCCATCCTTTTTGGATACCAGGAAGGTCAATGCGTAGAAAGGTGTGCACCTCTTTGCCGAACTGCACCAGCTTTGACTGAAATTGGTATCCTTCCATTATTGAGAGGACCCACCAGTCATCTGTGTGCTTCACCAAACCTCTGAAAAGAGGGCGGCTAAAGCATGCATGGGAATTCTTGGAAGAGAGATGCATGGCAGGAGAGAGAGCAAGTCTCTAGGGCTCCCCCCCTTTCCTTAGCAAAGGAAGAAGGGTCCGCAGACTTCCTCTCTGGGCCTTTCTGGTGGTGTTGCCTCTACAAATGTGGGGTTGCTTCCTGGAATAAAACTTTAACCCGTTGAAGAACGTAAATTAAGGTCCCTTGGGTTGATCAGGATGAACATGCTTCCTTGCCAGATTCGACGGGCTGATGTTGTTGGTCCACAAGGTTCTGAAATGTCATCGACAGAATGAGACATCCAAAGAGTCTCTGCCTCCAAGTGAGTAGACCAAAGAAGGTTCTTGTGATCCAGTAAGACTTTAGAAGCGTCCAGGGCACCATCCCTGTTGAGGTGGAGAATCTCTGATGACAACACCTGGATATCGACACGGCATGCTAGATTTTGGCAACCGATAGCAAGCAATATGGTGCATCTGGAGACAGATATTCCTTCTGCAGAAGACTGACTTCATTTACTGCTCTTCTCCATCACTGGGCTAAGGGATTGGAGAGGGTGCTGCTTGTCCCTCATGGGGATTGTGACCCTCTCTCCGTCTGAGTACTTCTTCTCTTAGGAAGGACTCTAGACTAAACCCTCACTAGCAATAACTTGGTCAGATTGACTGTCAGGGATCCAAGGGCCTTATATTTCTCCAATAAGAATGATCCCATATTATCCTGGGGTGTAGGAGTGCTCTTCTCCAGTGAAGAGCTAATCTTTTTCAGGACCCCAAGGAGTCCAAAGAAGGATACCATATCCTCTTGGGATCTAGGAGTGCTCTTCTGCAGTGAAGAGCTTTTCTTCTGTGCCGTCGGACCCAAGAGAAGGATCCCATATTCGACTGTGAGATGAGGAGGATGAATGCCCTTTCTGCTTCCCCTTATATGTTCCACTACTTATATCGCGGTCCCATGCTTTGCCTGATCACAAACAGAATGAAAAACAGCACGTCCATCGACAAACAGCGCAAGTCAACCAGGTTGGGGTATGTATCTCATGAGGCTTTATTATGCCCACATTTACCCACACTCTGTGACATTATTCCTGCAAAATGACAAAATTCTGAAAACAGAAACAATAAAAAATGTTCATAATGATAACAAATGGTGTGCGACTGACATTAAAAACAATTTAACACCAGCAATAAATTACCTGTCAATAGTATTATATAATAATGAGTTGTCTGAGGCCACTGAAACACACTGTTATGATAAGGGATAATAAGGATTGGTGTGGGACCACCAACATTCATTAATGATGATTATGACTGGTGTGAGACCTCCAAACACACTATTTGATGAATGATGATGGTGTAATATCTCCTAAGAGCGTCTAAGATTCATCACTAATAGAAGTCAATGTACCTTTGAACCACATAAATTGACAATATAAATACACGGAGAACGGAGGTCACCAATTAAATTCTGGCTATAAAGGGAGGACAGTACTTACCCGAGAAGTCCAGAAATATGCCAAAAATAATAATAACAAAAGAACAGTTATGACCCCACCCTATCGCTGAAGGGGAATTGTAACATGAAAAATACATTGCTGATATAAAGGTTCAACAAAGCCTAAATGCTTACAAGAGAGTGTGATAAATACTTATACACTGCACTCTAACAATATGAAAAACCTAGTTTGAAAGCCAAAACGTGTCTTGGTTACAAGAAAGGCAAATATATTGACAGCGTAATTAAATTCAACATAATCCAAATGGTGTCCATAAGAAATATGGTGACTACTGGGCATATAACGCGGGGATTGATCTGTGTTCTTTCTAATTCTAGACTTTCTGGAACTTTCCATCTAATGGAAGGATGGTATTTTCTTATATAGACAAGAGTATTTTTTTGTCTTGGAAAGGCAAGCAACTCAATATCTACAGGTCAATATTACATCATTAAAATCAGTACTCCCCCCCCAAAAAAAAAAAAAAAAAAAAAAAAAAATTTGAACAGTTGCAGGTAATTCTAATAGTATACAATTTCTCACTTTCTTTAGTGTGATTTGTGGTGTTTAACCTGTTTCAAAAGTGTTGTGTGGATGTTGTTTCAAAACCATCCCCAATGTAATTGTGTCTTCCTCTCCATCAGAAAAATAAGCAATGCAATTTTTTTAGGTTTGGTATTATTGATATTAAAATAATATTTCCAATACTTAAGTATATGAATAGGTATCAAAATGAGAAAAGAAGATGGAAATGAATGCATTGTTTTATAGCCTCTCCTGCCACCTCCAATACAAACAAATGGACCAGACCAACAAAAGCAAGTGGCACAGAAGCCTGAAGTTCGGTGATAGTTAATCATCCTTCAGAAGGTTTTCCCTGCACACTGCTATTGTCAAAAAATTCCAGCCCCCAAATCACAGATTTGTGTTAAAATGCTGACAAGTCTACTGATGTCAGTGTTTTGCAAACCAATAAAACCTGCCGACCATGTGCTATAATTTTGACCTACTGACCACTGTCTATTATATTTATTCACTTTCTGATTTTCATGATAAAAGTCAATAATATGGGGAATGTTCATGTTGGTTGTCAAGGGAGGTCATACATTATCAACAAAGTGACAGAATTGCAGGACCTGCTTCAGAAAAACCATTCTGGAACACGCTGACAAATCCAGAATACAATGGTTACAATTTGACTGTTAGTTTAACTGCAATAAAAAAACATAAAAAAACAAAAACAAAATAGCAATAAAAGCATAACCATGCAGAAAGCCTTTTATATTCTAATTATCACACCTACATGGCATCATAGTACACAATTATAGTCAGCAAACTGATCAGTGTTTTAGCAGTATTATAAAAATCACAAGTTCCATACCTTTAGAATGTGAGATATTGTAGAAAAACATTGAAAATGAGTTTTACAAGATTACATATTAATTTAAAAATTGTTAAAGGAGAGAATTCCGAGAACTATTTATGCTGCACAGTACAAACTTCTACATACATTCTACTTCATTTTTCCCAGAAAATAACATAATAACAAGAATCACTCAAAGGGGCTGATGCTCTACTCTCTGAAAAAAATATCCAGGAATTAAAGATTAGACCATTCTTTCTGTTAAAGAATGAGTGTTGAAACGATCTCAGATATTCTTCAGTTATAACAAGATTTTTATGATGTGGTGTCCATATTGGATGTAGATCAGCACCCATTTAATTTAGAACCAACGAGACATCATAAGATGTATTTTAGTGAAAACGCCATGTTGATAATGACCATTCATTCAGGAGATGTAGCAATAAAATATTTTGAAGACCATTGTGTCCGTATTAGGTGTCTGAGCGGCACCATTTTCATTTAGGTTGAAGCAGACCATGAAATGAATGTGTGTTTAAAACTTCATTGCAATTTTCCTAAGTAGTTAAGGAGGAGTCGTGATAACAAGCTTGTGCTAATGTACGGATGGACAACTATCCCATAAACTTATATGGTCTATGAGCAATAGCGCTAAAAAAAATATACAATAATTGTAATGGACAAGCATCCCATACGCTTATCTGGGCTATGAGCAACAGAGATAAAAAAAATGCACAATAATTGTACATCTTAAATCTTTAAATAAGTTTCATACTTTTTGTTACCGATATTTTGTGTATTTTATTGTTTAATCAGCACATCTCTTAGTTCTTAAAGTTATTGCCATGGAATGATTCTCACTTTTTAAAATACGGAAGAACAATGAATCTTTTGAAGAGGAAATTTTTCAAAAATCTTCAAGGAAAAATTCATGCAGTACAGTAAAAATTTCTACAAATATCTAATTATCATTTTAATCTATTCTTCCCTGAAAAAAGCATGCAATAATTTTACATTAATATGGCATACAAAATACTTATAATAGTAATGCTTTTCTCTGACATTCATTTTCTGCAGGATGTTTTAATCAAATACTTTCTCTTATTTTATGAAGTTCCTTCACTCGGATGACTCTCAATCTTTAAAACACAGAACAACAATAAATCTTTTGAAACTTTTAGTCTGTAATTGATATTCTCTGAACAAACTGGCACTAAGAGATTGACCATTCAATTATTGGAGTGGGGAAGGCTGAGATTTGTTACAAAAACAATGTCATGCTATATTCATTATATTAGTTGAAAAAACATATCATTAGGTACAAGAAACAAATATTCTCATTTGAAAGAAAATTCCAGACTACCCCCCCCCATATTAAATGGTTGATCCCTAATTCAGTACACATGCCTAACAGTGAAAATTGTAAAATTATCCATATCTTACAGTCTCACAAGAAAGTGTATCTTCTTAGTGTCCATGGAACAAAAACTGACTGTAAAAAAAAGAAACCTGGAAAGAAAGATACAAATGAAGTGGTGCTCAACAGGTTGAAACAACCTGATACCGCACACCTGGCTTACATAACTTAACAGTTGACCATTTCACTAAGTAAGCATATGTAATATTGTAAGAACAAAGCATAATCCTATGCAAATCATCTCCCAAAATACACATCATGTAGATTTTACCTATTTTACTTTAGACTAAAAATATTATTTCCAAAGATAAAGCACAATTTATATGCATACCTATACCTTACTATCAAACTCTTCCAAAATCTTGATGATATCAACCTACTTACCAAGTTTTAGTGAAATCGGAGGAAAATACAGCCTCTGAGAAGTTTTGTGCCCAGCCAATCAGCTGCAAGATCATCGCATTAATATGTACAGATCTCACTTGTTACAGAACTGATGATATACTGAACATGTCATAGGAAAATCTAAATCAGTCTCCAGAATTGTGACAAGCCCAGAAAATAAAATACAGACTAACCTCATAAACATGTGTAGATCTTTTTATATCAAGCTTATCCAACATGTTGATAATATAAGACTATTTAACAACTTTGATCAAAGTCTGATGAACAAAATCAAGTGTCACTAGGGTGTTGGAAAACATTGGCAATCAGATGCAAGATGATATAATTAATTCGCTTGGATCTTATATATTATTGAACCCATGTGAGATCTTGATGTTGTATGACAATACTCCAAGCCTGACCAAAACTAGATCAGATATATGGCCTACAGAGTGGTAAAAAGCTCCACCAGTCAGATACAATATCAGCTCATTGATATGCATGGATCTTGCTCATTATCAAACTTGTCCGAGATCAAGATGATATAAGCCCATATTCTAAGTTTATCAAAACTGGATAAGAAAATTATGGCTTCCAGAGTTGTCAGAAGTTCAGCCCATAATAAGCAAGATCACCTCATTAATACACATTTTCTGAGATCATGATGATATAAGCCCATATTCTAAGTTTGATAAAAATTGGATGAGAAAATTATAGCTTCTAGAATGGTAACAAAACAAGCCAATCATATCCATGGATCTTGCTCGATTTAAAACTTGTCTGAGGTCATAAAATATCACTCCAAGTTGCAACACAACCCTTTTTCCTTGTTGCCAACCACATTTACACTAAAATGTTACATGCTTTTTTGCGAAGTTTTGAATGTGGATGCTTACCAACCTTTAATAATGCGCAATACAAACTGATATTCATCAAACAACAATTATATAACTGTCTTATTGCATGGTTACTCAATTCAACAAAATACAAGATAAAAACAGGAATGTGAAAAAGTACTTGACAGTTCATAAAGAACACTATTTGTTCTCTCTCAATCCCGCATAGGCCTTGGAGTTAGTCTTTTCATATCCGTATAATATTTGTAGATCAGCTAATTGATACCATGACAGTGTGTCAAACTACATAATTATAAACGAATGATTTTCCCCCTTATACTGAAGCAAAGATTTTATATATTTTTCGTACTATATATATATATTTGCTGGATACGAAAAAGTTAAACATTGTGACATTTTGTTTCTTATCGGAACTTATTTTATTCTTGTGAAAATGATCTGATTTACAAATAGCGTTTCGTCTTCATCGATGCAGTTCCACAATGTGATTCTCAATAATTAGATTACTTGCATAACTGAGGGTTATACAGGGATGTTACTTGTATCTGAGACAAATTTAAAATACACGATTTTTGGCATGCATCTCTCTCACTCTCTGAGCCGATGTGGGTCAGTGGATAAGGCGTTGGACTCATGAGCAGAACTTTGCGAATTCGATTTGGATCAACGGATCTGATAGATTTTCTATCGTGATGTGTACATGGTCAAGGCACTTTACTAATATACCGTCTCTCTGACTGTCTGTCACCAATTTCATTTCCGCACAATAACTTGAGTTCTCCACTACTGCAGTTATCAAACTTTGGAGATGATTTGCACTTGGGCTAAGGAACAACCCTATCGATTTAGGCTCAAAAGCTCAAAGGTCAAGGTCACTGTGAATGAATTAATTAAAATGGTTTCTGCACAATAACTCGAATTCTCCATCATCTACAGTTACCACACTTTGTGGATCGTTTGCACTTGGGATAAGGATGTACCCTATCGATTTGGGGTCAAAAGGTCAAGGTCACTCCGACTGAAAGAAGAAAATTGGTTTATGCCAAACATTTCAGTTATCAGCATTGGAGCCTAAAAAATTGCTCCGTAAGTTGCCGTGGACGGGATTCATGTTAGAAAATGTCAGAACTTTGTCTTCAAAATGGCGCTCATTCGAAAGAGAAAAGTTAACAATAATGTTACATGGTAAAGGAACATTAGAAAAATCATTTCCAGTTGCACGAAAATGAGAGAAAGGTGAAGACCCACACGTGAGGGGCCAACATCTACATCAGCACGCCGAATGGGATGAATTGGATGCACTGTAGGCTAGGGTCTTGAACAGATCGCTGAAATCCTTTTTGGAGTCTTATGTACATTATTTCGCATCATGACATAGTGGTAAAATATATGTTAAATGTGTTTTAATATGGAGGGGCATGTAAGGCCATTTTGTTTGTGAAAATACCCACTCTATACGTCATTCAATAGCATTCAGGATCTAGTAATATCTTCGGGCATGATAATCTTAACGAAAATTCCCGATTTCAGGGATCTCTGATAATGACGAATATAAATAGTATAGTACGTTACTTGAGACCAAAATGAGTATCGTGTGTTAAAAAGGATAAAATGATTCTAGAACCAAACGGGAATTTAACATTAGGCAGCCATTGTGAAAGTATTGGGGAAAGATGTAACGATTGTATAGACCTAAACGGGAATGATGTGTGAAATAGGGTACAAACATTATAGACCCAAATAGAAATTTAACGTGTGAAAATTTGTAGGGCCTAAGGGAAATTTAACGTGGGAAAATATATGGGACACAAGAAGAAATCCTATGTAAAAAATGGTAATAAGATTTTGGGGTCTAACGGGAATTTAACCTTACGCCGCCATGTTGAAATGTATAGGGACAAGATTTAATAAAAAAATTATCTATAGGTTTCACATGATGGGTCTGTATGGCTGGAAAAGTAACATTGTAACATGATGGGTCTGTCTGGACTCGAACGGAAATTTAAGATTCTCACTAAAAATTGCTACGTATATTACAGGCGATACGTTTGCAAAACAACAGTCACTCTCAAACCAGTCAAATTTGAATTATTTCAGTTGGGACGACAAAGTGACCATCTTTACTGTCAGCCTGTTGTGTTTTTGCATAAGGCTGGAAATGTTTTCATTCATCAATTTTGTTACAAATGTGTAACATGCTAGCATACACTCACGAACTCTTTTATCCCAAAGTCAGTGTACTTGTACAAAATTATTCATTTTACTATGAATACAATTGTTTTGAACCAGTAGTTAAGAGCAGAGTGAAATTTAACACCTTGCTAAAGCAGAATTTGGTCTGCGGAATTTAAATATTCTGGTAACGTTGTAACATGTTATTCAGACAGAGTGAATTTTTTTTCAGTTGGGTTGAGAAATGTTACAAACTTGCCCAACTTCCACTGACTTGATCTCGGCTTTGTCTCCAAACATCGAGTTTTGGTCTTGATTGAAGACACTGAGAGACTTTTGCAACCCTAAAAGGATTAATCGTTTGTATTATAGACAAAAACAACCGCATTGACATCGCACTTTGAAAGGTCAGTGAGTGTACTTTATTAGTTTGTTTGTAGTCGTTAATTTTAATTCTTTCACTAAAACGGCTGCCCTCTTTGTTTGCCTGATAAATATATTGGTACAAAAAAAGACATCGAAATTGTGCATCGTACACTTTCGATAGAATTGTGTGCCATGCCAAAGTTTGAGAGAGATAGGGCTAGTGTGTGTGTGCGTGAGCGCGCGCGCGCGCGCGCGCGTGTGTGTGTGTGTGTGTGTGTGTGTGTGAGAGAGAGAGAGAGAGAGAGAGAGTAACATTTATATTCAAGTTTTAAAATAGCAAAGCTAATAATTTCTTGTAAGGTTGGGAGTTTGTGCTTTTTGAAAACGGCACAATGTCGTAAAGTAAGCCGAAACTTCCAATGATTTAGGACAGTAATTTTGCCTTCGATGCACACTACATTTCTGTGCTAAAGCAAATATATTCATCGTAATATTAACAAAACCTTTTGGGGTAGGTGGATGTGAGCATAGTTTCTATAGAAATCACGTTCATAACAAGTTGGTACACGTTCAAATTGGAATCTATGACTGTTTTGATGAAGAAAATAAACACAATATTGTCCACACATGGGAGTTTAATATGGAGACGGCACTCGGGTCTCTAACGGGAATTTTACATGGTTGGCGCTCTCTGATCTCTAACGGGAATTGAACATGGAGACGGCACTCTCGTCTCTAATAACAATTTAACATGGCGGGAGCTCTCTGGCCTCCTTAGGAATATAACAAAGGAATGAAACCTTGGTCTCAAACGGAAATTGAACATGCTGGGTTCACTGACCTTTGTCCCCTTTAGTGAATTTGGCCATTGCTAGCACCAACATAGATGTGGAAGGATATCCACGAAAGCAATGCTACTAGTGATAAACGAGTTTTGCTTTAATTCGTGTAACACTACTGATGCTAGAATGTTGTCTCCACTCGTGCGACTTATTTCTGGTATATAAACCCACCCATAACATATGTTATAAATTATATTACAGTATGGACTCAAACAGCATTAGAAATGTGGATGAAATTGGATCATCTTCACCATACTACGAAAAGGGACGTTCATATTTAAAAATTATAGCAATTTAACAATATAACCATACAATACAAGAACATTATTTTAATCATGTGGGCTTTGGAAAATCAAAGGGTAGCATTTTTGTAAATTTAAAAGGGGCTATTAGAGTAACCAGTGACACAAAAAAAGTCAGGGGTCAGAGATAAATCCTTTACTAACAGGTCCGGAGACAAGCTTCATTTTCGGAAAACAAACTTTTAAGGAATGTCTTGGTATTAGAACGGAAGGACTACCATTGCATGAATCTCGGTTTTTGTTAGTGGATCAAAATGAAGCGTTGGTCAGAGCCTACCTCTCTAGGTAAAAGTCAATATGGTAAATGTACAAAGAAATGTACTATGCATGAGAAAAAGTCTAGATATAAAAAGCCAGAACTCGATGCTAATTGGGTTGCAATTAAAATGATATTATAATATCCCCATAATTTCTGCTATGACTGCACGAATTCGTGTGTTTGTGTGTTTATGTCTCTGTGTGTGTGCGTGAAACACACAGAGAGAGAGAGAGAGAGAGAGAGAGAGAGAGAGGGAGAGCGAAATAGATTTTCGCTCCACCAATTTTATTTGCAATGACTTGCTATGAACACTTTATTACTGGTAAAACTTGTTTTATTTTAGACAATAAATTTGAGAAAAAATATCAATTTTTAATGATGTAGAGCTATCAAAGTACTATTTTTTGAAAAATGTATTTGTATACGGTTCTACATTTGTTGCGCAAGTTTTTGAAAACGGCGAAACTGTAGTAACATAGCCAAGAGAGAGAGAGAGAGAGAGAGAGAGAGAGAGAGAGAGAGAGAGAGAGAGAGAGAGAGAGAGAGAGAGAGAGAGAGAGACTCTTATTTATTGTTCTAGCGATTGAAGTCCAACTATATTGTCACATATGGCATAGACTTTCTTTAAATTGTATTTCTTCATTTATTTATTTATTTATTCCTTTTAACAGGCTGATTGGGATCAGGGATTGTTTATAGCAAACTCACCAAAATCGGATAATCCTTAGATACAGATACTCATGTAAATATACATGTATAGCAATATCTACAACACACTTCAGTGTCAGGGGATTTAATAATTCGCTCTTTCTGTCCGTATGTGCGTTCTGTCTGTAAATATAGCTCATTCAAAATTGTTGGCTGGAAATTCACCAAGTTGTTAGCATTGCAAATACTTGTAAGAGAGGAATAGGTTTTTCTCTTTTTGACAGGGAGGAGGTTGGATATTATTATTTCGGCAAGGGTTCTCTCTCTCTCTCTCTCTCTCTCTCTCTCTCTATATATATATATATATATATATATATATATATATATATATATATATATATATATATATATATATACAGTATGTGTCTTTCTGAGATTCCGTACGCTTTCGGTTTCAAATAAGGAAATATTTAATAAAATACGTTGGGGTGTGCGATAGTGATCTGATGAAGTTGCACCGAGACCCAACGTTGACACTCAGGCTCCTTAAAACTAATTGAATATTTTAGTTTTATTTTATTTTGTTTTTATTCAGAGGCATGTCTTGTAAATCGCAATTATAACAGAAAAATGGTGTTTTGGTTAGTTGCCATTTTGTGACAAGTTGTTATACATATCTGCAACTGTCTTTCGACACCCCTCCTCTTTTTCAAGCACTTAGTTCAAAATAGTGGGGTTTTTTTTGCTTTTGTTTTTGCTTTTATGGAACACCCCGATGTTGTGAAATAATTAGGTCTGAAACATTTCTCGCTGGAACAGTGTTTTGCTTAGGCAAGCTATTTTTAAGTGCTGAATTAGACAAATCAATAATGATTCTTAAATGTAATTTTAAAATTAAATATCTTGCCAAATGTAAAACGTTTATAAATTCCATATGATTATCGTATATCTGAGTAAGAAATATGATTTTTTATAGCTGTGAATAAAGAATAAAAATATGAACTATGCTATATGTTCATTTATTATTATAAAACGATTAAACATCCTTGTGTTATAATGATGATCTCTTGTGAATTTATTCACGTATCACTCGTACAGGAATTTATACACGTATCACTCGTAAAGGAATGTATACACGTATCACTCGTAAAGGAATCTGGCGAATTGTTAGGTTTGAAACTGATGATTTAGAATATGTATGGGTACTTGAAATTAAATTAGTGTTTAGAAAGGCTAGCACAAGCTTATAGAAATAAACTCGTACATGAAGTTAAATAAGTGTTTAGAAAGGCTAGCACAGGCTTATAGAAATAAACTCGTACATGAAGTTAAATAAGTGTTTTGCAAGGCTAGCACAAGCTTATAGAAATAAAATCGTACATGAAGTTAAATAAGTGTTTAGAAAGGCTAGCACAAGCTTATAGAAATAAACTCTTACCTGAAGTTAAATAAGTGTTTAGAAAGGCTAGCACAAGCTTATAGAAATAAACTCGTACATGAAGTTAAATAAGTGTTTAGAAAGGCTAGCACAAGCTTATAGAAATAAACTCGTACATGAAGTTAAATAAGTGTTTAGCAAGGCTAGCGCAAGCTTATAGAAATAAAATCGTACATGAAGTTAAATAAGTGTTTAGAAAGGCTAGCACAAGCTTATAGAAATAAACTCGTACTAGCACAAGCTTATAGAAATAAACTCGTACATGAAGTTAAATAAGTGTTTTGCAAGGCTAGCACAAGTTTATAGAAATAAATTCGTACATGAAGTTAAATAAGTGTTTTGCAAGGCTAGCACAAGCTTATAGAAATAAACTCGTACATGAAGTTAAATAAGTGTTTAGAAAGGCTAGCACAAGCTTATAGAAATAAACTCGTACATGAAGTTAAATAAGTGTTTAGAAAGGCTAGCACAAGCTTATAGAAATAAATTCGTACATGAAGTTAAAAAAGTGTTTTCCAAGGCTAGCACAAGTTTATAGAAATAAACTCGTACATGAAGTTAAATAAGTGTTTTGCAAAGCTAGCACAAGCTTATAGAAATAAAATCGTACATGAAGTTAAATAAGTGTTTTGCAAGGCTAGCACAAGCTTATAGAAATAAAATCGTACATGAAGTTAAATACGTGTTTTGCAAGGCTAGCACAAGCTTATAGAAATAAACTCGTACATGAAGTTAAATAAGTGTTTTGCAAAGCTAGCACAAGCTTATAGAAATAAAATCGTTCATGATGTTAAATACGTGTTTTGCAAGGCTAGCACAAGCTTATAGAAATAAACTCGTACATGAAGTTAAATACGTGTTTTGCAAGGCTAGCACAAACTTATAGAAAAAAAATCGTACATGAAGTTAAATAAGTGTTTAGAAAGGCTAGCACAAGCTTATAGAAACAAAATCGTACGTTTCTGACTAAACAATGAGACAAATGCCTTTGATCAGTACTGTTGTCATGCTGATTATTTATTTCAGCAAGGGCTTATCTCGCTAATATTTGTCCTGATTTCATATAAATGTATATCGAAAGGCCACAGTATGAAAACATGAGAAAGCGGTGGAGCGGGGAGGGACAGACAGATGTTAAAAGCCAGGTAAATTTATCACTTAGGAGACTCGAGCTAGAGTGTTGAACTTTATAAAAAAATGCCTCTTTATTTTACATTCTTTTAATAACTAATTTGCGATAAGATCGTCAATTTAAAACAATGAAATTACAATAATAAAAAAAACATATAAAAGCAGGAATAAGAAAACCGGAGATTATGCAGGCACTACTAAGAAAGGTGAAGGTCAAGTGTGGTTTCTTCGCAATGCTTCACCTGTAAATAGAGCATTACTTTAAAAAAAAATAAAATAAATAAATAAGCTTTGAAAGAAGAAAGCATTTGTATTGCATACTTAAGCGTGAAATATCCTTTTCCTATCTTAATACTGGATATAGGATATATTTCATCGTGTGGTACACAACACACACACACACACACACACACAAAGAGTAATACCATAACGGGTGGCGAAGCCACGAGTTAAAATATATCGTTTTTGGCACCACAAGATGAAATATATCCAGTATTTATACAGGAAAATAAAATTCTTTTGATTATGTACCAAACTTGCTCCAGAATCGAAGCTTTGAAGATTAAACTAACTCCTGGGCATAACTACCCCCCCCCCCCCACCCCACCCCCCTTTTCGTAAATTCACCTCACTTTCATAGGCTGATCATATAAATATCAGTGACTTAAGAGAGCGGTAGGATCGGGATGACCTAATCTGACGCAGTTAATTAAATTTTTGACATTTTGTAAACTATTTGATCA
The DNA here is from genome assembly GCA_029931535.1 of Margaritifera margaritifera. Taxonomy (NCBI): domain Eukaryota; kingdom Metazoa; phylum Mollusca; class Bivalvia; order Unionida; family Margaritiferidae; genus Margaritifera; species Margaritifera margaritifera. The sequence goes on from JAQPZY010001472.1 coordinate 2,884,789, forward strand.
TATCTGATCACAAAGCGAGTCCGATTCAGCAATGCAGCACAGAGGGTTTATCATTGTTCTTAAGGAAGTAGACGGAAAAACACTGTATTGAGACGCGAACGGCGTCGAGTCAACTTTCTTCAGCAAAAACTTATTTCCATGTCTGAAATGTAATGCAGTTTCTATTTATTTCTTCTAGCTTACAAATTGCTCGTTTTTATTGCTGCATGTATAACGTCTGAAGGCATACACAATTCAGCGTCGCATGGCATGATGGGAAATTTCATACTTTCACATGTGAAAATATAAGGATATATTTTCACATGTGAAAATATAGGAATGAAAAAAATATCAAAATTATCTTTAGTTCAATCCTCCATGATTCGAATGTGCATTATACCTGATCCGCGTCACTATTTTCAATCAGATATCACGTCGTTCTTTGTTGTCATAACGGGACATCAATCTGTTGCATCTCGCGTCATGCTAACAGTCAACTTGCAACTTTCATTGTGCTAAATTGTAACTTTCAGTATGTGAACTTTCTACCATACTTAACAGTGTGTTATAAAATTAAAGCTGTCAATTGTAAAGAGAAAATTTAGAGCTGGAAAGACACAATTAAGAATGTTCACGTGCGTAATATTAAAAATGCATATAGAATCACTCACATGGAATCTGAAGACAGTAAATTGCAGTATTGTAATAACCTACTTAACAAATTCAGAAATAAATATTGGCAGATGTAAAGATGCAATATAGAACGTGTATCCTATACACACAGAAAATGCAAACTAGAATAATACAAAATAGAATATACAGCACTAATATAAAATAGAATATACAGCACTAATACAAAATAGAATATACAGCACTAATACAAAATAGAATATACAGCACTAATATAAAATAGAATATACAGCACTAATATAAAATAGAATATACAGCACTAATATAAAATAGAATATACAGCACTAATACAAAATAGAATATACAGCACTAATATAAAATAGAATATACAGCACTAATATAAAATAGAATATACAGCACTAATACAAAATAGAATATACACCACTAATACAAAATAGAATATACACCACTAATACAAAATAGAATATACAGCACTAATATAAAATAGAATATACAGCACTAATATAAAATAGAATATACAGCACTAATACATAATAGAATATACAGCACTAATACAAAATAGAATATACAGCACTAATATAAAATAGAATATACAGCACTAATATAAAATAGAATATACAGCACTAATATAAAATAGAATATACAGCACTAATATAAAATAGAATATACAGCACTAATACAAAATAGAATATACAGCACTAATATAAAATAGAATATACAGCACTAATATAAAATAGAATATACAGCACTAATATAAAATAGAATATACAGCACTAATACAAAATAGAATATACAGCACTAATATAAAATAGAATATACAGCACTAATACAAAATAGAATATACAGCACTAATATAAAATAGAATATACAGCACTAATACAAAATAGAATATACAGCACTAATACAAAATAGAATATACAGCACTAATACAAAATAGAATATACAGCACTAATATAAAATAGAATATACAGCACTAATATAAAATAGAATATACAGCACTAATACAAAATAGAATATACAGCACTAATATAAAATAGAATATACAGCACTAATATAAAATAGATGCATAGTCTCATGGGGGTAATCTCCCTCCATAATTTCAAAATAGTTTTGAAATGCTTTCGGCTTGGTAATTTAGTGAAGTTTCACAAACTAAATAAAATAATAATAACAAATAATTAAATTCCTTGTTTTAGTGGTAGTTGATTAAATATTTTTACATATTTGTAATTACAATAATATAATATATGTACTCCTATTAGTTACAATTAATGACAATATATATTTTGTGCTGTGCCCTTTTGAGGTCATATGGCCCAAATACATAGTGTAATGACCAAAGCGGCACATAATCCTAAGGCACTGTCCCAATACTCGTATGGAATTTTACATGTACCTTATCCCGTGAATGACCAACACTGGCAGCATATTGGTGGATACCCAAATCGCGTTCGCCTTTAGGTTAAGGTTTAAGTGTCCTTCTTGGTTATTACCCTATATATTTTGGCCATATGGCTTAAAATGAGCACAGCAGAAATTATACATTGTAATTAATTCTAAATGATTCGAGTTCCTCGATGACAGTATTGTAATTTCAAATAGGCAAAAATATCTAATCAACTGCAACTTAAACAAGCAATTTTGTTTTTCTAAAACTTCACCAGAACATGAGAGTGGTGCACATGTGTCTTCACACCAAAGGTCATCTATTCCAACCATAGTGGTCACTGACGTTACGAATGAGTAATCTCAACTTTACACTGACGTTACGAATGAGTAATCTCAACTTTACACTGACGTTACGGATGAGTAATCTCAACTTTGCAACTACATGTTTAGGGGGTTAATTCAAAACTGAATGTGAATCTTTTGTACTTTGTAAATTTCTAAATTCGGAAAATTAAAAATGGAAGTAAATTAAAATAAAAAATAATTACACTATATAGCCTCTGCTGTACTCCTTTGAAGTTATATGACCAAATTGCATGGTGTAATGACCAAGAAGGGCATATAAACCTTAACCACACCACTTTGGTCACTACACCAAGTCTTTTGACTATAGGACTTGTAATGAGCACAGAAAAAAAAAAGAAGACAAACTATACACTAATGAATTCAGACTGTTGGTAGTGTCTCTATACATCAGGTAATTATAAATTGGTAAAGGATTTAGTTATTTTATTTTGGGGGTTTATATTTTCTTAAACCCTTGATACTTTGAATGAATCATTATGAAGCTAAGACCATGCATTCTGCAACATGCTCGCACGCCCCTATAACTTTGAGGTCAAAGTCAGTCATACAAAAAATCCGTTCAGGCTTTGGTTACTTTTTTATTTCCTTATATTTCCTAAACCACTTCATATATTTTCTTCATACTTTGATTGAATAATTATGATACTTTTGTCCCTGGGGTCAAGGTCACACATTTAAAACAGAGCTTGGATCGTGTCTCCACATGCAGGCACTGGCCTTCTAGTTCCAGAAACAAACACAATAATAATCGCAGTCAGAAACAAATGAATAATAACCGACTCAGCAGTTGTGCTTTAATGTGTATTTATAGATCGGTACAGTTGCGCAATACGGTAGGTGGGTTGGTGGGTATGATTATCGGTGCCTGACGATATACTGAGATAAAGCAATCATTATACATGCAGATAAAATTAGAAGTTGAATATTGGGTTGATAAATAGTTGTGCAACAAGATGTGTAGAAAACAACTGTGACTTTTTGTTGACAATGAAACTAGAGAAGTTAACACTATTCTTTAAGACCATACAAGAGAAATAATAGGAGGACACATACTGGCAGGAATGAGGAAGTAGACACAATAGGTAAATAATAGATAGTGCCGATTAAAAGTTAAGTTCTAAAATTTTAAAGATAGCAATGCCCTCCACCCGCACCCCTAACCTCCAAATAAATTGTTAATATGACGGAACTAAATGAAACAGATGAGAATCTTTTCAGCACAAGCAACCTCTTTTTGTTGGAATGTTACCGTTGCCATTGATACAGATGCAGTTTTTACCTCATGCTGTAAATGTTGTAATGAGAGTATATAGCATGAAAAGGTGTATGTTGATGGGCGGTGTATGTTGATGGGCGGTGTATTTTGATGGGCGGTGTATGTTGATGGGCGAAATCTTCTGTTGTGAAACATTTATCGAAACTGTTAAAGCAACATGAAACTGGAAGACTGACACGAGTTATGGAAGGTCGTTAATCTAGGTCAATTTTTCTCATATTTGTGTATAATTTAGAACTTGTGTTGTTTATTTTCTATTGCTAAATAGTTAATATTATAGTTCATTTGTTATTGATATTTGTATATTTCAATACTAAATAGTAGAATCATGTAAGTACATCATAATAAAGTTCAATCTATCAGAGGTCATTGTGCTGAATTAATGTGAGGTATAAATGACTTCGAAACCTTGATGAAATGATGTGATGATATAACTTCATTTTGCATTGCCTAGTAAATGTACATTTTTCACCTGTAAATATCTATGTTAAGGTTGTTTGAAGTAAGATACGAAATGGTGCTGTTTATTGGCAAGATTCATTGTTCCGTGGAACCCTTATTTGTCCCCGATAAATTCCGAAAAACGAAACAGCTATATATTTTTATTTACAAAAAAAAAAGAAAAAAAAAAAAGAACCTAATGATATAAGATATAATGAGTGGAGACAATTTTTTATAAGGATATCGAAATCCATTTTAGATTCCAAAATAGGTTGCAGAGGCTGATTTTTCGGGAGATTTGAGATATTTCTTCCTTCAGGATCCAGTTTGTATGCCCCTCCACAAATATGGTAATGACATACAGCGTTACCCTTGTCTGTACGTCGCGTCAGGTCGCAGTAAGTATTTACGTTTAGGTCAAGTTCTCAGGCACTGGCGAGGAACTCCTGCTTAATGAACACAGCTTTATGTATATCTATATTGAGGGCTTTTGTTCCACTCCTATCATAGCCATTTCTCAATTCGTCCGTGTATTTTCCACGTGTAATAAACAATATGCTGCTGGAGTTCCAGATTCCGCTCAGTAAGGGTTATCGTCATTCCACTGAAATAGTGCATCATTTTTGTAATTTTATCTCACGGAACGACAATTCCTATGTCCAACTAGCTCTAAGAACAAATAATAAATGTTGGGTTAGCCCATTTTTTTTTCTTTACAGAAGAAAAGAACAAAAAAATCAGAATTTGTATACGGTTTTCCTTGCCATTTCCTTGGCGAACTAAATCAATATTTGAATTGTCGCTCCTGTATCTTTGTTTTGCGTGAGCCCTTAAGATTCATATGATTATCTATACTTCTATATTTTTCTTTCATATTTTTGTGTATAATGCAACTTTGTTTTCGGCTTCGTGTATGTGTACATATTGTACTCCATCTGCAGATGCACATCAAAAGCACATATTAGGTAAATTCATTCGTTAATTTTATTTCTTCCTTTCCTGTCTTCTTCTTCTGAATAATAATAATAATAATAATAATAATAATAATAATAATAATAATAAGAAGAATAACGAAAACAAAAACAAAAATAATAAAAACAATATAATTACAATAATAATAAATAGCCTCAGTTTTTCGACTAAACGTCCTGACCATATTTGTGTTGGGGTAAACAAACTGGACTGTGAAGGATGTTTTTGCAAATCCAATTAAAAAAATAGAAAAACTCAATTAAATTTAAGTATTAAACTATTAATCAAGACCCCTGTTTCGCTAAACATGTTACTGAAATTGAGGCTTTTTCAATATCTTACATTGATTAGTTTGGTTTTTTCGCTTAATTCCAAGCAGGCAACGGTTAAAATAGTCATACCATCCTGCCTTCTCCGCGGTCCGAGTCGCGCCCGTGGCCCCCACGCTTTCCGAGTCGCCCCCATGGGCCTCCCGCGGTCTGAGTCGCGTTAATTCCTCATAATCTACAAATATTATATGATTCATAAACTCAAGAGCTGATCTTTTTCATTTGTTATTGTTTTTATCCTATTTGGATTGTATATTTTTTCCTCGCATTTACTATAAATGTTAAATTATCTAAGAACTAAAACTAATGCATCATATTATAATATAGACTGGATAGTAGCTGTGTTTCTGATATTTTTGTTACAGACTCAGATTTAGGAAATACTACCATATATGAAGATAAATTATGTTGCCAAATGGTCTCGATTCAGTGGTAGCACGAGGGTGCCGAGGCGCCCGGGGGCAATGTTCTTTAATGGTGCCCCTCCTTTGCCAAGGGAACAGTTTTATGTCAGTTGCCAACCTTCATCACCCCCCCCCACCAATCTAAATATAAGTTTTGTGAAGACTTGCCCCCGTTACACTAAGGTGAGGTGAAATACTATGAAAATTTCAGCTGCAAAAAAGCCCTCTCCCGACCGCTCCCTCGCGCCGCTACTGTCTCCATTTGCCAATTTTCGGAAACACTGCGAGTATAAATTTCATGATTTAGTCTATGACGGTCATATATAATTTTAAATTTCACGAGGTAATATTTTACCGGTCTCTGATGCGGTTGCTAAAATTGTGCAAATATAGAATGACGCAAATTCTTACCTTTAAAAGGTAAATTGTATGGCCATGAAGTTATCAAATAGTAAGATGGTATTGCTTACGTTAGATTTAAAAAAAAAAAATTAATAAAAAATACAGTAAGTGTGAGTTTATTTAGTTATTTCTCCTGTATGAAAAAGTAAGAAAATATTGATGCTAATTTTACGCGGTTGGTTTGCATAACCAGCCCAAATCTTAACCAAAACTTACAGATTGTGATATATTTGGGGATATTCTGGGCTGGCACATTGCATCCCTCCACTCTCACACACTTCCTGTCCCCAAGAACAAAATCGAACTCTAGTGGTTGGTGTTCTGGGCTTTCCCTAAATCTCTACCCGCCAAAAGAAATAAATGTAGTGGGAGATGGTCTTGCCCATGCTGAAACCTCCGCTTGCAGAACAAAGTAGAAATTTGGTGTAGAACGTTCTCTGTCTCTTCTATTAAGCACACGGATCAGCTAGCTTATATCACGTGTTCAATTTGGTGATCCATCCAAAATGTTTTTGTTTTTTTTGTCAGACCCACGTTAGTGGGAAGCGAGACATAGCATTAACTTTCTGGCGAAGGCAGCGGCGTCACGTGCGAAAACTTTGGTTAAAGTTCTTTATGTGCATACATTTCCTAAACCCTTTGATAGATTCTCATTGTTCTTGGCACGAGTCTGTATGCAGCTAAGACAATTCATTCTACGACATATTCGTTCGTTCATTTTACCTTGGGGTCAAGGTCAGAGTCATAGAAAATTTGCGTCAATGTTTTGGTTACAGTCTTTTCATTTGCTTATATTTCCTAAACAACATGATTTACTTGCTTCATACCTTAGAATAATCATTATGAAGCTCAGACAATTCATTCCGTGACATGCTTGCTCAACCTTTTGATTTTGTGACATGTTTTTACAGCAATGTTTTGATAGTTGGCAGGACATGCAGGTCCAGGCCTTCTTGTTATCATTTATCTATTGAAAGGTTAATTTCAAAATGAAGTATGTAATGTAATGTTACAAATATTCTGAAGTACGTTTCCAGCATACAAAACAATTTTGAAGCACATTTGTCATAACAGCGAAAGTTCGAAATTTTAAATTTCATATCTGGGGCTTGCCTAGATCATCCCCATGAAATAAGGGATAGGTCATAATTTCTACACTTTAGCCCTTCCCTTAAAATGTATAACACGATACAATAAACATGCCAACATTTAGTGGAAACATGACTAATTAAAAAGCATAATTTCAACTACTCTATGTGTTTCTCAGCTTGGCATTATTTCATTCAGCGATGAAATAATACTTGATAGGCTGTCAATGTATTATTTTGCTGAAACATTCCAAATCGTCAATTTATTGTGCTTTTAAGCAAATTACCCAGGTGTGTGTGTGTGTGTGTGTGTGTGTGTGTGTATTTGGTGTAAATCGATGACATTCATTAGATTACACATCAGCGTACCACGTACTCACCTTCAAACGAGGACGTCCTCGGTTGGACAAAGGGTAAAATCTAGCTTCTACCAACAATTTTAGCCCAGAACAATGTAAAGACATGATTTGTAGGAAATTCCCCGTTTACACGCTTGGTGTTTGTTCGCGATTTTGGAAGGTATCTTTCCTCCATAGCTGTCTATACCCAAGTCCGAAACCCTGTCCTCGATTGCCCGGTGGAAAACTTGTAGAAAGATCTGCACTATCAAATTACAGGCTTCCAAAAATTATTATCTCCTTTTTCATCCAAACATCAGATACCAATAGTTTAACTAAACTACAAGAACAAAAGCTGGTGCATATAACGGTCCCTGGTATTTTTTGTTAATATTTTATGCCCGTAAGTCAATATTGATGGGATACACTCATGCTTTACATGTTCCATATAGGCAAATAAATCTACGACACGTCATAGGAAAGAAGTACATGGAACTGATATGAACAATACATATAAATTTCTTGTAGAGTTGTTATCCGACCCGAATGTAAACTTAAAACGCCTTGTTTGTGGCGGGGTTTTACACATGTAAAGCTATTTACATAGACTTTGTAATTATTATTTTCGATGCCATACGCTTTCTTTCAAATGACAAGATGTGAAGATTTGTTAAAAAATGACGAAACCGATCATCGGTTCAAAATCATGTCAGTACATGATCGCACTTGTTGTTTTATTAATTTCAAATCGAAATTTTCAAGTAAATGCCATTTTAGAGGAAGATGCTATAACGTAGCATTCGACCGTTGTTAATGCAGTTAACACTAACGCGAAACTACGACGCACCAATGTTTCCATCGTTTTCTATTTGATAGAAGGCATTGATTATTGTTTCTATAGCCATCTGTAGAGAGAAAAAGATAAAAAGATAAAAGAGATAAAAACTCATTTAGTCTGCAACTGATTGAAATTTCATGTCGGATTTTCCATTCGTCACAATCTAAGGTTCGTTACATGAAAATATTAATAAATATTAATAATACAAGTGCCCTCTTCCAACAATCAGCTACTCATCTGAAATGTTTCGACTTCGCCACCCCCACCCCCTTTTGCAACCACAAGCCCCCCCCCCCCCACCCCCCCACACACACACTACACATGTTGGCATGTTGATTAAAGCATTTGCCTTAAGGATTCCAGGACTACTTGGCCTATAGTAGAGTCGACCCACTAACGTTCTAGACCCATAACGAAATCGGACAACCCAAATCAGCTAATTACGTATTCAGCCAACGATTTATATAATAGTAATGTGGATGTAATATATAATATTATAAATATTTTAGGAAATTACAAATGTTTCTAGACTTTAATATTTGCTTAAATAGTAATGTTAACTATAAGGTTGACTTGTTTAGCTATTGTCCTTGAATTAGGTTGTTTACTTAGTATTTGAGGTCAAGGACGGTTTTGGTAAACAAGTTGTTGATTCAATTTGAGGTCAAAGTCGATTTTGTTTACAGATAAAACTAGAAATTCCCTTAGAGTTGCGTTTAAGAGTCACTTACACCATAATATTGTAGAACATTCTGTCATGTGACCTACCTTTATGTATACCATGTTTAGTGGACAGTTTTTCAGTTTTGACCTTAACATCAGTCTTTAACGAGCCAGTACAGGTGTGAAAAATCATTCCAAATTCAGAGAGAGGAATTATTTAAAATATTCATTGGATTATAAAAGTGCTCATAGACTTTTGGATTTTAGATTTTTCACTGATGATTTTGGGATTTATGTGAACTTATTCAAAGATATTCTGGAGTACTTCATTTTGGCACATCAGCACATTAAAGACTACCGGCACATCAGGACATCAATGACTATTGGCACATCAGCACATTCAAGGATACAGTAATTCATTCGGAACATTCTATATTTAGGACTTGTGATTAGGACACTTAGGATTATTGGATTTTTTGGATTTCAATTCACGTTATTGTAAGTGTCTTTTGAATTTTTACTTTAATTGTCTACAAATATATTGCTTGCTGATTTTTACTTGATTTGTTGGTTTCACTTTCTTTCTGTTACATTTTTCTTAGACCACAGAGTCGTAACACTGGCTTGTTACGTTACCCACATAACTGGCCAGGGGAGAGCGGTTGTAGTCTCTTGGCAAACATCTTTCCAAAATTAATTAATATTGCTACTGTCTAATTTCTTGGCATAGGAGTCAGCCCTGGATCTAGTTTCTTCCCTCTCACATAATCTTAAGGCATACTTAAACTGGACACTGGATTTCCTTATCGTACCGCATAGAAAACCATGCCTAGGCGTACCATTATCACGCCATAAGATATAATAATCCCTACCTTCTTCATGCAAATATTTTATATAGTTATTCCATCCCGGTGCCAGATAATTATTACAATTAGCACTGCGGGCAACAGTGTTACTGGCGTTTGCAAGGACTTTTACCACAGCACGATGCAATATATCAATAGCCTCCATATGATCAACATAAATACAATTTACTGTGTTGCTTAACACAGCTTCAGATGGCTATAGTGCGCAGTGAGTAATCTGGCATTCATGCATGCCCGAGAGTGAAATCTGTGACCCATGACACGTTGATTTGTTTACAGGCCACTTTCTCCAAAAAATATGCTGGTTAACAAGAACTTCACCGTGAGTTAACTTTTAAAGATATGTTAGATTAACATATGATTTATAAGGATTAGGACACTTTAGAAAGTTCAGTACAGACAAACAAATGAAGGTACTATCTAGGGAAAAAAATTTTGATCTGTATTACGAGTCGTATGGATGGACGGACTGACGGATAGGCTGGAAAGGATAATACACGGTGCCAAATGTGCATTCGTGATAGAAGAAAATAAAAATAGAATTAAAAATGCACTGGAAGCAAGATATAATGCCGTTGGGTTAGGAAGTGAACAACTTCCTGAAAACACACACAAAAAAGAGGAACACGAAAGGACAAAAATCAGTCCATATTATCTGGAACATTTATTGCAGCGAATGGAATTAAATGTACAGTCACAAACAATTTTTAAAAAAAATGTAAAAATCAAAACCCATCATAGCTGGGATTTTTAAAAATAATTTTTATTAAAAATATAATTGGTGAAATGAGATTTTTAATACAATATAGAGAAACTTATCAGGTCATGGACAATGTTTTTTTTTTCTTATAATATCGTTGCTTGAACAGACTGTTGTTTATTCGTCTGCCTGCTTCTACTGTCACCCATATTTTAAGCTATGCAAAGCTATGTTTTTTTTTTACCTGGTTTGGGGGGGGGGGGGGGGGTAACTTTTCATGAAAACTTTAGTTTTGTGCATATTGTTCAAAAGTTTAGTAAATGTAACCTTCACATGACTTTATGAAAATTTAGTGCCAGTAAGAAGTTTCTTTTCAACTGAACCATATTTCAATTTTATTTCAGATATTATTTATGGAGATACACATGTCTTTTAGCAGCGAAATACATGGAATACTGTAGCAAATACACATAACATTGATTAGGTTATTTAAACTCCTTTACTTCTATTACAATTTTCAAATTGTCAGCTTGTCGTTTCTTTATAATTAGTCAAAACATTTTAAATTCTTACAAGTTTAGATTGATGTATGCTTTTATTCTAGAATTATATAAAATTACTCGCATATGGGCGGATTTATTTATAAAAAAGATATAATAATTTATATGCCTTTTAAGTATGTAATATTTTTGCACGTAACTAACCCTGATACAAACAGCATTATATATTACAAAAGAAATAGCCAACAGTAAACTGACTAGCTTCTATTTTGACCTAAATGTACCAGTTACAGTTTTTTTATCAGTATGGATACTCTTCTCGATACTATTTTATTTTCAGGGAAAAAGTTTTAAGCCGGTCCAATTATCTTCCATAATTTCACTTAAATTGTCATTTATGGAGATATATAAGCACGGGAAGAAAATTTGGACTAGTCAGGAACCTTCCAGGGGGAGTTTGAGATCAGCCTCTTTCATCCCAAGGAATTTTTCAGGGCGGGAAGAGGCTTTCCCTAATTATTGAGCTATGCAGAATACAAGCAACATCATATGCAAAGATATAAAGCTGATCGATAAGGGACATAAGTCTTTCAAAAATGATGTTGATGAGACAAAACCCATAAAGGGCACATTTAGGTGTAAGAGATAATGTTCTTGCCAAATTACATCAGAATATGTTGAATGGTTGTTAAGCAATGTTGACTGCAAGCAACATTCCATGTCTCCATCTGAAGACAAGCATTTGGTTAACAAGGGGCATACCATAGTCCAAAATGGAGTAGAAGAGACAAAACCCATAAAGGGCACATTTAGGTGTAAGAGATAATGTTCTTGCCAAATTACATCAGAATATGTTGAATGGTTGTTAAGCAATGTTGACTGCAAGCAACATTCCATGTCTCCATCTGAAGACAAGGATTTGGTTAACAAGGGGCATACCATAGTCCAAAATGGAGTAGAAGAGACAAAACCCATAAAAGGCATGTTTAAATCTATATTACAATGTTTATACCAAACTACACCAGAATATGTTGAATGGTTCATAAGCTATGCCGGTTACAAGCAGCATCTTGTGCGAATATACGAAGTTAATTATAAAGGGCCATAACTCTATCCAAAATGGAATTGACAAGACAAAACCCATAAAAGGCAAATCTAGTTCTATGAGATAATGTGCGTACCAAATTGCATTAGAAGATTTTCAATGGTTCCTGAGCTATGCCGTTACAAGTGTCTGCAGTAGTGGAGATTTAAAATTGATGGCAAAAAGGCACGAGCTAAGCTTGTTACAAGCAAAATCCCATGTGAAGATATGAAGTTGCTTGTCAAGGGCCGTAACTCTATAAAAGATGGAGATGAGTAAAATCCTATAAAACGCACATCTAAGTCCATGGGACAATGTATACACAAATTGCATGAGAATATGTTAAATGACCTCTGAGCTACAAGGATCTATGTAGTGGAGATTTAAAACTGATGGAAAGGGCAATAACTCGGTCAAAATTGGACCAGAAAAACTGAAACCTTTAAAAGGCACATATACGTGTAATAGGCAATTCATCTACCACGTGGCATAAAATTATTTGCAAGGGTTGCAGGACTTTAGTGGTTACAATAAGTGTGAATGGATTGACAGAAGAACGGACGAAAAAAGGTGATTATTAGAGGGTTCCTGCATCCGGATAGGGAGCCCTAAGAATACTTCTTGTGAAAACAAGAAGAATATACCTACTCGACCGAGTAGTAGTAGACCAAAACTACTTACATGTGCAAAAATGCACATACTTTGTTAGTTAACATTTATGGCAAACCAAGTGTGTGGACCTTAATTTTCCTTTCACGTGTAGAGCAGTGTACGTGCAACTGAAAAAGACTTCACGACATGATGCTATAAAACAAGCACAACATATTAAAAACGTAGCTTCCAATAATAGAATTCTGACGATTGAGGAGTGCATGATGTGAAGCCATCTTTTGACATATTGACTTCTTGGTACATCTGCATGGGCTGATTTGTCCATACAGGCATATGACATTGTTTTCAACCAGTGTTACGAGAACCAAACTTCCGTAACTGGATCTGTTTGGATTGGTTTGATATTGTACAGCACGTCAACACTGTGAAGGTTGTATCAAGTTGAGTTAAGGGCCTTGCCTAAGGAGACTTTACAGTAGCCGAACCGGGCAATCGGATTAAAATCGTTTTCTACTTATTAAGAAGTAGATCTGATGGGCACCGATACAAAGGTCAAGTTCTGTTGAACCTTTTTATTCACCAATCCAATTACAGCTTTCATAATGCTGAAAGTGAAAAACGACATTCGGAACATCGTCACTAACAATAACTTTTTCTAACACGAAATTCAAGGCTTTATGTGTAAGGGTTGCAGGACTTTCGTGGTTATAATAAGTGTGAACTGACGGACAGACGAACGAACGGGAAAGGTGAATACTGTAGAGCTATTCAAGTTTCCAAAATGTTACTACGAATTCCAAAGGTTACCAGAACATAAACTTTTATCTGTGCCCATCAGATCTCCGTTATGTCGGATATCTCGATTTCGATTTTAAATATATAGTTTTCTTTTCTCTATTATAAAGTTCGAGTCCTCGCAACAGAGGAATGAAGGAAATGCATGCTTGTACAACTGAAGTTCAGCTCATCAATGCCCACCTACACATCTCCCATTTTTCTGAAGCAAAACTTCACAGTTTAAAATAATTACTGTACGGTTTGTAATGTGCATAGTCATTACTGCACTACTCATGTACAAAGTTTATATTTCCTCATCATTTACGATCCTCTGCGACCGCAGCATTGTCATACTCTAGGGTCTGGGACTGCATTAGTGGAGATTCACGGCGTTTATCCAAGAATATCTTAACCTGCCAGCCGCCGTGCCCCGCTATGAGGAAAAGGCAGAAAAAACCAAATGCCTGGAAAAAAAATATTTTCTGTACTTTAGCGCACAAAACAACCCAGTAGAAATCTATCTCTATCTCTCAATACACAAATCAATATGAAATTAGGTATATATATATATATATATATATATATATATATATATATATATATATATATATAAACTCAGAAAGAGCTATAAATCCCGAGTTTCATGTACCGCCCCAACTTTCACATCTCTATACCATTATCGTTTAAAAGCTACTTGTGTGACTACTCGATACAGTTATATGAGGTCATGGCAAATAGAAAGTGTTCAATGAAAATTCGCGGAAATGTACAGAGTAACCTTGGGTTCAAACAGCAAGTGTACGTAACATTAACCTTGTTTAACGAGACCTCTCGCGTGGCTCCGTGACATCTGCGACATTCGAGCGTTTAAAAAGGGTCTATATAAACGATTGTAAAGATCACAATGATGCCTGCCAAAAATGTCGCTGATTGGTTGACAGCGTTCAGCGTTCTTTAAAAAAAAAAAAAAAAAAAAAAAAAAAAAAAAAAAAATGATCACATAAATGCAGACTTGTCATATTTGTGTTTATATTTGAGACTGGCTACATACAATATGCATAGGTGATGCAAGTTTTAGCTTCTACATGAAAATATTGCAAATTGTTAGACTGTGACACTATCTCTCTGAGTAAATACAAGCTGTATGCATTGCTCGTATTTACACTATTACATTCTACTCCCGCTTAAGTACATTATAATTATGCGTATCCCTTATGCACAAATAGTACTGATCGACTTAACAATATAGTCTGTTTTTTCGGACTGGTAACAATAGAGAAAAAAGATATGATCGACACCTATCGGTAACAATATATTGTTTTGATCTTTATTGGCGTAGGGTGTAGATCTCTCGAAGTCACGCGAGAGTCTGCTGGAACGAGTGCAATGTAGGACTAGTGTGATTCGCTGGTACCCGGCCTAAATTTGCAAGACAATAACATAGGTCAGTAAGTTGTAAAATATGTGTCGTCCGATTAGTTAATCGTGTAGCGGAGTGCGTAGCAGGGAGCATACGAATCAGGGAACCAGACTAATGGACGCGGTGCATCTTGGGAAAGAAAGTACGGAGATTTCGCATTGGTAACTTCGAGGACAATCCTATGGAGAATACCTCGAATGTATGCCGATGGATGCCATTATCTGCTGTTCGGACCACTTCGGTTATTTACAAAACAAGGATTGACTGAGAAGTTGCGAATGCATTGAACTATTTTTTCATTCGCAACTTCTCAAACAATCCTACTGTCAATCCAATCGAAGTAATAGCAGAGATGGTCCGAATAGATTGTTTTTTTTTTCGCAAAGTAATTTCCAGCGAACAAGATGTAAATTGCTGCGACAACATAAAAAATAGCCGATGTGGTCCGAATTGGAGATTCCGTACTTTCACTAAGACTGAGGGTCCTACAAAATTTGCAGTCTGTGATTAGACCACAGAGCAGTCAGAATTACCACTAACATATTCAGCATAGACTATTTGCTAACATGGCTCAAGTTTCTGGTAGTTTGCGTGGATGAGAACTATGGTTGTATTGACAATGGACAAACATAGTTATGCACAAGCCAAGCAGATCATAGATATCGATAGTCAAGGTCCATAGTCTGATCATAGAATATCCGTGGTATCAAAATGTAGAATTTATTTGACGCCATTTTTATTAGAAAAATAAAACCTTCTCCTCTCTTACAGAATTCGCCAATAAAGTATTCACTGAGAATTTCTCTCTCTCTCTCTCTCTCTCTCTCTCTCTCTCTCTCTCTCTCTCTCTCTCTCTATATATATATATATATATATATATATATATATATGTGAAGATCTATCATATGACGTATTGCACCAGCCATGTTAACGTTCTATCTGAAATCTTTAGTCCTAAATATGGGAATCTGATTCTATGATTTTCTGACCAATGAAACTTTTTAGGTAATATACTGGATATTGAGTTTGTGATTTCATCCTCTACTTATCATTAAGAGCTTTATTTTTGTAACGATTTTTTGGATTGGTTGAGACAGATATCAAACTCGAACTAAAGCTCAAACGTTTTATGATCTACAGGTCATATATTCTTCCTTACCGCTGCTGCTTTGTAGGAGTCCTGGTTACAAGAGTGGGTAGCTAATATAGATGAAGCTATCAGGAAGTTGATAACATAAGCCGCACACCAGATCATCTCCTGAAAATTTAATCTCAAGATTTAAAAAATTGTTTTACAACATGAATACAATTTGTCATTAGAATAGTGTCTGACCCCCTCCCATTAGGTTAATCCAAAAACCTTAACATGTGCCTTTTGTCACCCAACACAATGAGCCTAAATAGGTGTCGACTCAGGCCAAGTGCACTCAATCTAAAACGTTTAAAGAAATACAGATGCACGCCTTTGCTAACCGGCAATCAGGAACCAAGAGGCAACCGCGGAAATGTAAACATGACAGCGACAGATCAAGGTTTGTAATTTATGATATTTTACTTGTATTTATTTCTTACGATACAGATCATTTACACTGAGAATGTAGATTATACTTGCTGACCTTTTAGATACATATTATGAGACAGATTTAGATGCTGAAGTAACTATACCAAACGAGGGATTTGTTTTCTATTGGCTTTACACAAGGAAACCATTGCCATGAATACCAAAATGAGCCAGCAGCGAGACATTTGTAGAAAGAACTTAGCAAACGTCAGAAATAATAACATGTTCTTATTTTGATGATTTGTTTACAAATATATATCATACTATTGTGTATATTTGTAATTTAACCATTAAAAATAAATGGAACCAAATTTTAAAAAAGCAGAACAAAATAAAACAAAAGCAAACAAACAAACCAAAAACCAACCAAACAAAAGAAAACTTTCAATCAGTCAAATTTTCTTATTTCAATAGTTTCGATATTCGGTTAATGGACTTGAGACACTAAACAAAAACTCTAAATTATTTTTATCTCCAAAATCATGATGCAGTTAACGATGATTTTCTTAGATAACAGAATATTTTCTTTCATTAAGCTACACACACCATTTTTTATTTTGTTGTGGCAATTGATGACTAATATCATCTTTTCTATAATATGTGGCTGGATCTGAAAAGGGCCTCTGAGAATGGAAAAACAAGGTGGAAGAATTCATACATTTTTCATCAGTAACTGTAACTGCCTTGATCCTTTCCCTCGTCTAAAATCCAACAACCGTTGTTATTGCAATTGCTGCTAATGGTTTTGATTTTGATAATGCTGGCTTTCTCTTCTTTTACTTTGCCAGAGACGATTCGTACAAAGCTCTCGTGTCTTTAAGTTTAGCAAGGTTTTGCTGCAATACACTCACTCGCGGTTTGAAGGCCAGTCATTCACATGTCTAACTCTTTTGACCAGTGGCAGGAACAGTTTTCTTTGCTCAATACCGCTTCTCTTGCTGTTGTTGTTGTTGTTGTTGTTGTTCAAAGTCTCTTCTTTCTCCCTCCGGCTTTGTAAAAAAATATCTTATTGCTCCTTTCAAAATCATTATATTCAGATGACGGAGCTGCCTGTGACGTCCGAAATTCCTGTCGTGAGCAAACTGGAATAAATCATGTTCGACTGACGATGAAATCGGGTGAGTGATGGTGATGGTTGCGGTCGTAGGGTCGCTGTTGGAAGAAGGAGCAACTACCCCAACAAATGGTGTTATTCTTTAGCTCAACCATGGTATAGTACTTTCTGTACTGTACTGTACTGTCATTTGCCGTTGTTGTTCGTATACTTTGTTTACACTGACTGAATCACGAAATATGCAATCCTGCGTTCTGATTTGTAAGTGCACTCTGATCTGCCAAGCTCGACACGCTACCATTATATGCGTACCAGAAAGACGCGCTACGAATGGCTGCGTGTCAAAACTAGTTTCAACCCATTTCTTCCCCATATAAGATGAAGTGTTTCAAAGAATCAACATGTGGCCCAGCATACCGTGCTCCACCACCATTCACCACCATTCACAGCGTGCTCGTCAACTCATTTTACCACGTCTACGTCAAGACAAAGTGGCTTATCGAAGAAATAACAGAGATAGCCATATTTGCCAGACGGTGTTACATCGAGCAACAAGAATGTTTGACACGAGTCTTAAGGTAAAGACCCCTGGTGAGAAGTCCGCGCCTACGCAGAATCAAGTGGTGTTACTCCAGTAAATAAGATTTGTTAACTCACGCCGCCAATTCAACGTCCCTTTTCAGGTTCCTTCCATTTCAATCAGAGAAAAACAATATCATCATCGTGTCATCTTCACGATTTTTTGTTTTTCTCTGTGGGTGTTGGTTTGTACGTGTAAGTGTTTGTCTGTAAAGACGAGGGTCGGTCATCAAACAATTCGCCAATATGCATTTGTTTGTAAGGGTAGATGATTATTGGTAAAGATGAATGTTTGTCTGTAAGAGTGTGTGTTTGTCTTCAAGGATAGGTATTGGTTTGCAAGGGTGGATGTTGGTCTGTAATTAGGTGTCAAATATGCAGGAATTTTAAAAATGAAGCAATTTCACATTTAAGGGTGCTAAACAATTTTCTGTGGATTGGCGGCGGAAATTTTTGTCACTATTTTGCCGATTTTTTACGAAATTTATAAAGTACATTTTTTTAGATACACGAACATATCTATTCTGTTCATTTTTTCACACTTTTTTCCCATTCCTCAGTAAGCCAATTATTAAGTGAATGTAAGTCCTGATGCGTATTATTTCTGACTACCCACTCGTGATAATAATATCGCCAAACGAGGCAGATTGTTAATTTTCGTTAACATAGCGAGTCTACGTTGCATATAACCCGCTACCTCAAAAGAAGATGAGTGCGCTTTAAATTACGGATTAAACGTCGACATAATATATACTAAGAATAAATCATTTTTGCAAGGTATAGCCAATGAAAATAATGTGAGCAAAGGTCATACCTAGTGTATTACATTTAGTTTCCTAATAATCTGTATTATTATAGCATAACGTTTGTCTACGTAAATTGGAATTACTCGCCAGTAACTGGGTCATTTCGCTTGCTATAATCTTTTGCATTGAGAAAAATAGATCAGAAGTGAGAACTCGTCAAATTTCCACTGGACGTAAATTCCCTAGAACGTCACTTTTCAAAGAATTAAATCTTTAAACTGTCAGAAAAATGTAGGGAAGCTCGTACATACCAGAGTACAAAATATGCGTGCAGTGTATGTGTAACATTGTCGGACTTGTCTTGTTTTTCCTCCGTGTTACAAGACTGTCCTGTTATCGTGTCAAAATAGACCTGGTAAAAATATTTGTATTCAGTAAAATACATGCATCATGTGCCGATAGTAAGGCCAATCTAGGGAATCGTAGAAAATCACTGCAGGACAAATATCACTAGACAACGGCTGCTAATATACGCTTCAGTTCTTAGCACACACCCAGGGTGTTTAAATTTATATAGGCTAGCTACTTTGCACGATACACCCAGGACCTTCATTTCATTGTGGTTAAAAATAAAAAAGTTTGAAAGTTAATAGGGTAATTATATTCTACATATCTCACATTTCGATATTTTAGCACTTAAATAGTCCACTGCGCAGCTATGAACGAAGCCTATATAACATATATAACTACTAGTTTGTTCAACAAAACCAGCTCCTGTTCCTATTCGTAGATGCCCAAATTCGTCTGTCCTTGTAAAAGTAGGCTATAATAGCGCCGTCGACTTATAAATACCAGCGGAGTTAATATTGGTAACACCGCACGTCTTGTCATGTTTCCCAAAGAATAAGCAGATTTTGAATTACCTGCATGAGATTCGCGCTTTGTTCGTCACTCACATATTGTATACAGCCATTACCAACATGTATAAACTGCAAGGTGTCGGATTCATCGCTATTAGAATATCGTTACCTCATTATGTTAATAGGAAAGTACTAGGAGATTATCCACATATTTGTCCAATTTAACCTGCAGAACATTTTGCAAGGCTATTACAGATATACTGATAGCTTTTTCAGGGTTATATCATAATGGAGGTTAAAGGCAGCTTTAAGTCCCCATAAACTGCATACTGTAAAATCTGGAAGGTAGTATGCCGATCATATTTTGATGGCCAGATATTAACATTTCAATAACTTTATCAATCTTCATAATTTTACATGGTTCTTAGCTACAAATAATGCCCAATCCGAGTGTTTCGAACTGCTATAAATGTATCATGCTTTTATATGTTTGAAAACCATAACAAAATTTTCTGAACCACCTATTACATTTTTGAAAAGCCACCAAATGGTCGTCAAAAATTTAAGTAAACTTACAAAATTAGTATTTATTTTCTAGGCCTCCACCACCGTAATTTTCAGCATAGAAAAACTACTCATAATCTTATCTTTTGTTTATCAACCATTGACTGATATTTCGGATTATATTTGCGATACAAAATACGTAATTAATCCTATTTTTACCCTACACTGCTCTGTTGGGATTATCTGTGTCTCTTTCGCTCTATGTATACTTATATATTTTATATTGCAGCATATGAATTGCAAATATACCTAGATACATCTATATATGTATCATAGGGCTTCATCTATTTTGTGAGAACATATAGTCTAACATCATTTTCCTATAATTTTGAAAAATAAAGTATATTCCTGTGTGTTGTGACGTAGTCATCATAAGAAAATCATGCCTTGATTTTAAATGCTTATTTTATCACGGTTTATGTGTACTGTGACGCAGTACTCATATAAAAATCATACAAATGCAACTTTATTACTACTTTATGTATGACATACAATATATTGACGTATTTTCTTTTCCTTTTAGAAATGGAACTTCTTTATGGAGAATTTAATAATTATACCAACCAACTGGATTTTTAATTTATTAGCTGATCCACAAGCTACAAATTATATTTAAGAAAACTGAATAAGGTCTTCATTGATTTTAGTGACATATTTTCAGTCGTTTGCAAACTATTAAAATAATCATCATATCCCTTTCACTTCAAAAGTACACGTTTTTGGTCTTTTAATTTTGTATTTTTAAATTTATTTTTTGTATAAATTGTCCTCTATGTTGTAAGC
Organism: Margaritifera margaritifera; assembly: GCA_029931535.1. Taxonomy (NCBI): domain Eukaryota; kingdom Metazoa; phylum Mollusca; class Bivalvia; order Unionida; family Margaritiferidae; genus Margaritifera; species Margaritifera margaritifera. The sequence continues at coordinate 2,906,031 of JAQPZY010001472.1, forward strand.
GACTCCTCCTCCTCGTAAAATATACCATAAATATTCTCTCACTCCAAATCTTCCCATTTGTATACAAATGGTGCGCCTAATATCATATTTCTAAACTTAGAAATGTATTCTGTAAAAGTAGTATTGTGTCTCTTTGAAAAGATATGTTCTGACATTTTATAATTGTTTCATCTGTTTTAAATGTAGGCCTTCTGAATGCATCAGTTGTTAGATAACGAACAAAAAAAAAAAAAAATTCCAGACGTTAGATCAATTTTTCCTTGCCTCCATCCACTGGAGTCATGTATATGGGTATATAATAAGTGTTTTAAGTTTAGGCAAGACAAAGTTCTTTTCAAAACTATATAGTACAGATACTTTTTTGAAAAGAAAGAAGTCAGAGTACATACAAAATATTTAATGTTCTCTTTTAAAAGCAACTCATTAACCTTTCTGTTTTAGTTTCATTTCCTTAAACATGCTGTGTTTTTGTTGGTTTTCGCTCATTAAATATACTTTAAATGCATCATATAGATCATCACCTTTTTGTTTCTAAACTATTTCAGCCCATGCATATTTGATGAAAATATATATCACAGTCAAAATGTATTTATATCTGATATGTTCGATCTACAAGCATACGAGTAGGATAATAGGATAATAACAATCTTTCTCGTATATTACTATGTTATTCGTATGCTTGTAAATCAACTATATCTTTATGCAACTAAGCCCAGTGTGCTTTGTATAATTCCCTTTATATGAAAATCTTTTTTCTCACTTGTCTGTGTAATTATTCTGTTAATTCACTAAATGATGTTTTCTTTTTATTGCATTTAATTTGTGCTTATAATTGGTTGACATTTGCTTAATCCAATGGACTTTTAGGGTCTTAATATAGATACTTAATACACTACTCATCCGTCATCCAATTGTATCGACTTATACAAACTTAAATTATGTTTATGGAATGATCATTTTAGAAGTTGATTGCTATGTTAGATACATTAATAAAAACTACAAGTAACATACATGATTTCTATCAAATTTTATAAATCATGATTAAAGACCAGTTCATCAAATGGACAAGGAAACAAAAAAAAAAAAAAAAAAACAGACATGCAAAAGGTGTGTAAATATGATGAAATCAAGTTCGTGTTGTTATGGAGGAAATATTTTTATAAGACAAACAAATCAAGAGAAAATAATATGAGAATGTCGAAAGACTATAATCAAAGGTTCATTTAATGCTCAGGAGAAACTAAGTATCGTAATAATTATTTAGTTGAAAATTATAGTTGGATAATACATGAAAAAGATCATTGATTAATTAATGCCAGAAAGCGAGTAAAGAAAATGAAAAAGAAGAGAATTATACCACAGCTCCAGGATTCATTTAATACGAACTTCAATGAGTATAGACTGTAGGCAGGAAATAGCCAAGATTTATAAAAAAAAATAATGAAGAAGAACCATACTTACAAATATAATAATCAGAAGATTTAGAGAATTTTTTTAAGTAAAACTTCAAGTGGATATATCTTTAACAATTCAACAAATATTACCATTAGAAACAGGAACACAACTTTCGCTCACTAGAAATCGATTTCACAGAACTCAGTCTTTAAACATCATAAATATAGATGAAATACACACGGTAATTGATGAGATATTTTAAGTGTTACCCACAAAAAGGACTGGAAATTAGTACAAATACAGAATGGGTGTTAAGTAAAATAGATTACTTAAGATTGAATATATAGAAATACCAATCTATTAGAGGAAGATTGTTTATAAAATTACCGGAATTGCCTTAAGTTTAAAAAAAGAAGACGAACGTTTCTTGTGCAATTGAATCAGTTGTAGCTCCTCGAAGAATTCATAAGTATAGACAATCAAAATATACAGTTTACAAGTGTAAACATTGGCTTCACAAAAAAAGATAAAATATACTTATAATTTTGAAAATAGAATTTAATGTATCATTCATTGTCTAAGGAAAGACAAGTGACGAGGTCAAGTACATACGACCGGTTAGACTCACAGAAAGATAATGAAACAACTATGTTGACATATTGATATTATTTTATAGTAGAAATTGGTATCTTTATTGTGCAATGAATGGTTTATCAAGGTTGATATCATCTGAGATAAACAAATACAGCTAGCAACTATTGGTTAGAAACTATAATCATATGTTAAAAGTGTAATTTAATTTGATTTGGAATGCATTACAAAACCATTATTTGTCCATGCTCGATCATGTTTGATTCATTCTTTATCTAATATTTTTGGATCAAATATTTAAAACAGATCATTACTTTCTGTAAAATCTATACCATAGGCTGCTACACCTCCGACTATTACTGCCGTTGCCATCCTCTATTCAATGGTAACATATTTTCTTAATTCGATTCTATCTGATACAATGCGACAATCGTAAAGCATTATACATCATGATATTCGTTTGGTTTTCTCATGCCATTCCTTTCTGTGTTTATCACTTTCATCTTTCAATGTTCTAAGTCTTCGAACCACGCAATAATATTTACATCCATTTCTGTGTTGATTGCTGTTTTAACTGTACAAATTTGTCCATGTAAATCTTTGTTCTAAAGCATTTAACTATTTTCTTATTTGTTCAATCTTTTCAACAATTAATCAACACTACCTTGTACCAAGCGATATTTTTATCCACTTCTGGATCGACATACATTTTTGTATCTGTTTGCGATTTTATTTCAGGCTGTTCTATTATTGTAGTAAGATCGTTTTCTATTGTTGGCAAGTCAAATCACTTCATATTTATCGTTTAAATCAGTGAGAAATAAATCTTGAGTCGTTTTCATTTATTTTATCGTGCTTTCATAATATTTGTTTTCCTCTTGTTATCGTCTATCCTTTAACGATTAGAGTTAGCAACCACCTTGTTGTTCAAGTTATTAATGCTCCAGGTAGAATCATTCATTACATTTTTAATCGCTTGATTGTTTTGCTTCACTTTGTTGCTTAAGTAATTTTGTAGCTGCTCCACTTTGTATTGTAAAATTCCATAGTCTTGCAGGAATTCTTTATGTGTTCCATATTACTCTCTAATGCATCCATCCCAGAGTATATCCCTTTGTTCAATATGTCGTGAATGTATTTTTCCTGCCTTTTTCATACTGCTTGCAATACTTGTATAGCATTAGATAACGTATCAAAATAATTGTTTGAATAAGTTCTGTGCATTTAATATCGTGTTGTCATCAATCTGATTTGTAAATCCTGAAGTTTGGTGGTTCTTTTATTACCATTATGTTCAAAAGAAGATATTGCATTGTCTGTATGTCTTCTTTATGTCATAATATATTTCAAATTATTGTCCTCTAAAGTCTTACTCATTTGAGTACCAATACGTGCATTTAGAAACTGTCTAGTTGCTGCATCATTTGATTATACTGGATCACTTCAGCCAATACTATGGCGGTTATTCATGTTTAAAAAATTGATTAGTGTTTGACTTGTACCGGTTTTAAGTATTTTTTCTCTCACCTATTTAAGCCTATATTATCAGTACCTCTTAGTAATATTTATTTCATTATGTTAACTTTTTGTGCCATTTACTAAACCTGAAAACCACACGTTGCAGGCATTCCGTGAAAGTCTATAACTTTGTAATCTTCATTTTTAATACTTATTTTTAGTCTGTATATTAACTCTTCTGTAATCGTTTTCATTGGCCATTAACAACGTAGGAAATAAAATCACCATGAAAAATATTTTTAATAGGTACAGCCCCTAACAAACATGAATAATAACCATTTGAACAATTATTGGAGCTGTTCATCTGATCGAGGAAATATATTCTAAATCTTAGGTTGCAAAAACCCACCAACTCTGTCTGATTCAGTAGCTGCTTCTATAGTTATGTGCCTAAGGAATTGTAATAATTTAAAGTTGAAGTTGGTTATGCACACTGTGTAATTGTTAGATGGAGTAACTATAACTTTTGAATTGTATTTGAAACACTCGATATTAATACTTTCTTCATTGGCGTTATTAGCAGTCATACTTTCTTTAACTTTCTTCATGTACATTTCAAGGCTATAAATTTAATCAGGAGTTAAAACAGCTTTATTTAATATTTGTTGTTGATCAATAAAACATGATTTTTAAATCTCTGAAATATGGTAATAGCCAACATGAAAACCTATTCTTTGTAATGAGTAGCTTACATTTGCAAAATACGTTTCTTTTTCAGGTTGTCCTTCCATTTCAGTAAAGCTTTCCAGTTGTATCTGATAAATTAATGCTTACTTCTGTATTCTGTAACCTTATACTTCAATTTATTTCGCTTCTCTAAAAGTGTTAATATTAAGTTCTTAAGTGTTTAGACTTTGTGTTGGACACTTTCCTCGAGTTTGCAATATTCACATCCTTGTATACGCTTTACTTGTTATTTATCAAATTAAACTGCTCATGACCCCTATTGTCACTTATTGCATTAATTATAATGTCAGTGATACTGTTTAATAATATCAGAACTTACTATCTCATCGTGTTTCAAACATTATTTATATATAAATGTTTCACTGAATGCGTTTGCGACCAACCCAAGTAAAGTTGCACCAAAATCCAGTAAAAGCTAGAAGTACAATACTTTGTAATGTTATCCCTGCAGCTTCTAAACCAGCAGCTGGTGCACCCATACTATCTGAAACGGTAGCCATGATAACTTGTACCCAGTTTAAAAACATATATGTTGTTTTATACTTTTGTCTGACACATCAGTAATGTTCGATCTTTTTAATCAAATCATTCCTAATTTTGTTGATAATTTGCTACCTGACATTCATACATCTTTCTTTTTTTACCAGTTATATGTATAAAATAAGCTACTTAATTATTTTATATAGTCTGGTTCCTCGTCGTAACAAAAGGTAAATGTAAACTGGGAAATAACTGTTAATGCTTCATCAAATTCAAATTTACTCGATCATATCGAACTATCATTTGATTCCTGGTACTAATTGTTCAAAATCACAATGTATTCAACAGTCACAATAGTATTAATTTTGCTGTTTGCCTCGCTCATTTATTACTGAAAAATTTCAAGACAATTTTGTTGCTCATAACATTTCTAGAACTTGATTAGCAACTAGCTCTTTAAGTTGTTTCCAAAGTTTATTTAGAGGTATATCATGTTTCAAAACTGTTTTATTTGTATCAGCACAAGAAATTAAACAACAATGCCACTACATATTAAATAATACACACACTTGTTTAGGCTAACTTTGTTAGTTGATTTGCCATCCTCTATCTTAAAATCTTTGTGCTTTTGGTATTTTAAATTCTTTCAATTTTAATCCAAATTTCGTTACAAGATCAGCTCTATGTTGGTTTTTATTCTTTTGTAAAATTACTTTTCCAGCTTTTGATTCAGATTTATTTTCATATTTTAAAAAAAAATGCAATTTAAAGCAAAGATATCTTATTTATATTAAATTAATTATAAAGTAAATCATGTTGTAACAACACAGTAGTATAACATCACATACAAATGTAGTAAAGGATAAACAATGACTTGTATCTTGGTTTCAATTGCACTTTTATCACAGTATAGGATACATAATGCGGAAGAAATGGGACATAAGAGCCTTTACTAAGAAAACTGAAGCAGCCTATCCTGGCTGGCTAATGCGGGTATCAAACCCGCGACACTTGGATTACGAATCCTACGCCCTATAAACTGAATTACCGCGACTCCCTATGAATAATAAAAGCTAAGACATTTTCAGAATGCATAAAAGGAAGAGACATAACTGAATTTTAAAAAAAAATTAGTTCCTAGCGCAAATCAGGTATAAAGGAATAGTGTATACAATGGATAGATGCTAATAAAGAGCATATAACAAATTGAGAACACCCCCAACCAAAACACCTCCGCATCCCCCAACAAAAATAATAAATTTAAAAAATAATCAAAGCGCAACAGTAAATAATATAATGAGTGATATATAAAAAGAGTTTGAAATATACAGTCATTGAGTGACAACATGAGATCAGATCCGATGATAAAACCGTTAGGTGTACCATCTATTAATTTTATCGTATATATATATATATATATATATATATATATATATATATATATATATATATATATATATATATATACTTATACTGAACCTGATGGTGTTAGTGATGATGATTTACAGCTAAATCCTTTGATTCCTGGTACTAATTTGACTTATCTGATTCAGAAAGGAGAAAACGTTTTCATTGGTCGAATACAGTTATGTAACAGCAAGTAGTAACAGATCTACGGGTATTAAAATGCCTTAAAATAGAGGTACGACAGCACACGGCAAAAGTCGAAGATTTTACAAGTGACAACTTTATTATTTAAATGATTTTGTTCAACATTAATTAAGTCTCGTTTTCCCCTCTACTTGTTTCTTAAAATTAATTAGTTTGAATATTATCAAGCTATCACTTAGTGCTGAAAGAGGTTAACCCGACTTAAAGGAAATAAACACAGAAAAGTGTCTTATACCGTTTGATGTCATATCATTTTATTTTAACTCGGTCTGTAATTTATTCAAGTCATCAATTGGTAGGAATTTACAAATGAAAAATGGCGCTGCCAGAATAACAACAAGATACCGACTTAATATAGTTGATCTTGCACCAAAAAAGTGTTATATATTTTTCATATTCTTTTTGTTCATTTTTCCAACTCATTCTCAGTTTCGTTTTTACCACTTTTTGTTTTTGTATGTTCCATCTACAATAGTAATTTTCGATTGTCGTTTGCATTCTTTAATGTCAGGTGAAGCAATATTACGTTATTTGTCTCTTCTATGAAACCTAATTCTTGTGCAAGTTGTTTATTTACCATTTAAATAGTGAGAAAATAGCAAAAGGTGGTACACACGATTTTGTTTATATATTTTAAAATCCTGTTTATGATAAAGATGTCTACAAGGAACAACTTCATATGCTAACAATGGATACAGTTTAATTAATAATTTATCCAGTGCGGGATTTGAAACTTCAAGACAAAATCTTCAAGCAGAAATAGTCAATAATTACAAAGAGAATTTTAAAAGTGTTTTAATATAGATGAATAACAATTTTTACTGACAAAATTGATTTTAAAATTGGACACAACATTTTACATTGATATGACTCTGATGGAAACTAAGTACAAATATCAAGTAGAAATAATGGAAGAAATATTTTAGCTCAAAACTCCATAAGAACTCTATCTGCAGATAAACAAGCAAAAGGTGATATGTTCGACAAAGCTGAAATAGCTTTCAAACGTTTTTCTCCAAAATATCGGTTAAAAAGAAACCGTGGTTCCTACTTCTACAATAGATTAAGCAGATTGTGAGGTACAGAAGAAAGACAACCTAATTATCCACTGGAACCGGCAGTCAATATAAGACAACAAACAAGTCCCTGAGAAAATATAAATGCAAACAATCAATGCAAACGAACCACTTGTTATAAAAAAACAAACTGCTAAATCTGTAATACAGCATACAAAATTAGAAGTCGAAAAATATGACAATTATATAAAGAACGTAAAGAAAGATATCTGCATAGAAAAAGATGCAACAAATAAGTTTATTTGAAAGAACTGTTTGGAACTACTGAAATTAAACAAGTACAAATACCTTTTTTACGTAATAAACCTAGAGCATAGATTAGAGACAACGATGAAACAAAAATCAACTAACAGTAAATGAAGAGTTACTACTAGGTCCAAAAAATATTCCAAACATCGTTCAAAGATAAAGGTGGAACAATTACTGCAATTATTGTAGCTATGCGTGTGATAGTAGCAACCATTGCCCTGTCTATAGTAAATCTAGGAAAATAAAAAGTTTTTCCTATTCCTGCTACACCTATTGCTACATCGGCACATGCACTTTCTCCTACTTCTGCTTCTCCTACTGCAAGCGAATTACTTTTTTTAAATTTAAAAAAAGTCTTGAAAAATGTTGACAATATTTTGCTTGAGTTTGCAAAAAAGGCAGCAGCAGTACTGCATAGAAATATTGACAATGTAATAAGCTGATTTGTTAAAACAGCTGGAATAGTTGTTTCTTTATTTGTTGATAATGTTGTGTATTAGTCGTTCTTACATAAGTTAGCTTTCTGTTAGTATCTTTGATCTAGGTTTATTACGTAAAAAAGGTATTTGTACTTGTACCGCAACAAGAAGGGTACGAAATTTATAACCTATCTTAAACGGTAAATTAGGCCAACGCATACAACCGTCAACATATATGTGTGCGCTTTAGTTTATTGTCTGCTCTTTATCTTTAATGTAATGTGCAGTTCCAATTACAAGAGTGTCACCTTTTATGTCCTTTTTATCTACACAGTTCGTGCTAACGTTTTATTCTTTTATTCCATGATCCATCTTTTCACGAGTTGTTGGAGACCATTTCTCAGCTTCAGTTTTCTTTTTTTTTTGTATACATCTGTATTTATGGCATTGTTCAGTCCTAGTTTAAAGCTATAAGATGATATTTTAATGTTATTCTTGTATCCAACAAAGCAATCAATTTGTACAACCATATCATTAAACAATAAAAAGAATATACCATCACAACCAACATAGTAGTCCAATTTCACTTTTGAATCTGAAATATATTTGAAATCTTGTTGAAATGTTTTCATCGGAGTCATAGCATTGTTCACAAAAATTATTTTTTTAAAATAACATGTTTTACTGTGTCTTCAACAGTTGAAACAGACTTTGTAATAGATATTCTGTTTTGAACTTCATCATCCAATAGCCATTACATATGATCCGACGCTTTGATTTAGCCTTGCAATACCTCAGTTTGTCAAACTTTTGCTATCTTGCAGAAAAAATAAAATCCATCCTTTTGTGATCGTTGTTGTCATTTGAGTTAATTTCATCAGCTGGCAATTTTCTTCAGTATTTAAAGGTACCTGCCCCATAGTTATAATGACGCTTTTAAGCATTTAACATAGTAGCTGGTTAGGATCTCTATAAAGCCTGGTGTACAATATTAGGTTCTTTAGGTCAACTATCAATTAAATATTTGTTTTTTTCCATTAATGTATTTCCAATTATTGGTTTGTGGAATGGTAAAGTTATTACAGATTCATATCTATGTTGTTTTTCATTGCATTAAAAGCTTGTTCTTCAGGAAATAATGTTGTACATTCAAATAGCAGTTTTCGTGCTTGAAAGTAGACATGAAAGCTATCTACTGATTTTACTAACTATGGTACATTGTAATATGTTAAATACCAACAAAATATTCCACATCCTACTGTTGCCATCCATACTGTCCAGTGTAACTGATTTTGCAAAAATTTTATGTGACACTGTACTCAGCATATTTACATCGAATCATCACTGTCAAATGTACAATGTAGTTATCAAAAATATTTCAGGGTTTGTATACAGAAAATATCTTTATGAGTGCATTATATTTTCATCTTTATAAATATATGTGCAATGTCTTAGTTAACTATAATAATAAACGGAGTTGCTGGACAAGAATAAGGTGATGTACTTATCAATTTCTTAAACCTGAAATCCATTATTTGTCACATATGTTTAGACTTTAAGCATTTTCATCTGAAGAGTGTAATCTCATTATAATTAAGTGTGATTTTGAAAGTGATAAATGCGGTGGTGGCAACCTAGAAAATAAATACTGATTTTGTGTTTTTTTTTTATTTTCGGATCATTTGTTGGTTCCAAAAGGTAATAGATGGCCAAGCTGGTTCGGAAACAAATGATTTTGTGGTCACGAAATTTAAAAAAAAAAATAAAAAAAAAAAAAAAAGAAAAACCCACATAAATTTGTAGAGCTTTGAATCACACGGCTCGGGCAGTAACTATGGCTAAGAAGTATTTACAAATGTGAAAAAGACAGTAATATTTTGGGCATGAACATATGTCTGGTATACTACTCTGGATAATACATTTATTTTTTAAACTTAGTGAAAGTCATATGTGCTTATTTTTGCTATATCTGTTTGAGCTATGCGCTTATTGTGAGCGAATTTTCTGGAGATACAACTGGTTGAAAAGTTTTGATAATCACACTTACCTTTAAAACTCATAAGCATTAATAAAAGATCTGATAGCACTAATGCAGAATCAGGTACAGGAACGAACAAATCACCTAAGTGACAGAATAAAATAGCATGAGAAGAGTAGAGTTTAGGTCTTTCATATTTTATTTCTTAAGCATACACGTATGAGCTTAATTTGTATATGAAAATACTGGATGGTCCGTATGCACATATGTTCGGTATACGCCTATTTTGATGTATGGGCGTATTATCCAGATCTACAGAATGTTTTCAAACTACAACTTTGCGTCCAATAAGACAAATTAGCATATTATTTATCTGTGACTAATGTCAGCATATTTGGCAATATGCAGAATTACAGTGTTTATTAAATACATCCCCGCTCTCCACTGATTTGCCCCATTTACCGTAAACACTTGTGCCCTCCAATGATTTGTCCCATCCACCTCAAACACCTGTCGTTCTCCACTGATTTGTCCCATCCACCCAAACACATATGGCTCAGTATTAGTTGCAATTCAGAATTTGTCTTTTCATGACAAGTAAGCATATACAAAGGTGTTAAAAAAAAAGTTATGACCAGGGGTCATAAATGTAAGCGATATTCAGTGATAATCTCTTTCTCTCTCTCTCTCTCTCTCTCTCTCTCTCTCTCTCACACACACACACACACACACACACACACACACACACACACACACACACACACACACACACACGCACGCACACACACCAATTCCAATACATGTCTTTGAATTTCTTAAACGCTTCCCAAATCCATTAGCCTTACCTCCAGGGGCTGCATCGAAATTCTAAAACCGTTGTACATATCTATGGATCATCCCCAATCAAGTCACAAGGGCTGAAATCTCTATCTTGAACGCTGCACGAAGAGCTACCAGAGAGTACGAATGCACGAACGAAAGCACGCCCAGAGACCAGGACCACATGATGACATCTATTCTCAGAAATGCGCGGGGATATAAAAGCAAAACAGGAATTGTGACGGAGTTTGGACCTGATATGCTGTGCGTGTATGTATATGTGCTTGTTTTTGCTTTGGTTTTTAATTGGGATTGATTCCTTTATGGCAAGAAAAGAAGAAAATACCAAAGTACGGACGGAATAAACCGAGAATAAATGCATAAGTGACAAGATAAATACAGAGAGAGAGAGAGAGAAAAAAAAAGAGTGTGAGAGAGAGAGAGAGAGTTTACAATTCTGACATATATCAATACCATACATACCCCTATGTCCCATCTGATAAGGCCGAACTTTCTGAGCACGGCAAAGGCATTCAATATGTACCAGACCAGAGAACAGAAGAAACAGGAACCACATACAAATTCGAAGTAGTTGTATGATGACCCGTAAAGAAAGTCACAGGCAGGTATGTTGGTGGCATTCGAGATAATTAGACCCAACAGGGACAAAATCTAAATGAAATTAGAAAGAATGGAAAATATACCCTAGTGAAGGATTTCCAATCATAATAAGTGAATGAAGATGATTATACCACATTACTGTAATGAGAAGCAAACATATCTACTGAATGCGAAACAATCTCAGCGTCATCGACTCACTATATATATATATATATATATATATATATATATATATATATATATATATATATATATATATATATATATATATATATATAATCAGACGGGTTTGATGCTTCATGAAATATATATTTTGTCGTGACTGAACACTTTAAGGATATGTATTTTGAAACACTTTTAGAAAAGAAGAAAGGAATGTTTCTGATTCACATTTGGCATGTAAACTTTTTCAGGAAAGTGAGATTTTCAAAACAATACAAAAAGAACAAGTTTATTTTACGTCAATTGAATGAAAAGTTGAAGAAAAAAACTATACAGCATGCTTCCGGCAGCTAAGATATTCGCATGAAGTAATTTTATACTGGAAATCACTGACCTTGAATGACAACTAATTAGAATTTCACGTGTCCAAACCGTAGATGGCCCTAGTTACCGCAGCAGCATCTAGTACATACAAATATTACAGATTTTGGTATGGGTTTTTAATGGAAAAGATAATTAATCCTGAGCGATGTTGTTTTCTTTTTAAATGACTGTTTTTGTATACTTACAATCTCAGCTACCATACATATTCCTAGGACGCTTTTGACGAAGGTCATGTCTACGTAGATACATCCGAACAGCTGTTTCATATTGGTGTCACTGTCCCGGACTGCACCGCCGACAGCCTGACCTGGTTCCTGCGCCTTCATCTGCAACGAAAAAAATGTAGACTGCTTTAATTTTTTATTATTTATGCAGAGAGATGTAAATGTTATATTTGTTTGGAAGGATTCTTTAAGTCAACGTAGGCAAAGGTTTCCTAACAAAAATATTGATTGTTGTTAAATGCTGTATCTAGCATCTGAAATGGACCTTTTTTCGACCACCCCACCTCCATGTTGTGCGTCAAACGTTTGATGGAGTTAGGACAGTGACTGATAATCTGATGTTATAGCTTACAAATCAGAACATTTGTCAAAAGCTAGCATAATATAAAACTCTTTCCAAGGGGGGCTGAAGCATTGTGTCCAATGGATCACGTGGCAAGCATACACAAACCAAATGGTTGTTTCTAGTCTTCCATCGCATTCTAAAGTACTGTCGTACTCACGATATACATTTTTTTGAGTAGTGTATACATGGCCATGTTGAAAGAATACGTTTAAAAAATATTTATAATGTTCTCTAATTCCTGCATGAGAACATTACAAATCAGAATAACACAATGTACTAGGCCAGCAAGACCTAAGTGTGTTTATATTATTGCATATTAAAATTTTAAAACCTTGGTACGACAATTCTGGACCACTTATATTTTTGTGTATTTCTATCTCGTGACCATTCTTTCAAATCAGGCAAGTAATTTTAGGTGATTCAATCGTATACATACTGGAAGTCCTGAAGGGAGAGGATATATATGTCATATTTTATGAAACGGAGTTATCTCTATACAACAAACAAGATGATATACATAAGGTTGAAAAGAAGCTGAAAACAAATAGAATTAACGGTAAAACGTATGTACATGTAAAATAGAAAGGTTATGATTACTCGTTTAACAGTTGGGAACAGACTGAAAATCGTGTATTATTTAAATAAAAGAAAGAATAAAGAACAATATATAAAAAATACGGTATAAAGGAGCATGAAATATAAACAAATTTACAGATAAAGATTAGTTAATAGTTTAGGGATGTAAAAGAAAAACAACAACAACAAAATGACAACACAAAAGGGTGGGTTGGATGCTGGAACAGAAAATGTATGCATTAAAACATACCCGATATGTTAACTACCATACAAGAAAAGAAATAAATTACATCCAAAAATAACATAAGCATGAAAAAGGTACACATGACAAACTGGAAAAGGTGACTACGATCAACACAGTGTCTTAGAATGGTAATGAATGATATGGATATAAGAAATTAAAAGTGATAACATTCAAAGATATGATTCCACCACCGCATCTCAAACAAGATACAAGGCAAAATATTACAAGTTAATTTATGAAATCCTGAACAAGATGATGAAATGTGGATGCAATTATGAGGACATTTATCATTCTCTTGAATTTAATTCAAAGAAGTCAAGGCAATTGTGCTAGCTAGGGAATGAATTAAGCATTTTTCCTCCACAAACTTTTTACCGTATAAAATTTGAAAACATCTATAAAACATCCACTCACAAAGAAATACCTTTACATGATGATGATGATGATAATAATAGTGGTAGTTGTGATGATGCATTCAAATCAAATAGCAATATCATACATATAGAATAATTGAATTTGTATGCAACAATTTAAAACTACCACAACAGTATGATTGGCAATGAGGAAATAGCTAGACTGAACCAAAGTATAAAATCATGTTGCCTGCATATTTGGTGAACCTGTATATAACACAGCATCTATTACGACGCCTGTTTCATCAGTATTTGCATTATGTACAATAAAATACTTCAACTACATAACTACATAACATAAGCATTATCACAGACTGGAGACAATGTATTGTTATTCGTAAAATATCTATGAAATTACATTTTGGGTTTTAAAAATGTTTTACATTTTGTTAAAAGCAGCAAGGGTTGCACGTGATTTAATATCTTAGCTAACGCATTCCAGATTCTTAAAAAAAAAAAAAAAAAATGCATGTAAAACTCATTTTAAACATTTCATTCTTGCGTTTTGGGACAATTAGTTGATTTCAGTAGAAGAATACCTGATTTGGTTATGTACTTCGAAGACTGGGGTAAATGTATTCTAATGGTCTGTCGACAGGTTGTTTTGAACTTTGTACATGAAGACTGATTCTTTGTACTCTACCGTATCTTTAAACTGTAACAATCTAAGTTTTTCAAACGAAGTTTCACTGGGTGTTTAATATTATTCATATAAAAGAGTTCTAGGTACATTATTTTGCACGCGTTCAACGTGTTTTAAAATATAATATGAACAATGTCCTCATATGCAAAAACAATAACTAAAATGAGGTAACATGAAACAATTGTAAAAAGCAATTCTTAATTTTTGGCGTTAACAGAAAAGATTATTTTGTTTCTTATTGTATGACGGGGATTATGTCGTCAGATGTTTTCCGTGTTATAAATTCTGGGAACCCACAGCTAAGCAGTGGGGTACCAATAGCTGGCATTCGACGAATGGGCGTTACTAAGTGGAATCTTGATTAATATTTCAACCGCTGCCTCTTGTCTCCAGTCGAACAGATCAATATCTGTGTGAGAGAGAACGAAATAAAGAAAGAGAGAGAGAAAGAGAGAGAGATATTTTTCTAAATAGAATCATTAAGAAAGTACCATGAACGGTGGATATTAACAACTGCTTGTCGTTATCGTGCCATTCTATATATGAAGAATAAAAAAAAAAAAAAAAAAGAAACACAAAAAATCAATGAATTGTGAAAATAAATGATTCAACGTGATGAAAAATCTAGATTATAACGAAGGAGAGAGAGAGAGAGAGAGAGAGAGAGAGAGAGAGAGAGAGAGAGAGAGAGAGAGAGAGAGAGAGAGAGAATGAGGGAGTTGATTTTCGAAGCCGTTACAAAGAATAAATAAAATGACGGACATCGAAAATTGATTGCATTTATTGTGCCATCCTGTCAATGAATAATGAAAGAAAAAATCGATCTGCGAAAAAACAAAAATGAACCTACGCGAGGAAAGAAGAAAAAGAAAAAGAAACAAAACTTAACAAAAACAACACCACTAAGCTTCTGAACAACTGATGTACAAAACAAAACCAGAAATAAAATATAGAACTATCGTCAATATATTCAGTTTGACATATTTAGGCAATATTTTGAAGGCATAAATTCGTGAAACTTATTCTGACAAAAATATGAATATGTTAGAGAAAATAAAGCAATGTAATATTTCTATAAATTTGGGTTGGATTGTAGGAACGTTGTGCACTTTAAAGTAATTTTCATTCAACAGATGACATAATGACAGTTTTATTCAGCAGCGTAAAGTTATCAGAAAGCATTAAAATGTACATGTCCAACTGTCCACAAATGTTCCTTCAATACGGCGTGCTTTTCCACGTAAGTAGATCCTTAAATACAGATAAAATTGCCTTGCCTTCCAGTAGTCCCAAACTTGTGTCAAACTGATGTAGAATATTCTTTTTCAATATCATAGTAGTGTACATGTTCAAATGACGAATGTTGGCGAATTGAAAGATAAACGAGTATAATCATGTGAGCAGTCTAAAATTATAGGCCAGATGTAACTTTATACATGACGCAACAATTTAAAAAATGACGGGATGCTGGCAAAGAGGCGCAAAAGAGCAATATAAGTGACTTGAAAACAAGAGAGTTGATCATATAAAAATCGGAAGGAAGGTCGTGGTAATACAATAAATCAATTAGACAATATCCTCTTGTATGATACCAGTGATTTCGTAGGGTGGAGGCTCAAAAAGGTAATTGCAGAAAACAAAACTAAAGTGCCCCTTATTTCTCTACCATTACCCTTTACATTATCCCATCCTACGGTTTCTCTGATATCCCACTCGCGCATATCCTCTAGTACAAAATTTAATAATCTGAAATAAATTTTGCAGCACACAGAGTTGATTTCTTTATTCCACAATAGTGTCGTCAACTGTGACTCCCAAAAGATTTTCATGTGTCATAATTGTAATGTCTACAGTAAATAGAAAGATCCTTTTACAATCTCATTTTCTGCTGAGTAGTGGAAATTATTAAAACAATTTTTCTTTCAGCATTTATCCACATATCATTGTTGGTACACCGCGTTCAAATGTTTGACATGTCATAATTTTGCATATTCTCAATTTCATCAATATTTATTCTTACAGTTTTAGTATCTGTGTAATACACATCAGGATAGAAAGATAACAAATATAGATCATCGATATACTTGAAAAGGAAAAGTAGTCCTAAAATTGACCCTTGATGAACTCCTACAGTAACTTGGGATGGATCACGTTAATAGCCACTAAAACAAATGGTCTAAGATCTGTTGTTTAAATATGAGCTAACAAAAATAGTGTTAAATCTAAACATCCATACATTCCTAGTTTCTGTAGCAAAATATTTTGTGATTGACCAGGTCAAATACGTTTCTAAAATCTAACAGTAATACACCAGTAAGATTCCCGTATCTATTTCCTGACACCAGGAATTTGTAATGTTTGTTACAGCCGTTTGACAGCAGCAGAATATTCTAAAACCTGATTGATTAAGGTAAACAAACTATGTGTTGATACAAAGAAATAATAATGGGTATAGCTATGTAATTCGAGCAGTTTTGACTGTTTGGAAATAAATAAATTAGCCTGCAAGTTTATGTTAACGTCTCTTACCACTTTTTGAAGAAAGGTGTGATTTTGGTAGATTTATATTTGTGTAGAAAAAAAACCAGTTGCGATAGCATAGTTCATTATGGAGGTAATGCTTTGCTATAAATCATCAGCACAATTGTTAACAATCGTGCACTGAATCGATCTAGACGTGTACATTTTCTTTATGATCAATGAATTTCAGAGGAGAATTTGCATCTGGTTAAAAACTGCAAAAACTTCGCCCCCTTGCGGTTTGTTTAGATCAAGCGGATACGTTTTGATCACATCCCTTTCGAAAGTGTTGACATCGTCGAGATGACGTCATCATAATGTACAGTAAGTCAAAAGACTCTGGGTTTGTATGCAACAGCATTGTTTGTACAACATTCTTCCTGAATGATATACATTTTATTTCTTTCACCTTCAAGGTGTGAATTGGCATCCGTTGTTTTCTTTATTAATTTAATTTACTTTAATCAACATTTACATCACCGTCTTGCGCCCAAAACATTTGGGTTCTCCACTTTCGTTTCACTTTGTGTTTCTTTACAGACCCTGGCCTGGCTATCCATAGCCGAAGCGGGCCGGCTGAACAGGCCTTAGTTCCAAAGAAATTGTCTAAGCATTGGCAGCAAGGACCCAGCCTGTTCCGATTTACTCTCGTTGTAGTTGTTGTACCACTACTAAAATTACTACTACCACTACTACTACTAATAATAATAACAGCAGCAACAACAAAGCAATAATAATAATAATAATAATAATTATAATAATAATAATAATAATAATAATAATAATAATAATAATAATAATAATAATAATAATACAAACTCAAATTCATTGCACGGACATGTACACTTAGATAAAATACCCTGTACTAGCCATCTTGTTTGCTGAGTGACCCAAGCATTTTTCTAATATCTTAAAATGCAACAGGTACACATTAAGATATCCTGCAAATACAGTCAATTGATGCCAGATTCAACCCAGTCAATAGCTGAAAAAGCTTAAAGAATATACAAATTTACCTAGTTGCACAGGGTATCTGAAAACCAAACCCATCGCGGCCTTCCGCAGCTCGGGGTTCCTTTTCCAGACATGCCTGCAACTCGTTGTGTAACCGTTATAGAAACCCCTACTTGAATCGAAGGACCTAAGGTGTAAAAGTCCAAGAAAAACCCGATTAAGAATGCTTGCTTTTATATCAACGTTTACTGCAAAACTTGAAATGACGTGTTCATTACACAATACTGCCGTTACATTTGTTACCTAAGCGTATCGTGACACCATGACATGGAAGAGATTGGACGTAAAGTGACCTTCCTGCAACTTCTGTCTCTTGTGAAGTAATAAAAACGAAAACATCTTATACAGTTTTAATAACCACAATAACAGTCCTGTGAAAGAAATGATAAAATAAAGGACAATTATACTCGACATTGGGAAATCATTATGATCTAAGACATGCCGTAATCGTCCGCTCAAGCTTCCTGTTGCTCAAAAACAGTTTATGTGAAAAGGGTATTTTGGATAGAACTCGTTGCCAGGAGCTTTTTGGGACAAATAAAGGGACCCCTTCAATACTCGTCGCCAGGAGCTTTTCACGCCTGACACTCCCGCCCTTTCTGCCGTTCCGGTGGACACCAAACAGCTTAGGATGCATTTCCAGCCGCGGCTTGTTGTTTAATAGATGCGTCTAGTCCCTTACTAGGGCAATCAGCTCGCATTTTGCAGCCTCGTCGACGGAAACGGAAGCTTGCGCCTTCTGCGCGGATGACCATATTTCGTTTTTGACTGTCATGTATATGTCCTACTTTAGTATGAGTTGAAATTCTTCCTCGGAGATGGAGTTTTTGTGCAGCTCATTGGGCACGTGATATAGTAGAATCGTGTTCAGTTTGGCGATTTCGAGGCCAGTTATGCCGATAACATTTTGTTTACTTTTTATATATTTTGTAACTCATTCATTGCACTTTTAAAAGTTGGTACTGCCGACTCTTGCAAAATTCGTTTTCCCTATTTTAGCAACTGCTAAAGTGTACTTTGGACTAATTCAGGTCGATTTTTCGCCAGCATAAAGACCACATAGGTATTATTATTGTTTGATTTAAGTTTGGTTGTTTGGCTTAAGCATTTAAATTGCAAGCATCTAAACAGTCCTTTGGAATAGTTTTCATGTATTTGTTCCAGAGAACAGTATTCATTAGTAGCAAAGTCCCACACAAGCCCAGCCCCTTCCCCCCTCTATGATCAAAAGTGAGCTATTTTTAAAATGCACACTGCATTTTTTCAACAATAGCAACCACTGTTATGCTAAAAGGCAGGAACATGAAACATTCCACAATTATTCCTGAGATGTCACTAATATATTTTACAGTTTGAACAGGGATGGAACAGATCAGGTTCACAGAGGCCAAAGGTCAAAGTGTAAAAGTTTGCTTATTCTTCTAACACTAGTATATGGAAGAAAGCGAATCTGCTTTGTCATCATTTTTTCCTTTATTTTATTATTTTGCTTACACTTAATGCAACAGTTTTAAATTTAAATTGACTTTACTACTGTTAGCTTTTTTCATGAATAATGTCAATGTTAATGTACCATTTTGTTGAGAAAATCATACAAGATGATATAAAAATTAGAAAAGAAATTGCACGCATTTTCTTATTTGTTTTAAGGTGGCGCTTTACAGTTTTGTATTTTGCATAGGATTAGATTTTTGAAGCAAAAGAATTTCCCAGGCTTTCCTCACTGGTTATCCTGGCTATTTAAAAAAGACCTTGTATATCTTAGGAATCGTTAATAGAACTTTTAATTCCCTTTGTTTTGGTGTATGATTGATGGGGTTTATTTGGGTTATAGATAATACAGCTGCGCCTTACTTCAGATGTGCACCTATCAAACAATTGCTAGCTTCTCTTGGTTATTTTCACTTCCTGGGCTTCAAAGATAAATTGTAAAATAAACGAGCCGATAACTTTTGCTTACTTTTTATATATTGTTTAATTCATTCATTGCACGTTCAGAAGCTGATTTTGTGAGCACATGGGAGCGGCTATTTTGGTCAGCTGTATTCTTGGATCGTGTGCAATTTCCACAAGTACAATATGTAAAGAAAGTTTAGCCATAGTACATGAAAGTAGCATAGAGGTATGCCAATATTATCTCTAATATGCATGCTGCAAATGAAAACAACTCCATTGTACACCTGTCACTCTCTCAAAAGTGGTTAATATCTGTAGAGCGCCACCTATATGAAGGATAGCCCGTTCTCCTGACTTGAGAACAGCACAACCGAAGGTCACGCTATTCATGACACCTAAGAAGAGAATTATTAAATTCTTCTTACCCATAACATATAAACTTCGTATCCAGCTAAAGCTCCAAACCGTTGCCCATGAGGAGATTGTGTTGACGTTAAATGGGTCTGGTGGACATCTGTCGCGCTGCCACTGGACCCACCAGATTAAAACTTTGTCTCTGTGAAGCTAAGGTGGCGATCTACAATTTCGTGTTTTGCATAGGGTTAGATTTTTAAAGAAATGAATTTTCCAGGTTTTCCTCACTGGTTATCCTTTGCATATCTTAGGTATTTTTAACAGAACTTTTGATTCCCTTTATTTTGGGGCATGATTGATGGGTGTAATCTGGGTCATACAATCGGGCCTTACTTTAGATGTGCACCTATCAAAACATTGGACTTTAAAGGTAAATTGTAAAAAAATGAGCTGATAACGTTTTTTACTTTTTATATATTTTGTAATTCATTCATTGCACTTTCAGACGCTGGTATTGCCTGCCTTGGGAAACGCCGTTTTCCCTATTTTAATAACTGCTAAAGTTAGTGTACTTTGGACTAATTCAGGCTGATTTGTCGAGCACATGGAAGCAGCCATTTTGGTCAGCTGTGTGCTTAGATCATGTACAACTTCGACAAGTACAATATGTAAAGAAATTTCAGCCACAGTACATGAATTTAGCATAGCGTTATGCCGACATTCTCTCAAATATGCATGTTGCAAATGCAAACAACTTCATCTTACACCTGTCACTCTCTCAGAAGTACGTGATATCTGTAGAGCGCCACCTAAATCCCTGAGATAAAAACTCGAGAAGTTTAACTGCGCATGGCAGTCAACGGCTTATATTATGTCTCTGATCGAAACGTTGTGTTCGAAAGCGAGGTTCACAGAGATCGCTCTAAATAAATGAGCCGAACTTTTTATAAGACGACTCTGATCTTTTGAGATTTCAGAGTATGTTGAACGAATAACCCACTTTAGCCACGACGAAAGTACTTTAGGGATGATATTCCCTTTTCCAGTCTACATCCGGAGAAAGATACCTTTTCTTGTTCCATGTATGCTCTCTGTGCGATTCAAGTAAAGATTGAGTGCGCGAACAGGGTCTTGCATTGTCGCTTCCATCGAGTTATCTATTGAAGAGAGAGGGCGTATGATGACTCTTTGATTACACACCGACTGCAGTCTATTCTTGGCTACAAAGCCTGGTTGTGTCATTAAGACCACAGAACCATCATATCTGAACTGGGGATAGTTTGGGTCCATTGAAAGCGCATGTAACTCGCTCACACTGTATGTAGAAGCGAAGGCTATCAAAAAGAATGTCTTGTATGATAGGAGCTTCAAGTAAAAAATGGATAGTCGATCTGATAGATCTTTATCACGACCGATATTCCTCTGCCATGATGCCTGAAAGTGTCCGAAATAATGAAGCAACAGCCTTTGATAGTAATCGGGCTAATTTTGTTCTCGAACAGCCAAAGAAAGAAATGAGCCAACTGTGGGATTAAGGCACTCAAAGAGACGATGTCGACTTTGCACCAGTCACTGAATATACGCAACTTTCCCTCATGCGCCTTCAAAGTGGAGGGACTTCTACTCGTGAGTGTTTCTTCACAATCGTAAGCTGGAATTCCTTCGCTGGGATTTTCCTGGGCACATATATCACTTGATCGAGTAGATCGTTCACCTAGGATTTGTCCCACCTGAGTGAGGATATCAGAACCAGTTTGCAGTTCTGGCCCCTTAATTTATATATTATTTTTTGGTACTAGTACCGTGAGAGGGTAGGTGAAGGCATAAACCCCTCCCAAATGATTGATAGTGCATCTGCCGCCCATGCTTTCGAGTCCGGGACTGGGGAGACGAAGGTGGGAAGCGTGTGGTTCCACTTTGTCCCAAAAAGGTCCATCATAGTACGCCCCCAATGCGAGCAAATCCGATCAAAGATTGATTGGTGAAGGGTACCATTCTGTGTGAAGGAATTGGTTCTTTCTTGACAGAAAATACGCCAAGACATTGAGAATGCCATCAATGTGTCTGATTTGTAAGGATATATTTTTAGCTGCTAACACCAGCGTAAAATCTAACAAACCAGAATGCATTAATCGGGTGATTTGATCCCCCTTCTCCTCATATTTGAGGAGGTAGGCCACCACCTCTGAATTGTCCGACATGATTAAAACTACTTTTCTGTAAAATCGGTCCTTCCAGTCACGAAAGGCTTTGATTATCGCCTGCATTTTCAGGGGTTGATCTAATGGGTGTAATTCCTTTGGACCCCAATTGCCACTGACCATGTTGAAGCATGGCAGAAGATAGGCCCCCCAACCGTAAAACTGGCGTCCGTACAAACCATAATTTCAGGTTGGGACTTTTCGTGAGATTCGTCCCGTGACCCACCATTCGTTGCGCCACTGACACAGGAATACTACTACTTCGGTCGTGATCTTGACTTCGCGATCAAGGTGACCGGAAAAGGCACGCCACTGAGTCAGCAAGACCATCTGAAAGGGGCGCATGAACAGTCTGCCGAGCAGAATCAGATTTGTTGCTTCACTGAGCAAGCCGAAGAGTTGCAAAAACCCTCTTGCTGTAATCCACCTCTTGTTGGAAATCGACTCTGCGAGTTCGATAATCCGTAACACACGTACGTGAGGGCAACAGACCATGTTGAAGTTTTAATAAACTCCATGCCTAAATGGACAAAATGCTAGGAAGATTCGAGATCCGACTTTTCCCAGTTTACTATAAACCTAAGTGGGCTAGAAGGGACAAGCGATCGTTCCTGTCTTTCACCCAAATAGAACTTACCATTTGCTTTTGGAAGATATCTTCGCGATACGCCGACGTCGCTGTTGATAAAGTCGACCGGTAAAGGGGAAAGACGCAGTTTATAGTTTTTGCAAATGCCCAAAGGCTTTATGTTGAGGCCAAAGAGGAGTGCACAAAACTGATATATGCTTCAGTTGAGGACAAGCCGAAGAAATTTGCGTGAAGTCGAAGTAATAGGGACGTGCAAATAAGCATCAGTCAGATCTAGACTGATGGCAAATTTGTCCCTATTGATGGAAAGTCTCATTGAACAAACTGTTTCTATTTTGAACTTTGGCGCCGCAATGTATTTGCTGAGGTGGCTGAGGTCAATAATCGGTCTGAGTTTTCCATTGGTCTTTGACACAAGAAAAAGCCTGGAAGACTTCGTTTTCCGAACAATCTTCACGCCCGTTTGTCGAGTAACAACCTGATCTCCTTCTGCATAATTTCGGCTTTCTTCAAATCTGATGGAACTTTCGTTATGAAGCGAGAAAACGAAAGAGGAGTGGGTTGGATACATGAAATCCGAAGCACCTCAAAAACAACATCCATCGCCCATTCATTTTGCGATAAAAGGTCGATCCAACGCTGATGAAAATGAAGGAGTCTGGTGCCACCTGGCAGACTGTCTGTGGGCGGTCGGGGTGGTGAGTCAAAGGTGGTTGTTTTGAGGCTTGGGGACAAATAAACCTTGTTTCTTATCCCCTTTATCAAACTGCCTCCTATATTGAGGAGTCTGTTGTCTTCTGAAATTAGATTGCGGACAAAACTGTTGCTGTTCCTGGACAGTATTTGGCTTCTTGAATCTTTGCTGACGATCAACTCTCCTTTGAGGTTGAGACTGATTCGGCCTGAATGTCTGCACAGTAGGTATAGTCAGTTGGAGGGGCAGTTTTTGTGCTACTTTACTCCTCACATCCTCTATCCTACCGCCAAATAATAATGGCGACCCAAAAGGTGTCTCACAAAGCGTAAAGGCATGGTGTGCTTCGAGTGACGAAGAGCAAAGACAGGCGTCTCGTCTCACTAGACCGAAATTTGCAGAAGCCGTCAGAGCGTTCGCAATCGAATAGTGTGCAGCTCTGTTTATAACCTTGGTGATCCTATCCGTTGAATCTTAAGCATGGTCTCTCTCGTCTTTTTCGGCAAGTCGGAAAATGGCTAGCTATGCTAGATCCAACATCAACGATGTTGCGACTGTTATGAACCAGCTTCGATGTGGCGTGAAAAAAGCTTTTATCCAACTTGTCGAACAGTGGGGTAGACATATTCACTTCCGCGATGTTCTTATCTAATGACGGAAGCTCATTGGTAACAGCGTCCGAATGGATCCTGTCCCAGCGGGCCGAAAAGGATGCAGAAAGTTGACTTTCCGAAACGAACGCTTGTGCGTTCCCCTCGTCACGGATTTTTGCCGAGAAACGTTTGAAAATTTCCTTTATTTTCGCTGAATGCGGCAGTAGAAGGAAAGATGGAAGTTCCTCATTATCTGCCAAGTCTATCGATGCCTTTACTTTATAGGCATTGCTCGCAGTTGGCGGTGGTGGACATTCAGAAGCCGGATTTCCTCTACAGCTTCCTTAAAACTATACTCACTCCCCGTTCCATTGTCTGATCTGAGTAAGTTAAGGCATCTAAGGTATCATCACACTCACTGTGTGAGTTATCCTCGTTATGACGTACATCCATGTTCTTATGAGAGATCTCCGGCGGTATAAACTAGTCGTAGCTATAGTCCCAAAATGAAGAAAGGTATCCCAAGCGATAAGCCGTAAATAAATGGCTCGCCGGTTTAAAAGGCTGAGCAAGTTTCGTCACTATGGACGGCCAGTGCTGGTCGGTCGGTTCAATTGTCGGCTGGACGGTTGGCTCATATGCCATTACTGGCATACCTGGGTGTCGGCCAGGGGGTCGGTTGGATGATCGGAATCAGAACCGCCCGTGCAGAACGTCCGGGGAAACGGACGGATCGGTCAGTCTGATCCCGTTATGGTTCCATATACAACGGCGCTACCGGCCGGTATGTGGTACGGCTCACCAAAGGGACGGATCTAAGGTCAATATACGGATGGTGCGATCAACCAGATGGCTGGACTGGCCTGTCGGCAGCCAGAGCGGTTTCGTGTGGTAATAAAAGATATTGTCAAAGATCATCAAGATCTGGAAAAAGTCCAATCCGTCCTGACTTACGGTGAAAAATGCCATGGGGTCGGACATGGGGGAGACTTACGCCCACTGGCCTGCCTCGAAATAGGGGGATACTCCCCCCATAAGGTCTAAATTATCAACGGATTATGACAAATGTATAAGCATAAACTGCGGTAGTCGGTGGGGTGGGGGGGGGTAATTGGTATGAGCTTTTCCCCTTGTCTATGTAGTACATATACAGAAAAGACTGAATTTTCTTCTTTTATCACGAAAGCTAGATTCGGAATGTAGCACGATTATTTTCCTCACGTTAATATGATCGGGGGAATGTATTCAAAGGAGAAATGTCTGTTTCCTTAATATCTTTAGATACAGCAATGGCATGGTCTTCAACAGGCCCGCCAACAGAGTGGTAGACACGTATTACTACCAGCGAACCTTCTGTTCGCAGGTTTAGTGATTGCTTGTTTTTCTGACCGACCACTGTAATGCGACAGAACATATCTTTCTCAAATATCACACGTCTTTGTCTGCTGGTGAGATGAGCTATAGATGGCGCTACATACCCCTTAGGAAAGGATATTGCTGAGAGCGTTTCACCAAATACCAAATTATCATTGTAGTAGCATTCGCTCATGACTCTTCTCCCCCTCCCGGGCAGTACTTTTCACTGACCGCGGGTTGGCTTAGGGTGATTAGTGTGGTTGAGGCGGTCCCAGTGCTCAATGTCTATCTGCTTTGCATCCTCGTTCCACCCCAATCTGAACAGGTACGTGTCAGCTTCAAGTTGGCACAGATACTCTTCCACCAGTGGTTTGTATTCCTCGTCAATGTCAGGTACTTGTTTTGCAAGCTGCGCAAATGCTTCGTCGTCAAAATCAGCAACTGCAGACATCACTACTAATTTGTGTTCCTTGTCCATATTTGGCTCTATGCATAGCGTGAGTTCCAACCACGAAAGCCAAAGATGGTGGTTGAAAATCCCGTCGGCTGTGCGTTGACGTTGAGACTCTCCCACCTATTGGTGTCTATGGAACCAAACAAAGCTAGTTGTAAGGCTTTCGTGTGAGGTGTTAGCCGGAATGACAGTACAGCCATTAGTGTCATTAACGCCCCGTTTACGCGGATTGAAAGCGATGCCCATGTTCCGTCACTGCTACTCCAGTGGAGGTTAATGAAGTAAAAACCGGCGCCCCGGACGGTGATAGTGTCGTTGTTGTTGCTGAGTGCAAAACAATCAACGTTTTGAAAGTCTTGCCTTCAATGCCAGCGATAGCAACCAGACGCGTGTATTACCGTAACCCCTCCAACTGACGTGATTCTGTCGGCTGTTCAGTACACGCCTTCAAGTTACCTGGTGAATTGGTGCCTGCGCCGGCCGTGCTAGCAACGACAATTTAGCGGCAGAGGATTTCAGCCTTTAGGGCAAACGAGGGCGATGCCCCCAAGGCGACCGCAGCTTGGGTTCTAAAGAAGCCAAGACAACTTATACTCGTAGCGTGTTTTTGCACTCGTGCGAGCACTAATGCTTAATTTCAAGGGTGATAGTGCACTCCTGTATATTTACTGGTGTTCATTTTTTATATAATATACCTATCGAGGGCTCATGGATGCCGCCTTCACTTAATCTGCGCCAATGTCGTTTTCCATAGGAGACAGTACGCAGTCCCCGTAGGAATAACTTGTGGCAGGGTACTGTTTTTCCCATCAACACTATACACAATATTCCAAGTTGTGCTTATCTGATCGAGGAGGACATATAAACGTCGGACGTTGATGAATGCCGGAGGATTAGGTGCTATATGTGCGCCTGCATTGAAGTTTTATCTGGGGCAAACCCAATGATGAAGTTGAGCTGCTGTCTGAGATAGAGCACATTATCTGAGTCAGTGAGTGTGTTGCTGACCCGTCCTGTCGTCGCGTTGTAGTCCGCAGTCATTCTAGGCATGGAAGCCTGTATTACCTTTTCGGGAGTCTTTAAGTTGTAATACCCATCGGGAATGGTGACACTGACTGGGCGTAAAAGGATCTCATCGAATACACTGTAGCCAAGCTCAACCGGAACATTCATCCATCCTGGTCTGTACGAAATCTCCCGGAGCTCCACGCACGTACTTGAATCGATCTATATCACCTGTTCTAGAGCCACCGGCCCAGTTAGAGGCATTAGTCAATACAACATTTATTGTCCAGTGCGGAGCGATGGTATTGCCACAAGTCCTTTGCTTTAATAGCGACGCGACATATAGCATCGGCGGCGTCTTTAACTTTAGCGACGCAGAGATAGCGCAGATCCACAACGAAAACCAAGGCCTGGGTACAATGTATAAGTAGAGTGACAATAGCGGCTATCATCCGATTCGTGATACATAAAACCTCAACACGTATGTGTTTTACTTTTCAAAGAAGCACAAAGTTTACTACTTCCCACAGGACAGCCTAGGCAGCGGGGCTTAAAATGGCTCTGTGTATTTTATGTTGGTCAAGTAGAAGAGCTTTACTGCAGTTGGGCTAGAGAGCTTCAACGATAGCGTTCGGACGTCCGTTTTGGGCAATCCTGGACTCGCATACTCAAATGCACACAGCGATAGTGGGATAAGGGAAGGCCTTTGGTGCACAAAAACATTTTTTTTGCAAACATAGTAAAGATAAGATAGTCCAAGAAGAAAACACCCCCGAGTCAATGCAAAATTGCCAGGAAGTGCTCAGATACGCGAACATGCAAGCTATATTATGCCCTTGTGGGCGGTTTTTACATCATGCCAATTGACATGGAGCGAAAAATTGGCACTAGGCATGATTGTCGATATTAATTCGATAAAGATGTCCGCACAAATGCAAAGTATGCCCCAACAACCGCAGCCAAGAAAGCATGAAGAGGTCGGCTTTGATCCGCCCGCGCAAGACGTGTTGGCAGTACAAACCAGCAACATGACAAAAGGGCAGTCATCAAAAGAATCCGAAGACCACGATGCCAATAAAATGGCATAGGTCTTCGGTGGAACTGCGATGGAACTCGCAGCCATCTGGTTTATGCGTTCCTAAAACCAGCACTAAGGCAAGCGCGGCGTGCCCAGTACACATTATTGTGCATGCATTAGACAGTAGTGTGTAGAGATTATTGTTTATGCACTAGACATTTCGTAGTGTGCTCTGCAGGAGACAACAATTTTGACCACGGCTCACACATAGGGCGGGGAGTGTGGAGATTATTGTGCATTATTATGTACTGCAGTTAGACATTTCTGTGTGCCCTGTATACATTATAGCGTATGGCGCTCTGCAAAAATTGTGGAGAGGAGTTTCTAGACCCTTCCATTCTAAAGCGGAATTTGGACAGCAAGGCGACAGGTGCTCCGAAAGTTGTACAGGAGGATTTGTCAGAAGCCGGTCAACTCAAAGCTCAGGCATGAAAGTATTGTGAGCTACGATTCGTGATCCGAATTTCGTTGTATCACCGAGTGTTTCAGAATTGTAAAATAGCAAACAGTGAGTAGATCATGGAGACGCCGGCGAAGGACCCCTTGCAGCGATAGAATGCAGCCTTTGTCGCAAAAGTTGATGTCCAGAGTGCGAAGATTAACGAATAAACGGCACAGGTGGCGGAGCTAACGGCGCTAGTAAAGCCGCTTACCCCGCAGCTGTTTCCGGGCTCTGCGGCCGTCGCGGCACAGAATGGCGCGAGATTGCCGGTGGAGCTAGCACCGCTGCTGAAATAGAAGCTGATAACGGCGACAGAGGCTCCAGCACTGATCAAAAGGGAAAGGCCGCCAATCATGGTAGAGGTGCACGCGGAGTACATACAAAACCTCGCCAAGAAAGGCTTGGTAGATGTGTCCCATCTGGTGTCAAAGATCTTGGAGGCCGCGGAGGGCCGCTGCCTATTGGAAGCGGACGATGTGACAGCGAGCGCAAAAACCAGTGTACAACGAGGACCCAGTCGTATACAGCTAAGGGGTGTGCTTGCTGATGTGGGAGAGGATACCGGCAAAGAACACGACCGATATGACGATAACAGGCACTATCAGATTCCCGGCCAGACAGCCAAGGGCACTGCCTGCGGTGTTTACAAGGAATGACACGATGGTGCTAATGCTAACGGGCAAAGACGCATCCGCTTTTTCTGCCAGCCTTTTCAGCGTTCTAGCCAGCTGCTACAGATTACACTGGTTTACAGCCAAATGCTTCCGCAATAAATGTTGTCAAACTTTACTAATTCTGGGTCGCTGAGAACGAAAATGATGCTTAAAATTGTTGATTGGCTCTAGTTTTAAAGATATTATACTGGGTCAGTATATAAGACCATTGACTTGGGAATGGCGGAGGATAAGTGAGTTATAAAGGGAAGGGATCTCAATTGAAACCAGAAATGACTGAAATACATCTTTGACTAGATCTATGAATAAATCTATGACCGGGTTTGGACAGTACTTGACTTTTAGGCAAAACAATGAATGATGCAATCTGAAGCTGATATTGCATCATACATGATATGAATTGCATCATGCTAATCCTAGCAGTCATGGATGATGAAGCTTACATCACTCTGCTGAAGAAATTGCCCTATATCAGCTCTACAAATCATACAGTATCGTGCTCTCTTATTTGTCAGTGTTTGATTTTTCAACGGGACACATTTCTGTTTAGCCAAAGTGAGCAGAGATGCCTCGTACTTGTGTGAACAATGCAGATAACTTCTGCTATGTTTGTGGTGAAGTGACCTTTGCATCACAAAAGCGCAGTATAACCATTATGGTTAAGAAAGCCTATCACCTTTATTTTGGCTGCTAAATTGGAGATCAGGACAAGATGTCGGCCCCACACATATGCTGCAACACTTGTGCAACAAATCTTCGCCAGTGGTTGAACAGGAAAAGGAAATATATGCCTTTTGCAGTACCAATGATTTGGAGAGAGCCAACAGATCATACTTCTGCATGGTGCCTCCAGTTGGGAAAGGTGTATCAAAGAAGAAAGAGTGGACTGTGCATTATCCAAACATTCCGTCAGTTATACACCCAGTACCCCACGGAGAAGGACTGCCGGTTCCTAATGCACCAGAATCATTCTCACTTGAGTCAGACGAGGAAGAGGAAGATGATGAAACTTCTAGTCCTGAACCATCAATGTCACATGACCCATATTTTCTCCCATCCTCCTCCTCTGAACCACACTTCATAACACAAGGTGAACTGAATGACCTTGTCAGGGATTTGGAACTACCCAAAAGTAAGGCAGAGCTGTTGGGCTCCAGACTACAGCAGTGGAATCTCCTGGCAGGTGATGTTAGGGTTTCCATGTACCGTGACCGTCAAAAGGATCTTGTCCCATTCTTCTTCATGGAAGGTGATCTTGTAGCCTGCAACAACATGGATGGTGTGATGGCAGCCCTTAACATCGTTCATGATCTAGATGAGTGATCGAAGACGAGTTTTAAACTGTTTTGCTGTATAATGGCAGTCTTTTGCCATCAATTCCAGTTGGTCATGCAGTCCATATGAAGGAAACCTATGAAAACATGGAACAACGTTTGAGCTGAAAAAACTATGACCCACATCAATGGCAGCTTGTGGCGATTTCAAGGTTCTTGCTCTCTTGCTTGGTCTGCAGACTGGATGCACAAAGTACTGCTGTTTTCTCTGCAAATGGGATAGTCGTGCGAGAGATTCCCACTACATCAAGAGAGATGGGCCACTCCGACAGTCATTGGAGCCTGGGATGAAAAGTGTTCAGCATCCACCACTTGTTGAATCAAGGACGATTTTGTTACAACCCTTGCAGATCAAGCTGGGTCATGGACAAAACACAAGCAGCTTTCAAGTACCTCCGTGGAAAATTTCCAAGGTTAAGTGAAGCTAAGATAAAGGAAGGTGTCTTTGTTGGTCCTCAGATTCGTGAACTTCTTCGAGATGACGCATTTCACCGTGCACTGCGTGGCAAGAAAAAGAGGGCATGGAAAGTCAGTTATTGGCAACAAATTTTCTCGAAAACAACAAGGTAGACAACTACAGGGAGTTGGTGGAAAATCTCCTCAAGGCATACAAAAAACTTGGTTGCAACATGTAAAGATACATTTTTTGCACTCTCATCTAGATTGTTTTATATCGAACTGCGGAGCAGTGAGCGACGACCACGGTGAGCGATTTTACCAGGACATTGAAACGATGGAGAAACGCTATCAGGGCAAATGGATCCCACCAATGATTGCAAACTATTGCTGTACAGTGACAAGAGATGCTTCATTTAATGAATACAAGAGACAAGCCAAGAAGCGCCGAGTAGACACTGAATAAGGACTAAACTATGTTACTTATATATACATAATAGTTTTTTTACTTTAGTTTCAATATATTTTTTATTTATATGACCCTTTTGCTGTTTATTCAAGTGTTACATAACAGGACAGGTGAAATATTATCATGTAAAGCAACCATAAAGACATGAAAAGACTTAGGTTTACAATTTTTGATTAAACTCTACTTTATACACAATATACATTATAAAAAAGATAGATACAATAAACTTAAATATCTTGGAAAGAGTAGCCAATCAGTTGTTTTAATTGTCATATTTGAATTCAACACATCAAAAGCCGTAATAAATAGCACATTTTATCTCTGAAGCGGACGACTTCGAAAAAATTGTAGACCTGTGTTATTTGTTATTTATTCTTGAACGCCGCCTGAGTTTATTGCAGGTGCAGGGGCTTGAGATGGCGTTGTACTGCCCCCGCCTCCTCCTGTAACTGAGAGTACAATCGTGGTTATGACGAACCCCAACGCAGTGAGAATCGAAACTATAGTGATTACCTGTTTGCGGAAGAGTGTTCTCAGCGTCTGGACTAGGGTTGTATCCTTACGAATAATTTTGCCGATAGTCTCCCGAACCGCAGTAAGTTGGTTGCAAAACCTCCCTCGTAATCCGTCGGCCAATTCAATCAGAAAGCCAAGTTGCTCCTCCTTACTTGCAATCTGGGTTTGTAACTGCCCGCGCTCCTCGTCGTCTTGATTTTTTTCCAGACTTATTAAAAGCTCGTTCCAGTCCTTGCTGACTTTCAGGATCTTAGCGTTGGTACAGGCAACCGCGAAACTGTACGTCTGAAAGGCCAAGGAGTTCTCACCTCGTGGGAGGTCCGGGTTATCCTCCACCGCTTCCTTGACTGCCGTGTCCTCCAACCCTAAAATCTTGTATATTTCAGCATCTGTCATCTTGCCTGTTTCGGTCAGGAATTCTTTTTGAACCGTGGCGAATTTTCTTTACGTTTCAGCGTTTGGCTCCTGCTTCTTCTTGAGGCCTAGCGCTCTGATGAATTCAACCCTTCCCTGCCTTTGTAGCATGGCTGGAAACAAGACTTTACTTCTGTTGCTTTTCTACGTTAGCGATAATCACTTTGAAATCCACTTTAGTGTGAGGGTGCCGTCCTGCTTGGCCAAAAAACTTTAGATTGATTTCACGCTTGCCCGATCACCAGTCCTTTACGATTAACATCAAATTAGTCAAGGCGTGGCTCTAGTAATGCCCTTTTGTCTATATCTTCTTGATTTCATCCTTCTGGCGTCTAGCCTCCGCCAGTTCTAGAAGGGGTTTCCGTCGGAAGTTCTTCTGTCTCATTTACTTCGGTGGCAAATGTGGTTTTATATTCGTCGGGCCCAGGGTCGTCCGGGCAGGTTAACTCGTCCATATCAATGTCAACTCCGCCTTCGGTCATGTTTCAGGTGATGTAGCTATGCACGCTTATTGAAGAAAGGGCACGTGTAATCCCATATCACCTCCAGCATCTTTCAATACGGAAACTAACTCGACCAATTCCGTTCCCTCCGCCAGTTGCTTGTTGTAAAGGGGGTCCGGAGCACCATTGTTGTGAACAATATCCCGAGCATCATGGACGAAAATTATGATCATGTTATCAGATTTCCCAACCTCGGTAGTAACAATGTTACTGTGCCCGGCACTGTCAGGCTGGTATTCAGAATTGTCCTGACCGGCGGCACAATAGTGCCGGTTGACGCCAACCGAACAATCGTGAAAAACCTGGGCCTCGCCATCGTAAAAAAATATCATTGTAAAGTCTGAAGGAAACTCGCTTCTCTGCATTGACGATCCCGATGATATGTATATCTAGAAGAATCTCTTGCTGACGGAAAAAGAGCGGGCTAACGCTACCTATCAGGGTATACAAAAAACCAACACTGCCGCTTTACGTGTCGGATCTGGCATTGCCGGTGCCGCCACCCAGCCAGACGCGTCTATCGCAGCCGCATTAGGAAGCCGCTTCTTTATGTCGCTTGACTTTAAGCTGCTAAATTACCACATGCCATATACCAGTTTGACCTCTCAGACCGCCTCACATTTGAGCTGACGTTTCACGACTAGATCTAGTGATCTAGAGCACTAAGAAATGGGCGAGCTACACCAGCAGCGCTCTCTCTCTGGAGTTCGACGTCGTGATCCACGCAGATCTCGCACGCCTGATCCGGCAGCAGCACAAGGGGAATGTGGCAATCTTATATATAGGAGTGTTGCGCCGTCTCAGGATAGTGGTGAACAAGAGCGACAGCATGTGAAACATCAATCTAAACACGCCAGCGAAACCCATGAAAGCAATAGTCATGCTCTTCATGGGTATGTCACTCAGCGCTAATTTCCCACGCGATACTGAGTATCAAGGGCATCCCAAACCAATGGTTGGGCATGCGCGATATCAGTAGTAGGAGGAGGACTTACAAATAATGATGAGGGAGTCTATCATAGACGCGGAGCTGCTGGAAATCGATGTTGGTGCGTTCTACCAAGACCGGTTTGCCCTTGTCATCGATACGATGATATGAAGTCAACGGAATACCACACACCCCACAGGTCAGGAAAGCGATTCGAAAACTCAAACGAAGGCGTAACGCTGCAAACTGAAAAATTGGCTCAGGGGGCAGACGTATTAAACATGTACTTATGCATCATCATAGACGCGCAGCTGAAGACACAAAATGGCCAGTCTTTGTCAGCCATCTCCTAGCCTCGAGGCAACCCATGCATCCAATACCCTTCGGGCAGTCTGCACGAGGTTTTAATACCTAACATCAACACTGTGCCATGATCGTCCTCCGCCACGGCTGCGGCAAGAGCTTGTTTGTCTGTGGCGAAAGGACGCGAAAGTATTTCTTGTGAATCCCTAGAGGCATGACCTAGATGTCCTGCTTTGTGTGCTCGCTAAAAAGTTCGAGGAAACCACCACTCTATTTCTGCTCTACGATTGTGCCTCTCTTTCTGGCGACTGGCATAAGAAAACGCCCTTACTAAGCTCGCGAATGTCAGCTGCCATGCAGGCATCAGCATGTGGACCATAACACAAAAGTACAACGCCGTTGCCAGCGATTTCCGCGAGCAGACCTCGTGGACAGCTCTCTTTTACTGCAAAGACGAAGACTTCTTTAGGGACATCTTGAAAGAAAACAACATAACTGAAGTAGAGAGCCGAGCTGAGGACTATGAGTTTCTCTTAAAGGAGAGTTTAAGCAAGCTGCTTCGATGACAAACCTACTAGTGTCCAATAAGCTTGTTCCAGCCAGCGATAATGTAGCGGCTTTATGTTGTGTGCGTCGCTGGCCACGCCATAATACTTGCGGCCTTAGCCTACTTGCAACTTAGAGTTCAGGCGGACAGTTAACCAAATCCACAACTTCATAAGCCCAATGGTTGAAGCTTTGAATGATGTGGATGTCGAAGAGATACTACATAGATTGGCAGCCCAAGAGGACAGGCACAACGACGGCCGCTGGTGAAACACTAGCACGTCAACGTGACCGCCTGTCTGAGCTAGTGGCTTCTGGAGCTGTAAAACATACATAGACCGGCATATTACCTTTACGAGTCTCGCGGAGATGAGCGACGAAGCGGTTGCGAAAATTGATGCCATATTCGAGGTTAAAACTAGGGAACAAAATAACTGCTTCGCTGGGTTCGTCTCTATCTGGCCTGTTCACGGCGGTCGTGAGCCACTTTCTGCCTATAGACAACTGCGAGCACTTTGCGATGGATTTAAAAGATGATCCGCTCACCGCTCATCAGGGCCTCTATGAAGAGCATCAGCAGCCACCTATACTTTAGCTACGACCCGGTACTAGCTCCGATTGCAGTAGGCATGAAAGCAAACATGTATGTGATGCAGAACCAAATACACGATGTGTGCGCCAGAGGCACCGCCATCGGCAGTGAAGACGAAACTGTCATCAGTATCAAAGACGGAACCGTTAGCGGTATCGAAGACGAAACATCAGCGGGCATTCTCGGCCACTGACGGAATGTTGATAGAAACCAGAGTCAACAATGGACGAACGATGAGTGCGACAGAGGTACATCTGTCAATGCGCGATGAAACGGTCACCGGTACCGAAGACGGAAGTGACACAATTCACTAAGGCCAAGAGCCCAGGATTTGATGCGACAAGAAAGAAAAAGCCAGGATCTAAGTCGGGAAAGGGTGGGGGGCTTCGCGAGGAAGGGGGGGGGGGGCAAGAGCCACCACAGCACAGGCTTTGTTAGAGCGCGCGAGATGCCTCTGGATGAACCTTGCTTTGGCGGTTGGACTCGCGTACGCCTCATACCGCTAAGAGTCTGCTGGAACGACAAACGACCCCAGAGCCAGAAGCTGCTGTAAGACATACGCCGGACTCGTTTACAATGCAATTGTTGTGCGAAACACAGGTACAATATGTGTACGCCTCCGTACGCCAAAGACCTCAGAAACCTCCTTTACCATGGAGTAGTACTTGTCGACCTTGAGATTGGGTATACAATGATGGCCAAACACTTGTTAAGAGTGAAACCGGCCGGTCTTGGCCGCCTACATATCGAAGACGCAGCAAAGGCATTACCATCACAGCGCTGAGCCGTTGGACACATGAGGTACTATTAAACAGGGCATCATTTTTGTTAACATCATCACAGCTGCCTGATGGTCTCTGTTACTCTCATGATTGGCGAAGCAATCAGTAACGCCCTCGCATTCTCTGGCTCAAACTTCCTCCTCTCTCAGATAGATAAAAAAGGTACCGACGCTGAACGCATACACCACGATTAGGTTATGGAAGCCCTGCAAGCAGCGCAGGCGGAGTAGCAACGTAAGATCAACGAGGGACTCGATTATCTCGAGGAAAGAAAGTAAGACGAACTACATGCTGAACGGACTTACCAGACGTCATCGAATCTGCATGCAAGGACTACCTCCTGGTGACCATAAAAAAAAAAAAAAAAAAAAAAAAAAAAAAAAACAGACGATGGTCCACCACAGATTGGCGGTGAACTCAAGCTTTCTGACTTTAACATGCCCTCGCCCAAACATACGTGCTGATATTTATTTCCGGAATCCTCGCAGTCCTAGTATGCATGGCATATACATATTTATAACTGCCAAGTGCAGACATTATTTGCGCTTCCGATTTAGTTATGGAGTTGCTCGTTTGCAGATCAGCCGAAATCGGCAAATGGGGGCTAAACTTGCGGCAATATACTACGGCCCACATGCTTCTGGAATGACAGGATGTGTTTGCCTGGCTCTGGCATACCGCAGCAGTCTTTGGAGTGCGCGTCCAGCAGGTCGACCAAGCTGAAGAAGTGGAAGCACAGGCGGCAGACGCGCTTCTTATCGTTGTGTTTGCTTTGATGCCGTACTATGCGGCTTAAGTTCTTTATCCAGAAATAGTGGCGCTTGTCGCCCTCGGACAGAAGCAGAAGGTCGACCTTGTTTGGCCTTACCTCCTCGTCAACGCGCAGCGAGTAGAGGTCATTTTCCCCAGCCAAAGAAGCTGACTGCAATTTCCGATTTGCGGCTCTTGAACTTGCCGATATCGCTCACCTTGACTGGAAAGTAAATCCCCTCGAAGCTGAGCTCGCTCAGGTGCTGGCAGTACTTGGCTGCCTGGTCAGCATTATTGCCTGCGGGGTACAGCTCCGATAGTATAGCCCACTCGAAGCAGCGGTCGTCATTGTTTTTCACACTGACGGCGGATTGTGGCGGAATGCACTTTGGCGTTGGATTATAGCTCCAGCCTCGAAACGACGTGCACTGTGATACGCCTAGGTTGAGTTCTACGGACCTCATGAAAAGTCAACCGGCCTCCTTCGTCTTCGATGCGCCTTGGTATGATGGCTTTGGCTTCGGCGACCAGCTTCTCATCCTCATCGGCATACATGACTGCGGCGGCATCGTTACGAAAATAGGCAGTCACTTTATTGGTTCCTGTTAGGCCAGCTTCTTCGTCGTAGACATTTTCCAGGCCTGGCGCACCTTTTTTAAGGTGTTCTGTCAGCAAGAGGCTGAACTGTAGCCCGCCAAGTCTGCCGAGCTCCCTGCTGATGATGTCCTACGCACTAGGCGCCATGGCGTCGAGAAATGCTCTACCCTGCCCCTAGGGGCTGGAACTGGAGACTCTGTCCTGCTCCTGAGACCGACACTAGCTGTTGTGGGGCCGACTGATGGTCCTTTTTCGCCAGTAGTGGGTTCAGCGCGTCGTCATTTTCACTTCGAAGTATCAGCCATCTTCGGATCAGTTCGTTTAAGCGTGCAATAGTAGTGGGTATCGTCGATTCTTTTCACTAATCACCACAGCTCTTTAATGTACATGCTAATCGCCATATCTTTCTAATTGCAATAGCAACTCCAGACATATCTTTGCAACAACAACAACAACAACAACAACAACAACAACAACAAAAATCTAATGCCTCTCATAAGACAAAAGACCCCCTCCCCCCTCCACATACACACGATTGCACTGATTAGCCGATTGCAGTTCGCAAACAATCTTGCTGAACTGATTTATCGCCTTGGCTTCTATCCTTTTCAATTCTTTTGCCGCGGTGGCTTCCCCATAAAGCGGGCAAACATGATGATTGGCGCCAACAACAACCCCATTTTTCCAGCACAGCAGAAATCACACATCCATTTCTTCTCTACAAGGCATGTAGTCTGATAAATCATCCCTTAAACCTGTACTGATACTAATAGACGGTTTTGGTATGATCTCGCCTATTTTGAAAATCGTGCAATTTAATGCAGATGCATTTGTCTGCGCACATTGATATACATTTTAGACACTTACCGGTATTTATCGCGGTTCTTGAGTTACGGTCGGCTGAAGGATTCTTTCGGCGATATGTATAGAATATTTCTGAATCAAATAAGCAAGATCATACCCAAACTGTCTATCAGTATCAGTACAGGTTTTGGGGCTAATTTATGGGACTACGCTGCATGTTCGCCACAATACAGGACCACGCAACTTTTCCCACACAATTTTATCCCCCACAATTTCAGCAAGCGTTATACCATTTGCGCATATTCTTTTAAATATTTATTTTTACCCTGTGGGCTTTCCGCGGCGAGCTCCCCATGAATACCGTACGGCCGTGGCCCGTTCCTTGACGCGACGAGCTCGCCTGTGATAACGCGCCGCTGGGACCCAACGCTTGTCTCTCCAGGCTCTCTAGGACTAACGTTCACCTCAGACAAAACATTCGTCCTGAATAGCTCCTGGGGACTAACATCTAGCTGGGACCCGACGCTTGTCTTGGAGACCTACCAGCGACTAACACTGACCTGGGACCCGATATTCCTCCCGAAAAGCTCCTGGCGACGAATATCAAAAAGTCTTTGCCCTAAAAATCTCCCGGCGGCGAGTATCGAATGGGGCCCTTTTCTCGTCCTAAAAACCTCCTACCAACAAGTTTTGTCCAAACCACACCTTTCACGTCTACTAAAACCCAGGTGATAATTATGCCATAAAAAAATAAAAAAATTCGATCATAGACATACCATTTTCGTTGTGCATTTGATGAAAGGAATCTATGACCTTCAAACGGTGCAAAGGACTAGGTTCTCTTTTGACTATAATCGGCCCTATATCAGATTTTAATGATAGTTTTCCAGATGTATCTACTACTTGGGTACTTCATAGAACAGGTTTGTTTTTGACATGGGTATAAGTCTTCACTGTGTTTTATGCAAATCGATGATAACGTCACACACAGCGGAAAACATCAAATGACGTACATCAACGTTCCAAATATATGAATGACGTATTCTGTTTGTGTACTACAGTATATACATAGACGCTTTCTTTTCCGTTAATAGTTATCAAAACTGGTACGTTTCTTATTAGTTATATTAATCCAAAGGTTTATTCAAAGTAGCGAACATTTCTCATTCATTAGAAAGCCTTTTGCATCAGGCGTCGACGGTTCTCAGTGGTATCGTTGGGCTTTGTTTTCTTGCTTAAATTAATCAATGTATACAAATGATGTATTTTAGCAATGTAGTGTAATTAGTTTTTCTGTTATTAGATTCTTTAAGGAGATTGAAGTTGCTTTAATAGACAAATAACAGTAATGTTTCTTCACCTTCATAGAAAAACTGGTCAATTCAAATAGTCTAATTCATTATAATTGTCATTGTAAGTTTTTTGCATTTCTGTAAAATATGGATGCATACTAATATGTATTTGTAACTACACATTAAATTAGTCTGTGTGTGTATGTGTGTGTGTGTGTGTGTGTGTGTGAGAGAGAGAGAGAGAGAGAGAGAGAGAGAGAGAGAGAGAGACTATATACATATATAACTCCTTTGTTGTTTTTGTAGTTACTGCCCCTTATTGGGGCTTTACGGATAATGTATGCCTACAACTGCCATTAGTTGTGGTTCGGACCACCTCTGTTATTTACTAAACAAGGAATTTGCGAATGCATCAAATTACTTTTCATTCTCAGCTTCTCTGTGAATCCTACTGTCAATCCAATCGTAAAAATACAGAGATGATCCGAATAGATCGCGGTTTCCAATTTTGCGAAGAAATTTTGGGCAAACAAAATGTATTATTTTTATGGAAATTACTACGCCGACATACATCCGAAACATATTTTTCTCTTGCAGAAATACCCGAGATAGTCCAAATGAGGGTAAGGGGTTTAGAATGGGTATATATTTCATGGTTGTAAATTATAGGAAGGAACCCTGATCTGGTGACACGTCATCTCCTTAACAGATACACACACAAACACATTCACACCCCTTTAACTCAACCAACCTGCATCACGTCTAATTCCTGACTTTGACCTATGTGTTTGTTAACGTGCCATCACAGCATTGTTGACTTGTAGCTTTACTATGGGTGGAGATGGTGGTGGCGAGGGTGGTGATGATAATGGCGATGACCACGACCACTACTACAATACTAGTTATTACTACCCGCTATTTATATCTTGTGTATATATATGGAGCGCAAAATCTACTATTGGACAATATTTTGAAACCTACGTGAAAGTATAATCCGATCATAAGGCCTCTCAGTTAGATATTTTATTCACAGGCAAACATCTCTAATTCACAAGTGTGAGGGCTTTGTCCATTGCAAAGTAGGCATTGATCCTCATGCATCTTCTTCTCATGGTCTGTATAAATCATTTGAGGCGTATGCAGAATGCACAATATATGATTGCCACTATGTGTTTTACAAATAGAACTAAATCACACTACTAGATGCTAAGTGTAACAATTTAATATAATATTCAGGGAAGATGCAATAGTATAAGGACTTAAGTCCTTTATAACGAATGGATTATTTATCTTTCCCTAGATCAATCTAATTACACACAATGCTTAATAAGTACAGGACTCATTTCAAAGGTATCCACTAAAAGTAATGTTTCTAAAAGCCACATTATTTTTGAAAATGGGTCATATTAACTTTTTAACATTGATATAAAGAAATAAAACTGCTCTTCATGTTGTGATTACCAATAAATCAACAACATTAAAAAAAAACATTTCTAAAGTCTCTGCCTGAAAAAATCATAGTGATGCTGGACGAGACATAGAAGGTTAAATATCAGAATAGCACAAAAAGATCAATATCAGCCTTGACAAACTCATGCATTTGAAAAAAAGTGAGCGCGTCAAGGTGGCCAATAATAGTCGTACCCTGAACATAATGTAATATAAAAGCCTATATTAAACTTGTTCGTGTATCATATTACAGTTTTGTGCCAGTAAAATAGCTCGCCATGGGCTATTATTCTGTTGTCAACCATACTAATGACGTTAGATTAAGTGTCATGCATCTTCTATTTTGTCCCTGCTAAAATCGGGGTTGAATGCATGGGTGAGTTTCATAGTAGTAATTTGGCTTAGACTGTTAAAACAGGGTTCCATGAAGGTATCCAATCATGTACCTCAGTAATTTCAATTTTATATACCAACTCATGTAATAGACAAAAAACTAAATACCGATATACCTCACTTGATGTAGCTGGAAAGTGTAAATCGCTAGTAGAATAGAGGTAAACGCGCGTAAAGGGCTCTAAATTTCCAGAGAACATAAACATGGTTTGTTGTAGTATAACTGGATGTGTGATGACTTTGAAAATTGATGTTCTTATTGCTTAGCTCCCTGGCCGATTGCTTGTCTTCACTAGTTTCTACAGCAACGTATTCAGACCCTTAAATAACAAGGTGCTATGTTGCAAAGGGTTGTACAGTACCTTTAAGCGGTGACATGTTTGTTAGACTGAATCAGAATGCAATTTGCAACATAAGAATGCACATCTAAATTAAGTCGTACATTTACTATATCCGTTTCTGTGTTCAACTAAAACTCTGGGATAATATTACTAGGTCTAATATTTCTACTCTGACATACTAGGAGCTCCTGTCTCGCCTACCTAAGCAGAAAGCTAGTGGCATTATTGTCAAAAATATTCAGGTGCTGTGTGAAAGTTTTTGAAAGTCTTATATCTTCTATATTAGTTGATACATTCCACTGAAACTTTGAAATACTATTACTATACGTCTAAAGTTTGTACCTTAATATTAGTATCCTAATAAGCTACGTGTTCTCGTCTTGACTTCGTTAGCAGAAATCTGTGACGAAATAATGTTGCTTAAAAGTGGAATTCCTTTGTATTCCTATTGCAATAAATTGGCATCTGAATAAACATAATCTTCCTCGTTATGCGTGGCTGAACTAATTACAGAAACAGAATTACAGCAAAGTAATTTTAAAACATAAACTGGTGCAAATGGCTATATGTGTTTATACCTCTGAAACTAAATCCGATATGAATCACGTACGTCAGCATTTATCTTCCATGTCATTGTCTCTATTAGTACTGGTAGTGATGTTGCTACATTGAGAATTAGGTCAAATGTTAACGTTTCTGACTCTAGTTAAAAAAAATAATAACTAATAATGTCTTTGAACAAAACACTGTGCATTCTTACTATAAGGATGGGTACACTCTATCCATTTAAAACATTTTGGATTATTTAAATACAAGACAAGACTAATGCAAGCCTACCGGCTCATGCACAATACTATAGAAACAAGAAACATATTACAAATTTAGTTTAACGGGGTGATTATTGCATAACACTTGTCATGGCAATAGCAACGCGTATCATACTACTTGAATCAATCGTAATTTTGTATAACTTTTCTACTTTGCCCGCTGGTTTGACCAAGATACATCTCATGTAAAGTGTTTCATGTGACTTTCAATCGCAGATTTGTATTTTCTAGACAGTGCAAGTATTAAGACTCTTGCAACTAGTACAAAATCATCAGCCTAAGAAAAAGAATGGATGGCAGAAAATAGAGAGAAATATAACGGATACATGGCAAACGACATGAAACAAAAATGATAACTATTGAACAATGTGTGGTTAAAGGCACAAATGCATCAACAGGAAAGCAGCCATTCTGCTTTCGCAGATGCTACGCTATCGTAGAACAATGGTTTCGCTACACAAAGTTTACTTTCATATCAGCTGAACTTGATTTATTTTGTGATAATTATCTGTGAATGAAGGCTTTCTAGTTATGTTGAAATTATACATAGGACACGTTTGGTACAGGAAAACTGCATAGTTGATTGTGCTGTTGGTACGATTGTTATAGCTTCTGTGAATGACATTACTGAGAGGTTTCAATATCCTAATAATTGCATCAAAGTTTATATGATTGTATAACCTTTTTATTTCTTCGAAATTTAATTGACAAGTTTGTTGTTTTAAATTTTTTACACTGTGTTTGTTTATGGACCTTTTTAAGAAGTTGCGGAAGTCAAATACATCAACGCGAATATGATATTTTTTCATTTCTTCTGTAATAATTTATTACCCTGCAATAGTACTTCTTCCTTGCTTGCTTCAAT
Source organism: Margaritifera margaritifera (assembly GCA_029931535.1). NCBI lineage: Eukaryota > Metazoa > Mollusca > Bivalvia > Unionida > Margaritiferidae > Margaritifera > Margaritifera margaritifera. The sequence continues at coordinate 2,949,438 of JAQPZY010001472.1, forward strand.
TGGAGCCATGTCTGTTGTTTTATTGTAGCCTTTAATAAACTTATGTAAAATGTCGACTCATTTTCTGGTTTAATTATGAGTGAAATACTTTGACATTCTAGTCTTAAGAGTTTTGCTAAACCATTTGACTACAAATGCCTTATTCTCTCAGTAAGTTGAGAAGTATTTAGTGTTTTCTTTTTCTAACAAATTCTTGATTTTCCTGTTCTACATTTTCCACCACATGAAACACTATTTTTCAGGCTTTCTGTCTTTGAAAATTTCTGTAACGCGAAAGAGAATTTAATCCCCCTTTTTTGTTTACACTTTTTCAACCGAAGATTATTTTCTGAAGACATCTATTAATGTTAAAATGTATTTGCATCCATCGTTGTGTATATACTTGTACGTGAGAAAAATCGCTGTCACGTAGATACGCTTTTCTGTATGGAAATACTGTATTGTCTGCTTGTATAACGTCTAAGTAAGTCATTAAATTACATTTGTTTCAATTGAGAATTGTTTGTTTTGTCCCGTTTAATTTGCTCCAACGATTAATTTATATTTGTTGAAACAACTGAACTTTCTGAATCGTTGTAATGATGTATTAAATACTGCTCGTTGTCAGCCATCTCCGTTAGAGAGATGTACGTTCGTTAGATCATTTAAAACGGTATAAACAGCCATGCAATACTTTATGTGTAAGAAATTGGTGTTATCAATAAGTCAACGGGATATCCATCTACAACATCTACTTTCATTTTTAAAAATGTGCATCGTTTCTTCAATTCTTTAATATGTATACATTGTTTCAGATTTATGTCAAATATTGACATCCCTATGGTTCATTCTAAAATAGCTCCTATGTATTCCGAGTCACCAGGTGTTGTTTCGAATCTAATTTGTTTTCCGTAAGTTCTATTTCTGTTTTTGTTGGTACTCATTGAAACTTTTTAAACAACTATATATTGCTATCTTGAAAATGACATTGTTCCATTTCATGTTGAAATCGTGTAATATCTCTAGCTTTGAACTTTAAGCAATGCATCGTTGTACCATTATTTACGTTATGCCCACAAAAAATGTAGTATTGTACTGTGCAAATGGTAACGTTATGATTCCGCTTTCCGCCGCTTCGATGTTTGCTAATTGTATTCAGCCTGAGTGGTCTATGAATGTTCATGATTTTCAAAACTATTTCTCCATGTCTGATTAGTCTAGTGACTTTTGACATTGATGTTTAATTTTTTCGAACCTTTATATTTGGTTTTAAAACGCAACAAAGAACAAACTAAATAAATTATGAAAATAATTATTAGTCCAGTACCGACCCGTTTGCACTACTACCATTTCCACTACCATTTCTACATATACTTCTACAAAGACCAACACCATCCCTCTACGTCACGTGGTGGATTACCGTCACCGCTGCTACTAATGCTGTCTCAGCAGCTGTTAGAACTAAATTAAATAAGTGTTATTGTTACACAACCTTTCATATCGCTGGCCTTCTGAAACCTCTTTGACATTTATACAAGCACCAACATTTCTATTAATCCATCATCGCTAACCAAGGGCCGTCATTCCACTCTGTTTCACTTCCACCTAATGTATACGGTAGTCTAAACTGTGTTTTGAATACGTGTCGTCTTGTGTATAAGATATGTCAGCTTGAAATTAATGGTTGCAAGTGAGCTTACTATGTAAGCGTGAAAGAGCATTTCTAGGTAGATTTGTCAAACCAAATAGTATATACAATACTATACATACATAGTACATAATATTTAGCGTGCTAAAACATATTGGGTATAACAAACTGAACGCTTTGTTTATTTAATTCAACAAACCTGCGTCCATCTTGTTGATGTTAACTCGTTGCAGCTGGAGCTTTCAGTGATCTTTGTAGTGAATTAGCTTGATTTCGCTGCATGAACTATTTTTGTGACATTCTTCTTAGCGGTTTCATATATTTGTTTATAAATAGTAAGACCGGATGAAAACCCAAGCATCTCAGCCTTACGATGTTCTCTTTTAGCAGTACGAAGCTGGTCCATAACACAACTATACCATGGAGAACACTTGGTTGCTGGGGCATGTTTGGGAAGCAATGAACGCAAGAACTTATCAAGTTGTTCTGCTGTTGGAGGTAGCAAAGTTGTTAGGTTTGTTTGGATGCCATGCATTAGTTGGGTTATATTAATCATATGGAGGTTTCTCGTAGTAGCTGGCAAAGATGGAGAATTAGGAACTGATACGTCAAGATGGCATATGACACAGAGGTGATCTGATGCAAGTTCGTGGGACACCAATGAAGACTGTAGACTATTATCATCAGGTCTATGAAGAATCCAGTCTATAATGTGACCATGTTTATGGGTGGATTGGCTAATATTACACATTCCTATTGCATTAAGCTTTGACTTAATTTCTAAAAATGATTGTGGCATTATTTCAAATTCATGAGTTATAGTAATATGTCGAGCAACAACAAACATAGATTTCCATGTTGTTGTTAAATTTTACATACAAACCCAGCAAAAGTGATACATTTTATGAATTGAAATGTCTGAAACTACAATATAACATTTACTGCATTTTATAAATATTAAGTAAAATCTATAGATAGTTTTAACATTTTAAAAATTTCTTGATCGTAATCAAATTTATCCTAAAGTACGCATTTGACGGCTTGAATAAGGAAATAATTAAACGTCTTCTTCTTCTTCTTCTTCTTTTCTCTCTCTCTCTCTCTCTCTCTCTCTCTCTCTCTCTCTCTCTCTCTCTCTCTCTCTCTCTCTCTCGGACAGTTTGTAACTAAAGCTCAGTAGGTAGGTACGATTTTCAAGTCATTTGTCCAAAAGTTATTTAAATGTTATGATTTTGTTATCATTACATTAAAATATATGTTCCTAGGAAGCGAATCGCAGTTTGATTGTTAAATTCTCCGCTAAAAGCATACCTATTTATCACAAATAAATCCGTAACAACCTACTGTACTATGGCAAATGGCGCTGGTTTCTTCCTGCCACTCAGTGTGAAATGTGCGACGTAATGCGAATGGGAATGACATCATGAGTATTTCATCTGTTGGTTAAAGACCCCGTATTTTGCACTCATTCGCCTTTCTTCTTGCTTCACTGTTTTCTATCTCTCTTACATCAGCACTTTGCTGTCAAGATCATAATGAAGATCAATTAGTAAATGTAAAGAACACTGGACTGTCAAATTTATGATGAAGATTAATTAGTAAATGTAAAGAACACTGGGCTGTCAAGATCATGATGACGATCAATTTGTAAATATAGAGCACACTGGGCTGTCAAGATCATCATCAAGATCAATTAGTAGTAAATGTAAAGAACACTGGGATGCGAGAAAGATCTACAGCATAATAAGAACTACTGCGACTGTATGAAGTATATTCCACGCACTTCAACTTACTTGAATATTAATACTTGTGCAAACAATTTCTTTTTAAAGTCTGTTCGTTATTCTAATAATACAATTAAATTTAATGACAAAGTTATGTAGTTTCCATACCTACAAAAAATTTAATGTCAGCATGTCATTAATTCCATAAATAATCTAGATGTATTTTTTCGCCCCTTTGTTGTATTGCCTGTTGACAGTATTGTCGCAGGAAAACAAGATCATTAGTCAAATGTTACCAAGATTGTAATGATGTTAATTAGGTCTAAAATCGATGGAAATTTACTTTTGTCCTCTGACTGAAGAGTAATTTCCACACCGATCCAAACAAATCGCTCCAGATGTCATATAAGGCATATTTAAACAGATTGACGTTTTATTTAAAGGAAATTCACATAGATGATATCGAAGTTAATGGACTACTTATTTCCGCTGTGGTGTTACAAAATGTACACTTTAACCTATTTCGAATAGTTCGATAAACGTCAATTTTATACCTTTCCTAAAACTAAACAGATAAAAACCAAGAATTACCAAACTTAGTTAATCTATACTAGGAGTGACTATCCAAGAAACTAAAAACATAGTCGAAAGCCACTTTCCCAACATTTCAGATTCTAGAACATATTCCCGAAACATTTTCAGCACTAAACTCAAATCAGGCTAAAATAGCATCCCAAAACAAATGAGTAATTCGATTGAATGTATCCCAATCAAAAGGGTTGCTATAGTGACGAAAATTCGGGAAGTTCTCCAATGTTTAATTTTTTTCATATGAAGTTAAAATGTATCCAGAGCACGAAGAAATGATATTATTGTTCCTGCTATACAGCTATAAACTTTCCTTAAATAGTTGAAATCTATGCGGAAGATGTGTATGTGTGTATAGAATATGATCACTGACTTCCTTGTATGTTTCTATAATATATGTTTTTTTTTCGTATAAAGTTATATTTCATTCAGAGCACCAAGAAATGGTATTATTGTTCACGCGATGCTGTTGCAAGTTTCCTTAAATAGTTGAATCTTATGCGGAAAATGTATCTGAGTTTATAGAATGTGATCACTGAATTATTTGGATGTTGAATGACAACTGTTTTTCTGCTAACATACTGCATTTGTTTTAGTACTAATTAGTTTACTGCATTTAATGTTAGTTACAAGAGCCCAATTATTTACCTTGACCTTATGCACCATTTCATGCTGCAATAGACCTTGCATTCTTTTCACAACACCATCTAAAAACGAGTTCGAACAAAACAAAATGTCATGCATATTTGTATGCAGATTTATAAAACAGACATTGATTGAATCATACGAAGATCTTGCATTAAATGGGGTGTCGCATTTGATCTTGAAATGTAACCTTCACACTCGGAATAAAATGGCAGCATTCCTTTCCAGATTCCTAATGTCATAAGCTTTCGAATGGTACGTGAACTTTATTAACGAATTTTCCACAGGAATATATCTAACCCTAGACCAATTAAAGGTTAAGGGTTGAATTCAATTTATCTTATTTCGAGTTCCTCTGACATCTCCCATCCTGTACTGGATACTAATATTTTCTACTGTTATGATGGGGGTGGGTCAACCAAGGTATCTTTCCAACCATTGGATTTAACATGGGTTGAGAGCGGTCATTGGAAACTATGACAAATTGATACACAAAGGACAAGCCAACATAGAAGAGATTACGATAAGCTGTACATATACTTTCACACATAATCTTCTCACAGATCTGGGATAGCTTTGTTTATAAATAATGAAAGCTAGCCACTGTACATCTTCAGATGCTTCTAGTCGCCAGTAGTTGTACACGATAGTCACGAGAAGCTGTACCACAGAGCTTCCGATGAAATGTGTCGTACATCAGAATTCCAGTTTAATTCGTGTATTTGAAAAAGATAACCTTTATAATTCAAGGAAAACGTTTAGTTAAACGCCCACGTAATAAGTCTGATGGACGAAAGTTTTTTAAAAATTTTTTATGTATTTTTTTTATCTATCGTAATCTTTTTAATAACAATTTGAGGTATCTAGGTCAGCATATTCATTTTTTCATATCGGGGTCAAGCGATTTGAAACTAGTAGAAACATACAAAAGTACGTCCCTTACTCTGTTACTCCTTTTTGTCTCCAAACTATTAAACATTATAAAAATAAATGGCATTTCAACATAGGTAAACACCAGCGTGCTTTATTGAATCACTACCGTCCCTACACTCAAGTCGCTACCACAGCAATTGGCAGTTTATAGATCTGTGTCAAGTTTGCACTCAACCATGCTATGCATTTGTGTCAATACTGAATAGTAAATACCTTTGAAAGTAATACCAATCCAATAGCATTTTATACATTAATTATATATGAATTCCCGCAATTGTGAACACGGGCAATATAAATGAGTATTGGTGTAGTTAGACTGATGCCTGAAAAAATCATTGACCAAATAGAAGTTACCGTAATTATTGTGAATACGGGTAATATGACTGTGTATATATGTATGTAGTTAGACTGATACTGGCAGATAACAGTACCCCCCCCCCCCAATCAAAACCACCACTGTGAACACAGGTAGCATAACTGTTTATGTGTGTCGTTAGACTGATACTTGCAAAATACATTTACCACTTAACAGTCCCCGTCCCATCCCCATTGTGACCACAGGTAATATGAATGTGCATTTGTGTAGTTTTATAATCATATCAAGAAGGCAGATACTTACAAAATTGATATAAGTCCCTCAAAATGTAGGCTCCCTGAACTATCTGATGTGTCCCGGCCAGCAACATGTATTTTTGTTTACCTTTCCAAGCAAAGTCCTGCTGCTATAACAAACCTACCAATCACTGCAGAGAATTTTCGAAGCATGTAGCAATAAGCTAGGTAATGAATGTTACCTTACCTGGCCTATTATATTGTTGCAAACTATTACTTCAATGATTTTTCAAGGTCAAATAAATTCTATAGCGAAGTGTATAACTCGTTCATGCGGTTTGTTCAAGCAAATGAAGGCAGTTAAAATAAAATAAAACGAAAATAAAACGAAAGAATGAACAAGTATAAAATTATGACCGCAAAACTGCGATGCTTACATATATGTATTTCCGATTATTTATTTGAATTTTGTAACCCGTGTACTTGGATCTATTTATCTATCTATCTCTATGTATATATCTATATATCTATCTATTTGTTGAAGGCACGCTCATTCTTTTCCTCTTTCCTCTCCTCCTCCTTGTACCATCACCACTACAACAACAAGAACAACTACAACTACTACTACTGCCGCTGTTGCTACCACTACAATTAAATCAACTTTTAGCGTCTCATCAAACAGTACTATCACCACCACTACTACTGTTAATGCTGTCTTTGTAGCTGTTACTCATAAAGTAACTACATGCTATTTTTTATACATCATCTCTCCTACCGCTGCCGCTACTACCACCTCGTTAATATTCACACAAGCGCCACCATTTCTATTTTTCTTTTACGTTGTTGTTGTTGTTCTTTCTTGCTGCTGATACTAACATAGCCTCTACAGTTTGTTGCTGATGTATTACAAAAACTTCTATTTCTAAATGTCACCCAATGCAACAGCTATAGTTGCTGTTCCTGCTTTTATGTATTTCACCATCTTTCAAAATACCACCTGCATCATATGTACTATAAACAGACATGGCTTTTGTGGCACATCGGGGTCTAAGATATTACTTAGTCCTCTTACAACAAAATAGTACGAAACCAAATTGTATGATATATTCTTTAAAAAAATATTCAATTAAACAAAATACATACCTAATGCATATATAAGCTTTAATGAATAAAAATAAGATGGAGTTTCCTTAATTCAGCTAACATGTGTCTCCTCTAATTGCTGACATTAACCCCGCTGTGTATGCAAACGTAGCCCATTACAGCGTTGTCGACTTGGATCTCTACTGGCTGCGGTTGTGACCGCGGCGATTGTGGTGATGATGACGGTAGTGGTGATGTTCACGACATCGATTATAATAATATAGTTATTCATACTGCACTATTTCTATATCTGTGTACATATTTAGCGCAAAAATTTGTTCTCCATTAATATTTTGAAATCTGAATGAAAGCATAGCCTAACCAACAAGACCTGTCCTGTCCATTATATATTTTATTCACATGTAAAATCACTGGATCCGAAGTCCGAGGGCTTTGTTCATTTGCAAAGTAGACCTTGATCATCATTTATCTTTCTCCCATGGTCTGGATAAACCATTTAGTGCGCATCTAGAATGCACAATAGGTGAATAGAACCAGATTACACCACTAGATACAAAGTGCAAGGAGGAGACGTGGTATTCGGAGCAAATGTAATAGCGTTATGACTTCATAATTAAGTCCCTTAGAAGGAATAGATCTTTGTCTTTGCACAAGGTCAACATAATCACACACAATGCTTGATAAGTACGTCACCAATTTCCAGGGTATGAGCTAAAAGTAACTTTGGAAGAAAACAAAAACATTATGTTGAAAATGAGTCATATGAACTTTCAACGCAGAGATGAAGAAATAGAACTGCTCCTCGCTTTGATATTACCAATAAATCAACACCCTTAAAATGGCACCTCTGAAATCCTACCCTGAATCAGATACACGTTATAATGTTGGGC